>CM018101.1:30131127-30668821 GCA_008658365.1 Alca torda
GCTAATCCCTGAGCAGCTGGTGGCCATTTCCATTCCTGCTAGCAGCTAACAGAGAACTGGAAAAGAGTTTCATCTTTTCCTCTCTTTCATTTCCCTGTCTTGACCATCCGTTTATGCTTAAATTACGTTCAATAACATGCCTAAACAGCCCCTGAATGGGAGATCTCACATGAGAAATTCACATTTGAGAAAGGCATGCAGAAGGCAAGCTGGCAGGGAACTCCTGTCCCAGCAACCAGGATCAGAATTCAACTTTCACACCTACAGCAAGTAGAGGAAATTTCAGTCTGAGCTGAGAAATCACACTGGAATTCCTGGTAATAGAAAATGAAGTTATATCCCTGGGCACTTCGTAGCAGGGCAGGGATGCTTTTCCTATCCAATTCAGCATTAATCATTACAATCCTCCTCGACAAAAATGATTGGTGTTTAAGTGGCTATATTCACATCCTGTCACTTTAATGTCGCTGTGTGGCCACTGTGTGATTTTATTTGGGGTACATATGAAGTCTTTAAGTTTGAAGGGGCTCACTCCAAGGCAGAAAACAATAATTAGGTAATTAGGACAGCTTGACATCATAGTACCTATTGCACATTAGCAGGGAAAGTGAATACAAGAATGGCATCTTTATTTTGATATTATTGATATTTTAGCATAGCCCAGAGCTGCCATAAAATTAAGGGCTGCATTGTACTAAATAATAGATAGGAACAGGAAAAATTATTCTGCTCTAAAGAATTTCCAGTCCTCTAGGAACAGAATGTAATGCAATAAATAACAGTCAGGTAAAATATACAATCAAAACACTCTTGAAGAAAATGCTTGTTTTATTATCATAACAGCCATGCCCTCCATACTTGGGATGACCTCTATTAACTGGACTGCATATCACAACTCCTAGAGCCACAAAGCTAAGCCTTCAGACACCATTCCAACTGCCTTGAGCAGTACTAAAAGACTTCCTCCCAAAACAGGGGGAGAGGAGGAGAGCTGAGTATCTGTTTTAGGATTTCCCCAACCTGCCTTCCCCCAGCAAAAACGTGATGATGGCTATAGTGCCTCTGAAGTTTTGCAGATTTCTGGTCATTTTTAAAGAATCCGTAAATATAAGCTAGCATATGTTTTGTCAAAATGTAACAGGAAAAATGGTAACCAAAGCAGCCATGGTATAGAAAGAAGCATCTGAAACAAAAGCTGGAAAAGCATTTTTCGTCTCCAAGTCAAAGAAATCCAGAGAACAATCACATAACGTATTTGCCGTATTTGGATTGATGCAGCTGTATTTTAATGAGCAGAACCGGTAATAAGCTAATGGGTGGGTGCTTGTTTGAGAATGTGTCTCACAATCATCTGCTGTTCAAGCCGAGGCTCCTACCTGCAGGTGCAGCAAGATCCCCTCTTCCATTTTGTGATCAAGTCTCTGGAGCTTAGAACAGATTTGCCCCTTTAGGACAGGCCGCCTACTGGTGTTACTTAAACTTAAGAACATCAGATTTGTTGTTAAGCTTTCTGGGGATATAGTAAGGTCACAGACACTGTATACCACATAGTATTTTCTTAATGGATTACTTCTATTGCATTATTCCTTATACATTTTCTGTCTCCCCTGCTACTATTGTCTGTAAAGTTCTTTTAGACCCTCCTTTGAGAAGCTTGATTTCGTAGGTAGCAACTGCTCTACCTCTTCATTCTTTAACCCAAGAACTGCATAGTAGGACACTCCACAGATGGACACATCTTATGCCCACTCCACCCCTTTCTCAGGATTCACCTTTTTCTTCTGCTCGAAAATCTCAGCCTTCAAAACTCTTCCAACATTAGACACCTTTTTCTTTTTTTTTCTTCTAAAACCAAGGGAAAGAAAGAAAACAGCTCTTTCCTCCCCACAGACCAAACCACTACTCATTCTCTTAACTAACTTCTCAATGGTTAGCTCACGTGTATTTTATGAGCCCAATACCAAGGATATGGCTAAGGAGGTTCAGTTTTCTCATTTTTGCCTACCTAGGGTGCCTACAATCCAAGTAGTATCTTCCTGTTACCACAGATGTGCAAAGAAGGTACCAGCTGTCCTGGAAAGGTGAGATTGGGTACAGAAGTGTCGACAGTTCTATTAGGGTCTGGTTTCTGGAACTTACACCGAGTGAAAGAAAAAGGCAAATTTTTGGTTGGGCAATGTTTGTATTTGTATTTTTTCACAGGCGTTAAGTGGTCTATGCAAAGGCCTCTGAATTCCATTAAGGCTTTCTCCTTCAGGATACTGCTGCTGTTCTTTAAAGCAGGAGACCCACTATAGGGCTAGAAGTAGAGATATTTATTATCTAAGGTAGAAATACCCGAATTCAGTCAAAATAATTGCCATTTATATCAATTTTGTATTACTCCTTATTTCTTTTCTGAGGATTACTAAATTGCAGTTGCCACTAAGAAAACTGTGAAAAAGCTACAAGAGAACAAAAAGCCCAAAGAGAAATGCCTGCCTCATTCAGCCAGAGATTTAACATTATTCTTCATTTCAGGTTTATAACTAGCAGAAAAGTTGCAATAATGCATCTAAAAATCTTATTCTGTGCGAAATTTCTGTCAGATCTCAAAGACTGCACAAATGGACTGACCCAGTACCTCCGTTGTCCTATTATGTTAGATATACCATTGCATACATATAACCTAAGATCCTACAGATCTGTTTTCCCCCATCCCCAAGAGCAGCGGCGGAATCGTGAGCACCCTGGCCAAACTCCATACGACGTTCAGAAAATGTACATGCACTGTATAGTCCCACAAGGGCCTCATGGTCTTATTCATTTCCTGCTTTACTCTGCCTTATTGTGCAGTGTTAAGAAGCTGAATAGGTGCTCTCTGCCAGCTGGAGACAGCTGTGATTCTGTGATGAATGAAGCAATCCATACACTGTGGGAGCCTGAGTTTACTGGATGCTCTCCTCAGTTGGTGTAAATTAGCTTGAGCCCATTAAACTTAACGGAGTAGGGCTGATTTACTTCCTGGGAAAAGAGATGTTGGTTACTGTGGAGTGTGGCTCTCAGCAGTTCATTAATGAGATCTAATGGCATCATATTTTTATACCTCACAGAAACCAGGTTTGAACAACTCACACTCATTTAGCTGCCCTGAGAGAAAAAGGGCTATAAAGTGTGCCATAATTCCTGTACTAACCTCTCGTCTGTGGAACTGCTGATTCAAACTTGGATGCTGCAAGTGAAGAAAACCTGGTAACGTCAAATTCTGCACATCCATTCAGTTCTCAAGGGAGGTAAAAAAATGTACACACATTCAAAGACTTTCCAGCACATTATTCACAGCCGAAAAGATTCCTTTCTCAGAGGACAGGAGAGTTGAGAAAAGGTGTCAGCTGAGCTCCTCTGGCTGATACATCAACATTTATTGGAATCCTTATTCTCTTCAGTTTATTATTAATTTTTAATGATTTATCCAAATATTGCTAAGCACTATAGCAGCCATAAAGGTTTTCCAGGTTATCTTATGCCCTACACACCCTGTCAGTATTCACTCTGCTGATTCCAAATTACATCAAGGAATTTCACATTTTGGCCTAAGCAGACTTCAGTTATGACTGGGAAACACTTTACCTCAAGAGTTACTGCATTTGCAATTCCATGCCAAGCAGATAGTTGTAGCAGGATACTTTTTGAGTAGACTGCTAGGGTGAGTGTTGTATTGTTCTCTTCTCTGAATCCTTCATGAATGCAAAACTGAAATCAGACATACTTCCACTGTCACAGTTTGAGTCCCTGAACAGACTGTTACTCTCAGAAGCAAAATCAAATACAGTAAATCAAAAGCACTTCTGATTCCCTCTTACCCTGTGGCACACAAATTACAAGCGTGCCCCGCGACGGGAGGCACTGATCGCTCTATTTTTTTCAGTTTTGCTTTTTGAAATATCTTCTGCCTTTTCTCCCATATCTCATCAGTCAAAAAACTTGAAGCGTATTTTGCTCTTTAAGCCATAATTTGAGTTAGGTGGATAAAGATGACTTTATGGCAGGCTAATAAACTGGCTCTTTGCTCAAGACCAAATTTGGTTCCTGGACAATGGTCTCTGTTATTTTGCAGGTGTAGAGTGATAAAGGCACACCCTCCTGTGAATTACTTATTCCACACTATGAGGCGTACTGAAATAAAACACCTTTTTTTTTTTTTTTTTCAAAGCCTGGAATTCAGAGGGGAACATTATGCAAAAGTCCCCAAACTGCCTTTTGTTTCTCCAGCAGTTGACTTCGTTGTGTCATTCTAGTAACAGATTCTCAGTGTAATAGTGAATGAGTTGTTACATATTTAGGTTATGTGCTGCAAGGAGGAGGAAGGGCCATCTGGAGTCTCATGATAGCCAGCTCCTACGAGAGTACTTCGTCTTGGCTGTTGAATCAGTGGTACACATAGTAACTGACAAGATGGCACACTAGGATAATGCAAGACATTGTGCTTAATTTTTCTGGACTGCTGCATGGCTTAGGTTTTACACACCTGCAGATGTTTTACCTAATCATGTAAGTGTTTTAAAACCATTTGGGAGGACTGTGTTCTCAGTGCAACAAGTGAAAAATGCCATAACAAGGACAAGTTGCATTCTCACAGTTACGTTCTGTAGTTCTCGTTCCAGACATGCCTGTAAAACACCTGACCCAGGGAGTAACCCTCAAGTGTAAATCAGCTTTAGCAGGCAAAGGCAAAGGCAAAGGCAGAGGTGTTCCCTTATCTTCCCATTTCTCAACCAGTAGCAGATGCAGGCCTTAGGCCAGCATCCTAGCCTTAGGACAGCAGGCCAGCCTTAAGACAATTTTAAGTTCTTCAGGCTATAAAATGTTTCCCTAGCATAAGAATATGCTCCACTTTCTGTTTAAACAAACTCTTTATAACCCTTCACACAACACTGTTGCTGAGTACAGCATCGCAGCATACTATACATTTGAAAGTCATTAGGGCAGAAATAAGAGCTGGCATCATTGCATGAGTACCACCTACAGAAGAACATGTGCGCTGCAACGATTAGCTACTTATCATTTCTCTCAACATTGTTACTTATATTGTCTCGTACCTAGGAACCCCAAACATTTACCCAAATACCCTTGATTTTATAAATAGAGAACAGAAAGAATGTTTCTGCCCTCATAAATTCCTGTCTATGGGCAGATAACAGACAACAGATATAGCAGATGGACAAGGTCATCACACGAGGAGAAAATATCAGTTGTGCCAGGGCACATCAGAGATCTATCTAACTCACTGTCTGGTCCCTGGCAGTGGCCATCTCTGGGTGCCTAGGGAGGATTTAAGGACACCATATAGTGATACTTTCCCAGAATACTCAACCAGTCTTTACTGATTGGTAGATCAAGGACTTTCTCGCTTAAATGTGGTGTCTTCCTATTTAACGGTTCTTCATGTTTTCTTCTAAGAATTCACCTAGTCCCATTTGTGAGCCATGAAAATTTTAGCATCCACAGCATCTTCGTGTGAGAAACTTCAGAGTCCTACAAGCTGTTGTGCAAAGGAGAACCTCTGCAGTTCCATTTGTTGCCCAGAACTCTGGAAAAAACTCTCAGCATCCCACACTTACTGTCATTGCACCCTGCACCATCTTGTCATTGCCCCACCTCCTCTGCTGTCTCCTCCCCAGGCTGAGAAGAGCTGCTGATTTAGCCACTCCTAAGGAGCTAGAAATGCAGAATTCCTTCATGCAGACAGTATGGTCCACATGAGAGCACATCAGCTGCCTTGTCCCAAATTTAGACTGCCTGGGGAATGTTAGGCTGATTTACTTCAGGCCTGCACAGACCGTCAGTCAGGGCATGTGTGAAGCCTCAGCTCTATCTGTCCTCATCCATTACACACACACACACACACGTATATGCAGTTCAACGCAGAGCAGGAAGGAGCTGCTCCATGAAGATCTGGGCAGATTATCCCCCAGGGATAACACACGGGGTGGGTGACAGCAGCTGTGGGCAGGGGCAAGACCATCCCCATCAAGCCCATACAGATGACTGGGAGCACAACCCAGAGCTGCATCGGCACTCGATGGACAGCAGGGCTTTGGGGTCAGATGTGAGCAAGGCTTTTAGCGGAGTCTGGCACTGAAATGAATTTCTCCACGGAAGCTGAGAGAAGAGGATTAGCAACAGCACAATTTGAATTTCTTAGCTCGGTGTGCCAGGACATCCTCAGCCTCGTGCCTGGCGACCTGACTCAGACTTTGCTCAGCCACATCACCAAGACGCAGACGTGCCCCACAACTCCGCCGTGCCAAGTCATGTCCAAGGCTGGCTGTTTCCTACCTAGCCGCATTTACACTCATGTTTTCACATACCGCTCACAGATGGGGAAAGTGCAAGGTCTTGCTTTTTAACTGTCTCGCTGAATTCACTAAGGCGGGGAGCGAGACTGTGTCTGGTCTCATCAACGTACTAAATATTACGCTTATTGCACAGAGAGCAGCAATAACTCCAGGGTGATTAATTACATAAGGTACTCCAGCTTTCAGAAACACAGTAAACAATTAATATAATTTAACTTTACAGCTAATACAACAAATTAAAATACAGAAACAAATCCATTTTTTCAGTTCATTAGACAGGACACAAACTCTCCTGTGAACAGGCCCGATAAATGGAATTTCCCTTTAGGGCATTACTGATGAAAAATGACAAGTGTAATATTTCTATCTAGCACTTTGCTGAGGTTCTGTCAGCAAATCCCCAAACCTTGGCGTTACAAACTACTCTGATGGAGATTTTCTCTTTCAAGGCTCTTATTAGGAGCTCCTTCCCTCCTAAAATATATTTGGGTTCTGACATTATGGAGTTGTCACTGGAAATGCTCTAAAATCCACAAGGTATTGCTCCTCCTCAGGAGACCAAGTCTGGTTCATTAAAAATAAAATTTTGATCTCATGGGTAGATAAATGTGCTGTGCAAACATTATGCTGAGGTGCACAGAACTCTTCACCTGAACTGACATTTTATGCCATAAAGAGCCAACGTTTCTATCCATCTAAGCCATCTGCCTATTTATACCTCCAATCACCATGGAATCCAGTCACAACAACAGGAAAAAAGCCCACAAAACTACCTCTTGGTTTGTCAGTCATCATTACCAGCATGTATGAGCCATCAGATCCTGTTTGCATTGCTCATGCAAGTAACCTCCACAGCTCCCAGGGCACTGCATCTGCAGTCTGTATGCATAGTACTCACTTCAAGCTGGAGACAACATGCAATGCTGAATGCTTAAATCCTTCCTCCACTGGATTTTTTTAGTTACAGTTGGTTTTTAAGGTGGAACTCCACTGGGAGCTTGCACAGGCAAAAGGCTAAAAAGCGATTTGTCTGTCAGTGGCCTATTAACATCTACTACTACACGTCTTACACTGTATGAGTATCAAGACATCAATTCATCTTAAATGAACTAAATAGCCATCATCCAGTCCTGGAGAAGCTGGCGAATCATGGCATAGACAAGTTTACTCTTCACTGGGTAAAAAACTGGCTGGATGGCCGTGCCCAGAGAGTTGTGATTAATGGGGTGAAATCCTCTTGGTGGCCGGTCACCAGTGGTGTCCCTCAGGGCTCAGTTGGGGCCAGTTTTGTTTAGTATCTTTATCAATGACCTGGATGAGGGGATTGAGTGCACCCTCAGTAAGTTTGCAGATGACACCAAACTAGGTGGGAGTGTTGATCTGCTTGAGGGTAGGAAGGCCCTACAGAGGGACCTGGACAGGCTGGATCGATGGGCCAAGGCCAACTGTATGAGGTTTAATAAGGCCAAGTGCCGGGTCCTGCATTTCGGTCACAACAACCCCAAGCAATGCTGCAGGCTTGGGGAAGAGTGGCTGGAAAGCTGCCCAGCAGAAAAGGACCTGGGTCTGCTGGTGGACAGCCAGCTTAACATGAGCCAGCAGTGTGCCCAGGTGGCCAAGAAGGCCAACAGCATTCTGGCTTGTATCAGGAATAGCGTGGCCAGCAGGAGCAGGGAAGTGATCGTGCCTCTGTACTCGGCACTGGTGAGGCCTCACCTCGAGCGCTGTGTTCAGTTCTGGGCCCCTCTGTACAAGAGGGACATTGAAGTGCTGGAGCGTGTCCAGAGGGGAGCTACCAAGCTGGTGAGGGGTCTGGAGGCCAAGTCATATGAGGAGAGGCTGAGGGAACTTGGCATGTTTAGTTTGGAGAAGAGGAGGCTGAGGGGAGACTTCATTGCCCTCTACAACTACCTGAAAGGAGGCTGTAGAGAGGTGGGTGTTGGCCTCTTCTCCCAGGTGAATAATGACAGGATCAGAGGAAATGGTCTGAAGTTACAGCAGGGGAGGTTTAGATTACATATTAGGAAGAATTACTTTACTGAAAGAGTGGTCAGGCACTGGAACAGCCTGCCCAGGGAGGTGGCTGAGTCACGATTCCTAGAGGTATCTAAGAAACGTCTAGATTTGGCACTTCAGGGCACGCTCTAGTGACAGAGATTGTAGGGGTTGGTCTGGGTTTTTTTTTGTGTGCGTGTGGTTGGAGTCAATGATCTCAAAGGTCCTTTCCAACCATGAAGATTCTATGATCCCAGATTCTCCATCAGTATAACTTTTTAGAGCTAAAGTCGCAATCCCTTAATACTATGCACAATATAATATTGATTTACATTGGTTTATTTGGACAGAGGATCAAGCTTGCTGAAGATTGGTTTCTGCTGCTGCAGCTGAGGCGGGTGGGGAAGGGAAGGAGGCAGCTTTAGCTTGCCTTAATCCAATCAAGGATGGACTCTATGTGCTTAAATTTCAGCTGAGGCTCAGGGAGCACTCTAACCCACCTGCTTTCCATTACTACCTAACACAGCACCTAGATTAGTTAGCTCGTCCCCTCATGCTAAACTGGCTTGTGATGCTGGTCCTCTCCTTGTACCCTGGGTTAGGGACCAAGCCACCCCTGCCCACCCTCAGGAGTACTCAGGGATGTACACACAAACTTGGCACCAGCCTCCCAGAGACACCTGAAAGCAGTGCAGGGAGGGTGTGGGCTGGGGCTGTGATGGTGCTGCTCCCTGGGGAGCAGAAGGCTGCGGGTCCTGCACCGTTGCTGCTGGAGGGAGATGATGGTGGTGGTAGTGCGGCTGTGGAGGCAGGTCCCCCTCTGCTCACCCCACAGGCCCTGGCACTCTAAACTCCCTCCCTAGTGCCTTATAATGTGGACACTTAAATTAAGTGGACTGATTTATGCCATCTGTTGTTAAATGTATGTATGTGTTTCTTTAATTTATAAATTAGGCTGCAGTCAAGTAAATGGTATTCCTCATATGCTGCTTCACTTAGCAAATTGGCTATAATGTCTTCTCTGTGATCATTATAGTTTAGTCTCTCTGGACTTATGCCAGCCTAGGATGGGTATTCAATTGCTCATACCTGAGGAGAAAAAAAAAAAACAGAAAAAAGAATAAAAAAAGAAAGTGCAAGGAATCCCTGACCTAGAGATGTGCTGCTGGGTTAATTTAATATCAAGATTTAGCTTAAAGCGTAGTTCATTTCATAGCAAAATAAACCAAACTGCAGTTCATAGCTCTGAGCACAAGGAAAACAGCATGCTGGGACACTGTAATATATGCCTAGGTCCCCTCCTATTCTCCAGGGTAGCCAAAGTGTAATGTATGTCCCCCCAAAGGTAAGCGATTCACCATTTGTAATGGAGCATCACAGGGTTCAGGAGAGATTGTGGCCACCAGTGACAGACAGGAGAAAGAAGATGAGAATTTGGCAAAGTAGTGGGAACATCTCAACTGCCAGAGCCTCAACAAACAGCGCCAGACAGTGACCTAGTTGTAAGAAAAATATTTATTTGAAGTCGAGCATGTTGTTCCACTGTGTTTGTGGCAAGTTTAGAGCTGTCCTGTGATGCTTCATGACTACCATGTGTTGTCCTGCCTCAAGCAGACTCTGTGCAAACATGTTTGTTCATCTCAAAGGGGAGAGGTGGAGGAAGAGCCAGGACAGAGAATAATATCTCTGGAAGCCATTTCTGCAAAGGTTCAGGAAAAAAAATTTACTAGGAAAACAGTTCAGAGAGCAACTTTCTCTTTAAACATCCTTTTAAAATTAAGCTTTCTTTCCACCATGGTCCCAGCAAATGTGAGGTAACTGGTGAGCTGTGGCTACTGCTTATCATAGGGATCACAACTGTTTCACTCCCACTGTAAACCTTCTCCCATGTATGTGTTACTCCAATCTTAATTAATTTTGGATGAAGCACGTTGCTTTTTGTATTTCCTGGGGTTCTTCGGTGAGGATGGGGTTTGGTGATTCTTCATCATCTTCCCTCTTCTTTGGCGTTCAGTCCATCAGTAGCCCTTGGCTGTAAATTATCATTCGTGTGCTGCTGGCTGCTTTTCACTACTATCCTCCCAGTGCACAGAGTCTGAGCAGCTTCTAGGTTTCCTTACGGCTTTCAACCAGGAACGAGAGCAATCCAAGAAGGTTTCTTCCCTGTTTTTTTCTCTGCTTCAAAGATATTAAAGCTGTCATTCGTGCTGATGTGTTTGTGGTGATATGCTTGCTTACACTGTCCCCAGGAGTAGCTAAAATCCTGCATGCAACTTGTTGTCTTTATACCATAGAGTAGTAAAGAATCACAAAATGGATCACTTCCTCTTTCAGCAGACAAGGGAAAGTGTAAGGAAAAAAGTGCTGTGCTTAAACACCCTCTTTATCACTCTGCTGAGGTATGATCTCCCAGTCTTGCCTGGCTCCCCATGAAATGACTAAAGATGAATACACCTGTGTAACAATGTGTGTTGGCTTACCTCAGGTCTCCTTCTTTCCCTGCTTCCTCTGCTCCTTCTGATCTGCAGCCACTGCTCCCTGCCATTTCTCCTTCACGCTTAGCTCCCTCTACAATTACCCAAAGCTTGGCATCCCACACTCTTCATAGCTAAATTATGCCTGGCAGATTACAGAATGCCTTGACCCCACTGAGCCAAGTTTTGCGGTGATGAGCCATACACACACATAGGAACTACACTGACGAGCCAGTGGAGAATTAAGCTGTTGACAAAGTCAAACGTTGGATGGAGGACAGTTAATGAAGTAAGACACAACATAATAGAGTTACTGAAGCAGAATAGTGTCAGAAAACTGTCCTTCAGGACCCACTTGACCTAGCAGAGGATTTAGCAAATTACTGAGAAAGAAAGCTGTTTTGTACATATTATGGAAATCACTGCGCGGCAGGACATGACAATGTCTATTGGACCGTATGGTCTCTGAGGCAGGAAAATATCACACACGCATGTTCTGGAAAGTGCCTGACCCATCACAAATGACTGAATAATCATAAGCCAAGCACCATGCTGGAAGGGACCTCCTGGCCATTAACTCCAGCCCCTTGCTCCTGTAAGCATCACCAAAACCCACATCAAAAAATTTAACACGCAGCATAATTACACTTTTTCTTTGCTTTCCAGCTCCTCAAGTAAATTTCAAACAGGGGTGCTGACAACTTAGGCAAATCACTGTTTGCTACCTTGCCAAGATCCTACATTAGCTAATACCAGTTAGTTATTTCTGGCTTGTTTCTCCCAAATCTCCCTCATTTGTGAATGAACTGTATACTTCCCCAGCTGCATTTCTCGTTCTCCTTTTTCCTGCCTCAGGCCACACCATGCCAGCTTGTTCTGGGAAGCTTTTTCCTTCCTTCCTTCCTTCCTTCCTTCCTTCCTTCCTTCCTTCCTTCCTTCCTTCCTTCCTTCCTTCCTTCCTTCCTTCCTTCCTTCCTTCCTTCCTTCCTTCCTTCCTTCCTTCCTTCCTTCCTTCCTTCCTTCCTTCCTTCCTTCCTTCCTTCCTTCCTTCCTTCCTTCCTTCCTTCTCTCATTCCAGCTAAGCCATCCTCACACAGCTTTCCATTCTGAACTCCAGCTTCAGCAGCCCCAGTCTGAGCTGCAATGGAGCCCATCAAGTCCAGGCAACCACGTCTTGCCACTCATGCCACTCGTTTGCACTCGCAGCAGGGAAAAGCTCACCTATGCCTGGCTTTTTCTTCTGACTTCCTAAAGTCACTGCAGATCATATTGGTGTTACAGTGAATCACCTTTCATTACTACCTCTTACCCTTCTAAGGCTAGACTGCAAGTCTGCTGATATTGCTTTTTAAGCTATCTAGAGCCTTTATTTCTGCAGTCCCCAGTTGCAGTGAAGCAGTATACATCAAGCTAACATGGTAGCTCTGAAGAACTCTCACAGAACTCCAGTTTCACAGGTAGCAGCTGTACTTTTAGATATTATGCCATCCTGATGTCAGTATGGATGGATTTTCAGTAGAAATAAAAGAGAAGCAAAATCACAGTGAAGAACAAGAAGTCCCAAGCATCTCTTCCTCTCTCCTCTGAATTTTTTTCCTGAACCTTGATGTTAACATAATGTTTGAACTGCTACACTGCCTTGTGGGAATGAGAAAGAGACTTTGGTGCTTCAAAACCATTAGGCATGATCGTAGGCTGAAGGAAACTGCTGCAATGCCATTGCAATACCAATACCTCACTGAGCAAAAACAGTGCGTAGGGGCATGTAGGAAACCAAGCGCAGACAAGTAAGATAGGAGCCAGCTGAGACACTATCATTCAGCAGAAGTCAGTTTTGGTACAGTGAGGCACCACACGGGCTTCTGCATGTAGCTGTAAAAGCAGTCCTTTGGGGATGCTGCCCATGGAGGATGTGGAGGGGAACCACTGCAGCATGGTTCTCATCAAGGTTTCTGTCTCTAAACAGGCACAAAGAACAAAAGAGACAAATATAAGCCTTTGATGAAAAGAAGATGGAGAAACTCTCCTCAAGTAGTGACACCACATTTTGGGTTTCCCCCATCCGTTGATTCAGTGATCTAATCCATGGTTATCTGCAATAGCAATGAAGTCATGTTTCTGGTGAATATTTGCTAAATACCATCTTCTAAGCAAATCTGAAAATAATCATCTGTGTACAGAGGTCTCAGATCACATGGCAACTCCAGTTTGACCTAAAGCATCATGCAGTTAACCTGTCGTTATAGCAAAATTAGCATTCATAGTTGCTAAATAGGGATTAATGACCTGTTTTTAAAACAGCAGAGCACAGTGTATTTTCTAAAAGAATCAAATTTTCAGGATGATTTTCTAAATAGTATTTCACAAAGGTAGTGATTAGATTAAACAGGCACTTGGTACTCTCTCACATTCAAAAACCTTCCACAGTCATGCAGCTCTACGTGCTTATTTCTCTTGCCAGCCTTTGAGGGTAGGGGAGCAGAAGGGAAGAACCTCTTTTTTGCCCAAAGTAAAAATCAAAGGAAGATTTTCAAAGGTATTTCTTCAGAGGCAATATGAGCAAAAAATCTTTTCTCTGTCTTGTTTACTCTCCAAACAACAATTTCTGAGAAAACAAACAAAAAAAAAAAAAAACACCAAAACCAGTTTTGGGTATTGCATTGCATTGAGCAGAGGAGTACAGAGCTGGAAACTGAATTCTTCTCCCCTAGAAAAGTTTAGACTGTAAATCAAGCCAGTACTGTGCAGTGTGTGGTAAGAGTGGGGAGAATAAAAGATAACCTGTTAAAACCACTCAACTCTATATTCATTAAATGCCTGACAAGCTCACTGTATTAAAGTGATTTACAAATGGCACATGGTTGGGATAAGGATAGCAATCTTGCTGACAGATCTTCACACATATGCATAAATATATGTGTGCACAAACACACACACACAAAATCTGGCTAAAATCCAGGCTGCAAAAGCTTTCTCTTCCCCTGAACTGATGTGTTCTTCAGTATGCAACTTTGTAGATAGAAAGGTTTATTAAAAATCTGTGTTTGTGTTTGGAAAATATCTCCTGGAATTTAAAATCACAATTAGGTCTGAATGAAGCATCTCAGTAAGGAGTGAAATCTTTTCTTCCACTGCACAAAGTTTCGTAATTTCCTCTGAAAAGTCCTGGGAGTAGCTTGTTCATTTTTAACCGGTCTTTCTTGTGTGTAAGGCAACTCTAACAATTTTGCAGCTAAATATTTCAATTTGTAGGCTAAAGCAGAACACCGTGAACTTCACAGTGACAGAGCATATTAAACTCTCATAATGAAACTAAGAGATGAGCCCTCCACCATGTTGTGGATAGGAAAGTCTTTATGAGGTATATGTACAGCTGAATCAAAACTGGAGAGTGCTGCTGTCACTGTTTTTATGGAAAGAGCTGCTGCTGTGGAGCGGGCAGACAGACAGGACCAAGGGAGTACAATGCAGACACAAGGTGGGCAGAGAAGGAATTAAGAACCAGCTCTCGAAATAAATGCTAGAAAAGCAGAGGCCATGCTGCTGCAGTCCCAAACTGGCAGGGAGAGGTGTGACATGCATATGCATGAAACAAACAGAATTTCACAACAGCACAGCCTTAGAAAATCCATTATGCGTTACGGACTTACAAGTATGAGGTCAGAAAATTCACTTCACACGGGTCCCCACCTCAAAGCTGATGCTCGGGCTCTGCTGTGAAGCTGGATATGCCTGTGAGGACACTGAAGTGGAGGAGATACATCTTCACCCCCTACGGGCCTGTCAGATGCTGGGCTGTTCTTTCAGATTTGGGATGTAGCATAGCACGAGACCTGCATGTGAGGGTAATTTTGCTGCAAAGCAGCGAGCAAAGGTTGAGAAGACAGGTGAGCTGTGCTAATGTACTGTCGCTTGGAGTGCTGCGATAGGAAAGGATCAGGAGGGTCAGTCACACCAAAGGATACAAGGAGAAGGAACTACAGAAAAAAAGTTACTACAATGGACGTGTTTGTCAAGGGACTGAAGTTGGAGAAGACTGTCAGTGGTCTTGAAAAATATTCCTGGATGCATGCCTTGCATTAAGCCCTTTCCAAGTCTGTGTGGCCCTGTCGCATACAATGTACATCAATGAGTTGTCTTATTTTCCTGTTGCTAGCTTGTTTCAAGAAAGTCTACATAAAGAATCAGCAGTTCTCAGCCCAGTGTGTGACAGAATGTATAAATCAGGAGGAGCGGCTATCCAGAGGCGATGGCACGTGCATCGTATCTGTCAGATCGCCCTGTAAGTGAGCCCAACACAACTCACCGTTATACCTCACAAAGGAATCCAAGGTTGAATGTACCTCTTTGTTTTGTCTTTTTTTTTTTTTTTGCAATATCATAAATTATGTCAGGTTGAGATTTGTCACCTGGGTGGATGGGTCTTGCTAGGGATGGGATGCAAACAGGGAAAAGGGAGGGACTGTTGGCTGGAACAGTACGAGGACAATACAGCTTACATACTCAGGAGGCTTTTTGCGTTTCATGGCACAGGTGGGTGTCCAGCTCACTGCAGGATCCTGAAGTGTGAAAAGGGAATGCATGCCACGCTGCTCAGCAATCCAGGAATGGCTGTGTGGACTGAAGGACTGCTGTTCCACACGATAGACTTTAATCTATGGCTTCCACTTCGTGATTTTATCACTATTGAGGTTTAGATGGCTTTCCCTAGGTGTAGTGGCACTACTGTTTGTGCAGGGCCCTTCCACATTAAAAAAAAAAAAAAAAAAAAAAAAAAAGAAAAGAGCACTGTGTACTGCTAGTCAAAAGTGCCTTTCTCATACATAAGAAAACAGCAAAACAAGAAAAAAACGCACAAGAGTAAATTCCTGGGAGTGAGAGGAAGTGCAAACACTTTGTATAAGCTTGTTCATACTTTCTGCCTTTTGGCAGTACAAAACAAATTCTCAAAGCAAAACTGGCAGCTGAACTCTTGTCAGCAAGAAAAGTGCTTATTACCATAAAAGTGGAATGCTCAGAAAATCTAAAGCCTGTCAATTGCAAGGGCCACCCCTCCCACACCCTTAGAGGTGTGTTACTGTCATGGTTTGGTCTCTGCTCCCAGCATATTTCCAGCTTCTCTGTGAATGATATTCATTCCCACTCATTAAGTAAAGTTTGCTCTTGCTGCTGCTGTCGTGTCGCGTGCTTTTTAATGTTTGTTTGTGTTCACTGCAGGGCTGGGACCAGCTGCCTGTGTCTGAAGAGCTGCTAATGTTTATGAATGAGCCACTGCGTACAGTAAGCAAGGCCCAGTGGAGAGCCCAGCAATATGCAATGCAGAAAATGCTGTTTGATTCTTCTGATGCTTGTTTCCAGGTTAAATCACCTTGTTCTTCAGCATCCCACCTGTAAAAAAGGGTTACGAACTCATTAAGCTAGAGGAATATGGTACCCTCCTTTTCTTGTGTGTCTCTCTTTCATATGCATGTTTGCTGCTGTAATGTGTTCACTTGCTGAAGCACGTGCTAGATATACTTATTTGCCCACAGTTTTTCTACTCCCATGAACCACCTGACACACAGCCATTTCTGGATATGTAGCCTGCTAAATATCCCAGGTATCACTGTCGGGCACGTTAAGACTCAGGCTCATGGGTCATTCCACATAAGCAGAGCTGTGGTCTCTTTGTCCATACCCATAACATGTAGCAAACACAAAGAGTTGAATTTATTTAATTTTGCAATGCAAGAGGGGTAAGTGAAAGTTGCATTATTTTGCATTTGTTGTGGGTTCAGACCTTGTGCACAGGCAGCCTCCATGGCTCAGCTGGTGCCTCTTGATCTCATACATCTTGGTAAGTTTGACTGTGTCTGCACCTACCTTCAAGCTCATGTGCATTCAGGTCATAAAAAATACGCCCAATACTATTTGAGGAGCCTCTCTGCAATAGTGTTTCATCCTACCTAATGTTTATGCTATCTTTTTTTCCATATTAGCTCTGTCCTGCCCACTGTGGTACTAGCTAGCCCTTGCATGGGTTGGGAAGCACCTGGTATGCAGAGGCAATTCCTGTTTTCTTTTCCTAAGTGTAAGAGCGCTTCATGCCCACATGTCCTGTCACTGGCAGCCTTTGATTCACTGTGGTACCTCCCTCCTCATTGTGTCAGTGTCTTATATGTGTGTGAGGTGACCCATTGCCTGCACAGATTACCAGTGCTGCTCTCTTACTGCTGTCCATGCCTATGCAAAGGTTGTTTTGCCTCTTGCTGGCATTCCAGAGGAAAAATAGCTTGCATGTGCATATCTTCGGAAGACTTTCTCTTTTTTCTTTCATGTAGTGGCTGCTGTATAGCAATTGCCTGACGCAGATCCGAATTAAGACAAAATAATCCAGGATATTGGACCTTGGTCTGTTTTTGCCTCTCAGGGACTGCATGGGCTAAACTCCTTGGATTGTGTGTAGGGTTAAAGCACAGGGATAACTGGGCCTTGCTTCTGCTGTCTAGTCCTCCACGTGCCTCCTATGCCTCACTTCATTTCTTGTTACAGTGTGGCTTCTTCAAAATAGTGAATCACTATTTGCTGGCTTTCCCTCTTACAGTTCATTGCAAGATCTTAGCCAAAAGACACCCCTTAAACAATACATGGTTGGGCTCAAGATCTAGTAGAACACGCATCAATCCACAATAATATAATATTTTTTTTTTGCTACCTAGATGTTTGAGGTCTTCCTACCGCTGCTAGTTTTAATCCTCTCATATTTATTCTGCTATTCTTTAACTGTTTTAGCTGTTAACTGCTTTAACTATGTTAACTATTCTTTATTGTGTTTTATTCTGCTATTCTTTAACATCATCTGTATAACAATACTCCTTGTAGTCTTCTGATAGCATCAAATGTGCAGTTTAGGGCAGAATTGAGAGAGTTTTCAGCTTTATAGCCAGAATCATACCTTGAGCATGCCCAGTGCCTAGTAAGAGCTGGTACTACACACACAGATGCTAATGGACCTCACATGATGCAGATTTAAGAGCCAAGGTAAGCTGCTTTGGACTTCGGCTGACTAGGTCCCACTGTGTTCCTTGTGGGTAATTCTGCCTCAGTATGCTTTTAGGTGACATCATGACAGGGATATTTCACTGCAAAAGCATCTAGGGACCAGATAGAGTAAACACTGTGGGTTTATCTATATAAAAGGACACAAATTACAACAGTCAGCAGAAGATCACAGGGAGGGAGAGGGAGGAGATAGCATGGAGTGGAAGAAGTGGAAAGAGATACTGACAAGGACACATTGATGCACAGCCAGCGATGGTGGCTCACATAGCTTGTCCTTGGTCCCTGGGCTCAGGTATGTTGCTGCCGCCATCAGGTACATGCCTTGGACATACGTCACTGCTGTTGCGCTGGTTGACACAGTCTAACTGCTCAGGTACCAAGCTGCCAAATTAACCCCAGTCAGGTTTTTCAAGAGGACTAGATGGTCCTTATTTGGATCCTTATTGGTCCCTTCCACCTTGAGACAGTCTATGGTTCTATGAATAGAAGAAGAAAGGTCAAAAGCTGGCAATCAGTAACAGTGGAGAATGCTTTCCAATCAACTAGACAGCGCTCTGGATACTGGCTTCCTGAGAACAGTATTTTCACAAGGGAAAACTATAATTAAAATGAAAGAGGATCATGAGAAGATGAGTCCTTGCAAGTCTTCATCTTAAGGAGTGAGGGCTGACTTTTCCCAGGATAGGGGACTCTATAACTACAACGCTTTTTCACTGAGCAAATCAGCTTCAGAGTTGAGCATGCTTGCTTTGTCTGGTTAAAAAAAAAAAAAAAGAAAACTTTTTAATTGAAATTACCTTAAAGAATTTATATGGCTCTGTAAGGCCTCAGTGGATTAGTTTCTATCTCACTAGAGGAACTGTTCATAGATTAGTAGTTTTTTAAGGTCAGGAAAGACCTTTATAGTACAGACTTGTCCCTCTGCCTCTTGCCTGCATCTGGAGCTGGCTTTCTCTTTACATTCTCTTTTCTTTTAGGTGCAGGCAACACTGAGGCATGGAGGCAGGGAACTGCACAGGCTCATGAGCTCCACCACAACATGTGAGCTGGAAGAGAGGTGAGTGGCTGGGTGATGCTGATTAGTCTGCCCCTCAATCATCCTCTCTTCCCGCTCAGCCTGCCCTTCCTAAGCACCCGCTGGGTGGCTGCAGCAGCAGGGTTGGCAAGTAGAAAAAAAAAAAACAGAAATAAGAGAAAGCAACAAGCAGGGAAGCATTTGTCCAGCAGCAGGGCACTCTGAGGGCTGAGAAAGCCTGTCAGGGTGGTAGGGTGCAAAGATGCCTGAAATCACGGAATAGGAAGGATCGTCTTGCTCACTGCTGCTTCATTTGAGTCTAACTAACTGAGCTGGGTGGAGACAAGGAGACAAAGGGTAGAGTGATGGTTGCTTCAGCTCTGAGCAGATCATTTGCAGAGCATTTTGGCAAAGCTCTAGCTCAGGATTTGCTGGGGTTTTTTGTTTGGTGGGGTTTTTTTGGTTTGTTTTTTTGGTTTGGTTTTTTTTTTTTTTTTTTGACAGTCACTCTTTATAAAGAACTGGCATGTGGAGAGGCAGACAGAACAGAATCCTAATTTTACTACTCCCTGAGTTACCCCTCACAGTTTTAGCAGACACTGCAGCCAGTCAGTCTGCCTTCAGCCCTATTATGCTTTTTGAGTGCCCTAATATGACACACAGGACAATAATAATTATTGCATTATTAATAATCACCATTTGCAGTATTTTCCACATTGTCAACATAGCTGGAGGGGTCACTAGAGGTTAATGAAAGATCATGGCTGGACGCTTTGAAACAAACCCTCAGGTAATTTTTCTGTGCAATTCCCTACGGGTAGCTGAGCACGTTATTTCAATTCTCCAAGATGTTAAAGTAGTTTGAGCCACAGTTTTTAGCACAATGTCAGAATTACTGAGTGAATTTCTAGGGTCATTGTTCAAGTAGGTCAGAATAGAATGATCTTACAGGACTTTCCTGACCTTAAAAAACTACTAATCTATGAACAGTTCCTCTAGTGAGATAGAAACTAATCCACTGAGGCCTTACAGAGCCATATAAATTCTTTAAAGTAATTTTAATTAAAACGTTTTCTTTTTTTTTTTTAACCAGACAAAGCAAGCATGCTCAACTCTGAAGCTGATTTGCTCAGTGAAAAAGCATTGTAGTTATAGAGTCCCCTATCCTGGGAAAAGTCAGCCCTCACTCCTTAAGATGAAGACTTGCAAAGACTCATCTTCTCATGATCCTCTTTCATTTTAATTATAGTTTTCCCTTGTGAAAATACTGTTCTCGGGAAGCCGGTATCCAGAGCACTGTCTAGTTGATTGGAAAGCATTCTCCACTGTTACTGATTGCCAGCTTTTGACCTTTCTTCTTCTATTCATAGAACCATAGACTGTCTCAAGGTGGAAGGGACCAATAAGGATCACTGAGTCCAATTCCCTGCTTCTCACACGACTACCTAAAACTAAACCATTAGACTAAGACCATTGTCGAAATGCTCCTTGAACTCTGACAGGCTTGGTGCTGTGACCACTTTCCTGGGGAGCTTGTTCCAGTGACCAGCCACCCTCTCAGTGAAGAACCTTTTCCTAACATCCAATCTTAACTTCTTCTGATGCAGCTTCATTCCATTTCTTCATGTTCTGTTGCAGGTCACCAGAGAGAGGAGATCAGCACATCCCTCTCTGCTGCCCCCCTTGAGGAAGTTGTAGACTGCCAGTTGAGACTGCCCCTCAGCCTTCTTTTCTCCAAGCCGAACAAACCAACTGACCTCAGCCACTTCTTGTATGTCTTACCCTTGAGGCCTTTCACCATCTTGGTTTCCCTCCTCTGGACACACGCTAAGAGTTTGAATTCCTTCTTATGCTGAGACACCCAAAACTGCACACAGTACTGGAGGTAGGGCCATACCAGTGCAGTGCAGAGTGGGACAATCACCCCCCTCTACTGGCCAGCTATGCTGTGCCTGATGAATCCCAGGACACGGTTGGCCCTTTTGGCTGCCAGGGCACGCTTTTGACTCATACTCAACTTGCCATCAACCCAAACCCCCAGATCTCTTTCCATGGGGCTGCTCTCCAGCTTCTCATCCTCCAGTTTTTACATGTAATCAGGATTATCCCATCCCAGGTGGAGAATCCTGCACTTGCTCTTGTTAAATTTCATATGGTTGGTGATTGCAAATTTCTCTCTAAGGCCTCTCTGCCCTCAATGGAGTCCACAGTTCCTTGTAGTTTAGTATCATCAGCAAACATACACTTGATTCCTGCATCCAGATCATTTATAAAAAGATTAAAGAGCACTTGCCCTAAAATTGAGCCCTGGGGAACCCTGCTGGTGACTGGCTGCCAACCTGATGTAACCCCATTTACTAAAACTCTTTGAGTTTGACCCATCAGCAAATTTCTCACCCAATGTATTATGGACTTGTCTAGATATATGCTGCACATTCTGTCCAGAAGGATACTGTGACAGACAGTATCAAAAGCTTTGCTAAAATTAAAAAAAATCCCATGTATCTACTGTCTTCCTTTGGTCAAATAGATGGGTGACCTTGTCATAAAAGAAAATTAAGTTGGTTAAGCAGGACCTTCCCCTCATGAACCCACGCTGGCTATGACCATTGATTGCATTGTCTCTCAAGTGTTTTTCAGTAACTGCCAGAATAACCTTCTCCATAATTTTAACAGGCACTGAACTGAGACTGACAGGGCTGTAATTACCAGGGTCTTCCTTCTTACCCTTCTTGAAAATTGGGACAACATTTGCCACCTTCCATTCAGGTGGGACCTGTCCAGAAACCCAAGACTATTGAAAAACAACGGAGAGAGGTCCCGCGATAACATTGGCCTACTCTTTCAGCACCCTGTGATGAATCCCACCAGGCCCCATAGAGTTATCTGCATCCAGCTGGAGCATAAAGTCTTCAACAAGTTCAGGGTTGGCTGTGAGTTTATCATTCCCCCAGTCATAGTCTCCCAACGCAGTGTTCCTAGGAGTCCCAGGGCCCATTATTGGTGTTGAAGACAGAGGCAAAGGTGGCATTAAACTTTTCTGCTTTGCCTACATCTCTATTTACGAGATGAATGACCTCATCAAGTAATGGACCAATGTTATCTCTGGTCCTCCTTTTGCTGTTAACGTATTTTAAAAAGCCCTTTTTGTTGTCTTTCACAGTGCTGGCCAGCTTGAACTCTAATTGAGCTTTGGCAACACAAATTTTCTCCCTACAGAAGTGAACAGCATCTCTGTTGTCCTCCTGTGTTGACTGTCCTTGCTTCTTCTAAAATAAGATCCCTGCTCAGCCAAGCCAGCCTTCTGCCCCACTTGCTTGGCTTCCAACACTTTGGAATTGCCTGCTCCTGCACTCTTAAGCAATGGCTCTTAAGAAGTGACCAGCATTCATGGACCCCAGTACCTTCAAAAGTAGGTTCCTAGGGGACCTTACTAACTAGCTCCTTCAGAAGCCTGACGTTTGCTCCTCCCCATACAAGAAGATGTTATGCAATTCCTATTAATGACACTTACAAATATTAGCAGCACACTGAATAAGGTAGCTAAGGAAAAAAAAGAGAGGGGGGAAGTCTTTTCTGCCCACTCCATTTTCTTATCTATCTAGGTTGAGAGTCTAGCAGCTCAGAGCCAAGCTTCATTCCAAAGTGAAGAACATAAAAAAAGCAATTTTATTTTACCTATTCTGTCAGTTAGAGGCAAGTTTGAGCAGAGCATACTAGGTGCCTGAGAGCTACATTCCCAAGAATATCTAGGGCAAAGCTATTAGTCTAAGCAGAAGCAAAGCTAGCAGTCTTTCTTGCTTTGCTTAGTAGCGATGTCCAAGACCTTAGTCCAGGTGCATGAGGTGTTGGCATCTGACAGTCACGACGTTCACCCTGTAGAAGCTCCCATTACTGCAGTATGGTGTGAGAAATCATGTCTTGAGTGGTGAGCAACAAGCCTTACTGGATACTTCTCAGAAGTGAGAACAGGGAGCCTGACAAAAACAAAATTAAGTGCTACAGTGGAGGGTGGCAAGAGGAATGTTATCGTCTAGCCTGAATCTTGATTAAGAAACATTCAAGAGTTTGTGGGTAGCAAAACGATGGCATTGCAGACTACTATTTTTCTTATGTCTGAATCAGTTTGCTTAGGAGAAAGAAACAGCCTTGAAATTGGACATTAATTTGCATTAAGGTTGCTAACAAAGGACTCAGCATGGCATTGTTTAATGTTCAAAGCAAACTGCAAAGCAGATTGGTATCTGTAATAAGGCACTGACAATCCCTATTAATAGGGGCCTTGCCTTTTTTGCATCACGAAAGACAATGGGCAGTGGAGACAAATTCATGAAGAAAAACATTTTCAAGTGCAGCTAAATATGAATTGCCAGGCCTTAAATACTGTGACCCGAAGAAACCTTGCACTATTCAGTGTGATGCACCCGGTGTGATGGAGCCTTAGAACAAAAGTATTGCAAAATGCTCAGCTATGATGTCTTCCTGTTTGTCAAGAGTTAGTAAATATAAATATAAAAGCTACAATTGGGGGTAGGGAAAAGGGGGAAAAGAATGGCTGATTCTCATGGCAAGAGCAACTGCTTCAGATCGGACACCACCAAACCAACAGTATTAGCGTTTTCAGGTACAAGAGCATGAGATTAATGACACAAGAACAGGAGCTTGGGGACAACAAAGGAAAAACACTACTGCAGAGGCTCTGGGCTACACTGTCCCAGTAGCTTGTGTGAAAGGGTAGGGAGCTGTGAGTGGAAGGCAGGCTACAGGATTGCAGACGGAAGGTTTTCCAGACCAGCGAGGGTTTTGCCAAAGCTAGCAGCTTTCTAGTGCCTTGTCCCTTCCTGCACCAGCCTGGATACAGGTGGAATAACGAGCTGGAGTTAAGAAGCTGTAACTCAGGTGCTAAGAGCATGCCAAAGCAGCCATCCCTTTATTGTGTGTATCTTCTGCTTTGCAGGAGCTCTATCTCAGCTGAAGTGCTCCCAGTGACAAAGGGAAGTGGCTTTCAAGGTGCTCACTGTCACTGAAGATGCTTGCACCAGCTCAACTAGAGCTGAGGATGAAATCTCCATCAAAACAAAGAGAAAGCATCTCTCCTGTCCTGCTAGATACCTAGTGTGGCTTTATGCTATTAAACATGCCCTGCAAGAGAAACAAGAGCGGCCTTTATTCTGTTTCTCAGCAGCTCATGAAGAGTTTGAAGTGAAGTAGCGTGCTGGAAAGCCCTTCACCCCCCTGCTCTTCACTTCCACTGTGTCCAGAGGAGCATGAGACCTGCACTCCCATAGCACAGCCAAAGCTTCAGGCACAGACTGAGGCTTTCCTCGGCCCTTAACCAGATGGAGGTATTCTAACTGGGAATAAAAAGGGACAACTTCTATTTGCTCACCATTGGAAAACATTGTAAGAGCTACTGTAGTGAATTCCTCCCCAGTATCTGCATATCAATAATTAATTATTTTCATTAGGGAAAACCAAGACATGCTATACTGTAATGTTCTCTCTCTCTCTCTCCCCCTTTCTCTCCCCCTTCTGCCCCTCATACATTTTCATTTTGAGATTATCCTTTATCCATACATACTTGAATTAGGAAAATGTATGGGTTTTATTAGCAATAAAACTTTAGGGTTTTTTTCCACTACTGATTTTTCATAGATTTATGGATCCATAATCATTCACGTCACAGCCTGAGGGAGATGAGGCTGGAACGGGATAATAGCCCTTAAATCCCCTTCTCTAAGCACTCAGATCTTCCCTGTCAGCAAGATTAAAACGGTCAACAGCAGTCTTCATGTGTCTATATCCCACACGGAGCTTTCACAACAACTGGAGTGGTGGCTGACAGGGAGAAAAATGCAGAACCGCTGCTGTGCATGATACTACCGAGATAAAGAGAGAAGAAAACAAGATTGCCAGCCTTTGTAGTGTTGGAAAGGACTGGTGTTAACTCCTTGACCAGGTAAATGCAAAGAAGGGAGAAGAGTAAGGAAAAATAGTATGTTCCAGTTTAACATGCGGCAACAGTTTCCTTTCCTAAAACATAAAGGCAGAGAGAGGGAAGCACCAAATGTCCTCCCGCAGCCCGACAAGGGGAAGGATAATGAAGGCAGGCATGTAGACAAGCAGAGTGGCTTTTCTGCTACTGCTCGATTGAACTCCCAGCCCTTACTGCTATTGGGGCCTGAGGCGAATTACAACTATTATGTGGACGATGAAGATGAGGAAGAAGAAGAGAAAGAACAAGGAAAATGGCCAGGTGGAGACACATTTGAGGGCGAAAACAAGTTCTCATCATCTATTCCTTGCTCCCCTGCCTTTTCGTCTGGAGCGCCGGCCACGGCTTCCGCTTCATCCATCCTGAACATCAACGTTGGTGGCCAAAGCTACCGCCTCACCTACCAGGCAGTGGCCATCTATCCCAAGACCCGCCTGGGACGCCTGGCTACCTCCACTGACCGTCGCTGCCAGCTAGGCCTGTGCGATGACTACGCTGCCCATGTAGATGAGTATTTCTTTGACCGGGACCCAGCCGTCTTCCAGCTGGTGTACAACTTTTATGCCTCGGGGGTGCTGCGGGTGCGAGACGAGCTGTGTCCCCGTAGCTTCCTGGAGGAGCTGAGTTACTGGGGTGTGCGGCTCAAATACACACCTCGCTGTTGCCGCATCTGCTTCGAGGAGCGCCGTGATGAGCTGAGCGAGCAGCTGAAGGTCCAGCGTGAGCTGCGCTCCCACGCAGAGGGTCAGGAGAACGAACAGCTCTTCCACCACATGCGCTACTATGGTGCCCAGCGCTGGCGCCTCTGGAACCTCATGGAGAAGCCCTTCTCCTCTGTCACTGCCAAGGTGATGGCAGTGGCCTCCAGCTTCTTTGTGCTCATCTCCGTGGTGGCCCTGGCACTCAACACAGTGGAGGAGATGCAGCAGGTAGACCGAAAGAGCGGGGAGAGCCGGCCTGTCTTGGAGCACATTGAGACCCTGTGCATCGCATTCTTCACACTGGAGTACCTGCTGCGCTTGGTCTCTACCCCAGACCTGCGCCGCTTTGCCAGCAGCGCCCTCAATGCCGTCGACCTCATTGCCATCCTGCCCCTCTACCTGCAGCTGCTGCTCGAATGTTTTGCTGATGACGACCAGCCCCGAGGTCGGGGCTCTCAACACGAGCACGATATCGAGAAGGTGGGACGGGTGGGCAAGGTGGGACAAGTGCTTCGCATCATGCGCCTCATGCGCATCTTCCGCATCCTCAAGCTGGCCCGCCACTCCACAGGGCTGCGTGCCTTCGGCTTTACCTTGCGCCAGTGCTACCAGCAGGTGGGCTGCCTTTTGCTCTTCATTGCCATGGGCATCTTCGCCTTCTCTGCCATGGTCTACACAGTGGAGCACGACGTGTCCAGTACCAACTTCACCAGCATCCCCCATGCTTGGTGGTGGGCTGCCGTAAGTAAACACATCTCACCTTGCTGGGTAGCCAGAGACCCTCCCTCCCTTCCCCTCCCCTTCCTTGCTAGAGTCGCTGATGGTCTTGAAAACAGCAGGCTCAGGTCAGTGAACATCTGCTCTGCATTCTGAGCTTACAGGACATATGCACTCACTCACGCACACACACACACGCACGCACTCATTCATCTCTCTTGTAAGCTTAAATCAAGGCTTAATCAGGCAGACAGTGTTGAAATTCACATCTGACCAACTGCAGACAGCACTTGCACTTTTAAAGAAGTGGGCAAAGAGACAGGAAAGAAAAGCATTTCCCCATTTAATCCCATTGCCAGTGTTGCAAAAAAAAAAAAAAGCTTGCATCAGGCTAGCTGGTTGCAGGTGAGCACAGGATTTTCATTCTTGTTCTTTTTGCAGATCTACTGTGACCCATCATACAACCACAAGATGGTAAGACTATTAACTATAGGCCAGTCACTCAAATTTGCAAAGCCAAAGCTCTCCCAGAGCCCTGGCTGTTAAAAATACATTAGGACCAACACAAGTTGTTTTACACAAGAGATTGTGTTCTGTTCCTTAGGTGGCACATCTAAAGCACGTGTCTGTGCACACAAAAAACATTGGTGGTTATTTATACCATGCCAGACTTGCAGAGGAATAAACACAAAAAAGAAGCAGAATGGCTCAAGGGGTTGATAATGGGATAAACTGCCTTCTACATCTAGGTCACTGGTTTGAATCCCACATCAGTCAGTACTGAGAGCTGGTTAATGTCACCTTGAATCCTTTTTTGCAACCTATACCAGAAAGAGTGTGATTTTAGCCCCATCCTAAACACTTCGAGTGAAGGTAACTGGCTGAGTTTCAGCTGAAAAGCCTCAGAAATGAAGAGAGAATGACCTCGTTTCTAGAGATTGCCACTGGGTTAGTGCTGTAAGGCATTTGGGCACGTCTCCTTGAGAGGTCTGAACTGTCACTGACCTGTACTATACTGTGTTATGTGGAGGGGTGTTTTTGAGGCAGTATTTACCAGCCTGTTGGATTCACATCTTTCAGGAGCATGAAGATTTAGCTGGGAACACAGAGCTGTGAGAGTTTAAAGTTCTCCACCTTGCATAAATGCTTCCTGGCTCTGGCAATGTCCTGGCAGAACTGTTCCAGCATCCCAAACTTAGAATTCAACTCTAAAGGGCTTGTGAAGCAGTTCAACCCCAGACTTGGATTGCATTAACATCCAAGGAAGGACATAGATTCACTTACAGAAGGGTAACCAATACTTCCCAAACTATTGTGAGATCAAAATGATCGTTATATCCTTCAAGATGAGCTGTGGAGACAAAAGAAGCACTTCTGGGTTTATCAAGGCTAGCAGACAATGTAGAGGGAGCTGCAGGCTGTCAGCAAATGCTTACCTGATAATCTTCATGTGCAAGTATGGCAGTTTCACAATTACAATTTTTACAGTGTTTTGGTAGGGAAGGGAGTGGCTTTACCAAGGGCACCGGGGAGAGGGGGAAGTTGATCCCTGCCTGTGCTGCTGCCTGCAGCCTTTCAGAGCTGGAAAACAACAGCTCTGTTATGCTGCCGAAGATGTGTGTATCCATAGCAGCCTTTATCAAATCAGAGGGTAGCTAGACATTGCAGGTGCTGAGAGAAGGCAAAGGGCCCATATCTTGGCTGTCCATAACTCTAAGGCTTGTTCTAGTCTGTCATCACGTACATGTCACACGTTTTGCAGCAGCTGATGGTGGGCTCCATAATCCATGTTTATGGCAGAGGCCCAGGAGCACTTCTGACCCCCTGGGGCTGGCTATGTCCCAGTCGCTTCCCTGGGGAAGGAAGCCCATGCAAATGGTCTGGAAAGGAGTCAGAAGATGTGCTTATGCTGGTTGACCAGCATAGGCACTGGATGCACCAAGCTGTGTATGGGGCCCACAGGACAGCAACCCCAACCCATCCAAGGTTGCTTCTCCTGGCCAGGACGCCCTGGAAGCCCATGGCCTACATTTCTGGTTCAGCAACAGCTGATGAGATGTGGTGGTTTACCATACATATGTTCATACTGATTCAGTGCATGGCAGAAAACCTGGCCCTATGGACAGATGTAGGCATTTATATATGTACATGCATATGTACATGTGCTGAACATCCTTTAAGCTGAGGCATGGGAAGGAGGGAAAAATCAGAGCATAAAGGAAAGGGTTGTGTAACATCAACTTCATGGTGATACACATAGGTTATGAAAAAACTTGTGCTTCATACATTGCTAAAATAAGGACATTAGCCTTCTATTTTGTTTTGTGAACATGAGGATGTATGCAAAATCTTCAGGGCTCATTTCTGCAAGCTAGTGACACCATGATAATTTAGATACTCCTAAGAAATCTATATGACTAGGATTACATGAAAAAGGCATTTTTAGCTGATCAAATGTCTCAAAACAGGAACTGTAGCATGCACATTGCAATTCCAACGCATAAAACCCTTTTTAAAGCTTATTCATTCTTTAAGAGTGAAAATTAAGATATCCAGACCACTCAAATTTCATTAAAATCCATCAGCATTCATGGTCTCACACACACAGGAGGAGAAGTATCCCTCCCAAATGGTCACAGGTGATGTAGACTATGCCAGTGGAACAGAAACTTATCACAGGATAATGGTTTTGTCCTGGCTGGTAGAGATAAACATCTTGCCTTCATCTCAGTATTTATTTTTGGAGATATTTATCCTGTATTATCATTCAAATCCAGTGACTTAATTTCCATTAAACCAAGTGACTAATCCTTTTTATTCCACAGGAAGCACCAGGTGCATCCTACAAATGTGCTTACCCAGTGCTGTCTCATGTACCCTAATGCTTTCTTCATTTGAAATAACATTTTATTTAGCATGTTAGAGGATGACGGGCTGCCCACTGTGACCTTCCAAAGACTTATTTCAGTGCTTGAGCCACAAGGGCATTACAGTGAAAGTCTTACCGCCTGTGGTTTATTTCTGCCAAAGTTTTAGATTACTGCTTCACAGATACACACGATGTGCTGAGATACTGTGAAAAAAAAAAATAAAATTCATTGGCTGAAAAAGATCCGTTGTACAGACTAGGGAGTGCCAGATGGCAAAAGTATGCAAGTTTTACCTGCCAGAGAAAAATGAATTATATTTACAAAATGTAAAAATTATAAACAATCAAGATGTGTACTGTGGAAGTATACATATTAGGAGTTATTTTATGCTGAATGTTTGGCAGTACAACTTTTGTATGTAGCATCCCCATAAGCAAACATCCATGAAACAGAATTTTACAAAGCTAACATTGCAGTACTTGGTGTAGTACCAGGCCCATATAACACACAGTTCCTTCATATACCCTAAATAGGCTAAAAAGAGAAAATGTTGATGGTGAAGAAGAAAAAAGTCTGTGAAACTATGTAGACAATGTGATGGCAAAATGTACAGATTCATATAAAGTGATATACTAAACAATATCACTGCCACAAAAAAAAAAAAAAAAAACAAAAAAAAACACCAAACCCACAACATTTTAAACAACCCCCAAACCCTTCTTCAAAGGGGAATTCAGTAAAAAAATTCCCATCTGTGTACCTGTCAGATAAAACAAGCTGGAATATTCCTTACTGAAGGCACACGTACACCTTACTTTTGTAACCTCTGACATACAGCTGAGCAGGAAGATCAAATAATTTAGCACTATAAATACCTATGTCGCGAGCATACACTGCAAGCAGAAACTTCCAGGCAACAGAGAAAGACCTTTGTTTTTTCCACATCTCCTTGCAGGTATGTAACCATTAAAGGGGATTTCATCTATCAACTTCAAAGTCCTGGGCCACTTCTTCCTATAGTGCAAACATTATAAAAATACGTTTCACAATTAGCTGAAGCTTTTCATGTGTTTTTCATTAGTTTGTAAAAGATGTATGACAAACCAAGGTAACGCTCAAAATACAACCCTCAGAATAAGCCCCCAAATACTGGGTTTTATAAGCACGCTGGATTTAGACACAGGGCATCTGTTCCAAGTGACACGATGAGGGAGCAGGGCTGCAGTTATCACGGGATTTTCGCGGTCACGGAGCCATCTCTATCTCCTCACTGCAGCTGAGCAAACCCACCTTCTGGACAGGCTGGTGTGGAAATTGTTTGGAAATTCCCTCTGCAGGGCAAAGCTTTTAAAAATCCTCCTGAAAGCTGTCGAACTGCACTGTTGTCTTTCTTTAATGCATGAGAGGGATTTTATTTAATTAGGGATTTTTGCATAAGATGGGCAGTACAGGAAAAAAAGGCAGCAGAGAGCACTTCAGATTTACCATGCAAAGTGCAAAGATGCTAACTTTAAAATTGTCCCTGATCCCTGAACGTATCTGTTTGTTTGTTTCTTCTCAGCTAATAAGCTGAATGTTGGTTTGCCTGTAGGTCAGCATCTCTACAGTGGGATACGGAGACATGTGTCCAGAAACTCACCTTGGCCGCCTGTTTGCTTTCCTCTGCATTGCGTTTGGAATAATCCTGAATGGCATGCCCATCTCCATTCTCTACAACAAATTCTCAGACTATTACAGCAAGCTGAAGGCCTACGAGTACACGGCTCTCCAGAAAGAAAGAGGGAAGGTGGACTTCACACGGAGAGCCATGAAGAAAATATCTGAATGCTGTGGAGAAAGTGCAACCCGCCCTTTATCACAGCACTGATACAGTTTGTGCTTTAGATATTGGGAGGGAACAGAGAAGCCAAAGGAGAAAGAAGAAAAACACATCAGCCAAGCTAACCAAAGATAAACCGAGAAGGCCAAAAGTAACAAAAGTAGATAGTGAAACCTGTTTTGAAGGGAGCTGTTTTCAAAAGGAAAAAGGTTCAGATAACAACAATTTTTTTTTTTTTCTTTTGGCTTTGCTAGGCTGTGAGCAGCCCTTCAGCGCTCACCAACTATCTGGAATGACATTCTTCAGATTAATGATGCAGAAGCTCTGAATTAGACCCACATGAAGACGTAACCCGCTGCTACTGATTAGACCCACAATAAAGACACACCATAATCAAACCAAAGCAAAACAAATTGCTGCCATTAAGAGTCAGCCACCTCACTGCTGCCAAGGCAGTCTCAAAAATTAAACAAATAGAATACCCAATATACTGACTGCACTGCTTTCAAAACTGGCAAAACAGCCTAGAGCGTTACCTGAATATTAGCAGCATCTATATTCCTGAAGCTTTCAGCTTCTGTTTCCACTGTCAAGATAGTTATGCTTCACTGTTTCAATCATATTTCTCAAATACAGCCCTGCAAATGATTCCCATTTTCATACCTAGGCAAGCAACACACTGCTTTTAGTATTTCACCACCACCACCCCCACAATCATCTGTCATTATGCCAAGAACTAGTGAAGAAGTCTGGAGTCCGAGTTGATAAACATCATTGATCAATTTTGAAAAATTTCCAAACGAAAACCTTCTTTAGGTATAGGATTAAGTGATAAATTAAATTTATTTTACAGCATTTAATGTATCTACTTATTGAATTGTTAGAATAATAATAGGCCTGTTATGGGACTTTAAGTGTTAAAGCAGCATTTAAAAAAAATAATCAAATTAAACATGTAATGGATAATATCTCATAAAGACTTTTCATACAAAGGATCTTACCAGTACTTATCTGTAAACAATTTTAAATATAATTTAAAGTCAAAATACTTTGTCTGGTACACACAGCAATTAAGGACACGATTCTGACACCTTAGTTCACCCCTAGTAGTATCATACTTCCTAAGATTACTGAGCTTTCCTGCACAGCTGGATGCATTTTCTCATGCATCGGAAACTCACCCCAAAACCTACACAACAAATAACAACAACAACAACAACAGTTAAATGGAATCAGAGTTTCATGTATTAGTTCGCAGCACATCAGGAGAGTTCTTCTTACGTAAGAGCAGTCACACCAATTTTGGAATAGTAATAACCTGAATAACAGATCTGAAAGAATAGTTATTTTATTGATACTCAGACACAAACAGTGCAAAAAAACAGGGCCACGAAAAGGAGCAGTGGTAACAGTCACTGACAGGACCCATGGCTGTTACTCAGCAGCACTCTTTCTGCAAAACAGCCTGATGGCAGAGATGCATTTTAAAATTCTTGAACTCTCACGTTGTGTCTGTGCTGCCCTGCTGAATGCAAATGGCTGCATTCAAATCTCAGAGCCACACCGAAGACAATGGTGTGAAGTTGACTCTTGGGACAGCTGAGGGTGAAAAAGTTCATTAATTTTGCCACATTCATGCAAATTGTGTCAAGCGCAGGGACATTTCTCCTTTCAATAGTGAGAAGGTAATTAGTAACCAACTTGCTCTTCTCATTCTCTACCTCCAGACAAACGTATCATAAGCCCATCTGTCATTTTGTTCTTTAGGAATGACAGTCAGCACATTGTGTGCTGATCAGTGCTGTTAAAAGCTAAACCGTGTCTTTAAGGCACAGCTGAGCCCTGGGAGTCGAACGTGATAGATGTTTGCTGTTCTGGACTGCACACAATGCAGCAGGCGCAATCCTGGCACTCACTGAGAAGAATAGCTGTTTTATTTTGGCTCTACAGATGATACGCATTTGCATGGCACTTCTGCACAGCAACAGGACGAGGAGCTTCCTGAGGCCACAGGAAGCCTCTCCTATAGACCCCCACTGAATTTCAGTGAGGTGGCATGTTATAAGCATGCAAAACCACAACTGTGCTTTATTTTCAACATGTAGCTTGGGTTAGAACCCCTGAAAGGACTTAAGTGTTGGGATTACCCAATTTGCTGAGATATGGGACATCCTAAATTAATTTCCTTGTCTGAAGGAATCAGTACTTGCATATACCATGCAAATGGGATGCAGATGCCCAGCCTTGCATGGCAAGTTGAGCAGCTCCTTGCCACCCAGAATGCCACCGACCTCAGCACCTGCTCTGCTGAGGCTGGGCTTACTCATAGCCTCAGACTTGACACAAATCGCCAGTCTTGTTTTCCAACCCGCTTGCCTCACATGCAGGGCCCATTCAAGTAGACGTTCTCCAAGACACGTAAGGGAATAGGCTTTCCACACAAAACACGAGCAGGAGGAAAAGGACTGTTCTCTCCCTTAATCAGGAGTCAGAATTGAATGTTCTCAGTGAGCGCTTTCTTATCTGTCCAAGATTTTAATGCACGAGTCTCATAGTACCACCCTAACTGTTTAAATACAGCTTGGAGTGGGTCTCTCCCACCCCTTTAGCTGAAGCTGTTTCACTTTGCACCGAGTAAATAACGACCCACCGGGTGACAGGAAAAGAAACCCAGTACAGCTTGGTGTTTGCAGCACTCGGCGGGGTGGAAAGGTGTGGGTCACAGGCCTTGCTTCAATAAAGAGCTATGAAAGTACCCTGACCAAGCAGCAAAATCTTCACAAACACTCACTCCCCTCTGGCTCAAGCAATTTGTGGTTGAAGGATTTAGTCTGGAAGGACTCCACAGTCAGTCCCCGCATACTGCAGCCGCACGATGGCACAGCTCTTACTGAGAGCAGCCTACAGGACAATGGCCATAAGTCAAAGCGCTTCCCAACATGGAGGAGACTAATTTCTGTCCCCTCAGGAGAAGGTGACACTGTGACCAGCACCACCTCAGTGCTCTGAACAACAAGGCCATCACACCTCGGGCAGCTCAGCTTTCCTAGCAGCTGCCTCACTCTTCTTTCTCAGTGCACTTTGCCCCCTCATCCACCCACCATCCAAGTCCCACCATCTCGCTGATGGCAGCTTTGGTACCTTTTCGATTCGTCTGTGCGCTGACTCAACACACAAATGTAACAGCTTGGGAGCACAGGGTTAGATTCTTGATTGATTTGTGACCTAGCTCAATTTTGAGAGCTCTGGCTAACGCTAGAGCTGACACAAGGTATGTGGTAGAAGTGTGCAGTCTGGAGGACAGACTGCTGGCAACTGCCACACAAAATATTAAGTGGAAGACTACACAAAGTTGCTGTTTTTCTGTTTTGTGATACCCGGCTCACCTGCCTTGCTGCATGCAGTGGGTGAATGGGTTCTTAGCAGAGAGATATTTTCCAGCAAATTAGAAGTTGGTGTTTGAGGGCTGGGGTGTTCATTTCCTTCTCGTGATTACCTTATGCAGTTTTCTACCTTGTGGCTTGACTAACCTTATTTCAGGGGTGGCAAGCGTAAGTCAATAGCACTCAGTCAATAGGACTGTGCAACTCATTGGGAAAGAGTATGCCTAAAGTTGAGGTATGAGTATACCAGCCAGACATTGCCCCACATGTCCAAAGCTCTGTCAGTACCAGCATTTTCTGCGGATGGCTGTAAGCAAGGTCCTCCCACAAAGTCCTCTCCTGCTGTGAGAACCTGTCTGAGGCTCACAGCATACAAAGAGGACTTCCAGCCAGCTCAGAGGAAGGGAGGAGTTCCTATTTCCACAGAACACACTTCTGACAACCTGCAGAAGGCTGTGCAAACCTGTATCAGCTGCTTTTGAAAGAGGGTGCAGTGCTTTTGCTATTTTTTTTTTTGTTGACACAATGTTCCTTCTGAGAAGGATTCTCAGCTAATTTATTCTGTCACATCCACTAGGACTTCTAGTGGCATCATCACTGTCCCTAGATTACTCAAATGAAACAGGCAAATGGTACACATGATGACATCCAAAAATAATGCAGGAGAGCCGTGATTGTCTTGCTTACTTGAATGCCACAGGGCTTCAACAATGAAAAGATTTCAAAGTAACCACATCAAGGGAAAATATGCTTAATGACAACAAAGATGGGCAATACTATTAATGCTAAAGTAGATAGGGCTTGGCTTATGAAATGGTAATTTGGCATAGCTAAGGTTTTGGGGAAACAGGGTGTAGGATTCTCAAATCACTGAGAAATTAGAAACGTCTCTGAATGTGGCCATGCTGAAGTCTTCTATTTTAACTAATCGCAGATATTAATGAGGCCCAGAGGGAGAAGTAAAACATGTTCCATCTAGCAAACACATTGTCTCTGGTAGATAAAGAAACAGTTTTTCTGGATGGCCTGGCTTCATTTTAGGGCAACCAAGTGTTGTTTCTTCCACTTATTTTAGGCATGGGAATTATTGAAAAATGGAAGAAAAAGAACAAAAAAAAAAAAAAAAGAAAGAAAAAAGAGAAAAAAGAGAAAAGAGAAAAAAGAAAATGAAATAAATAGGGGTGGGGCTGGTAGAACGCTAGAGTCTGCCCCTACATGAGACGGTGGAAAGAATTCCAATTAGAATGTGCTGTTCCACAAATCCTTGTCTTAGAAGAACATCATTTTTTCAATGCAATTCAGCAGCTGTTTGCTTTTCTCATTCAGAAAGATAGCACTTAAAGGGGTAGCTACAGTAAGCCACAGATTAATAGGCATCTGGTGTTATTCCCAGGCTTCTAAGGCAAATAGTAATATGCAGTCTTTAAATATGTATAATTTTAAAGATTATAAACTAGGTATACTTAAAAGTTTTTGGAGAAAAATAATGATTATCAATAAGCCTAGGAAGGATAATTGTCTCCTTGCTTAAAAAATAGCTTCAACTGTTTAGAACATTCTGGTTTTGTTATGTAAAAATATTTGATTCATGCTTATCTGCTATTTACAAAACCTTTATTAACTTCTTTATTCAGTAGTAGAGAAACTACATGGTGTTTGACTGTAATCCGGCTCTTTATCTTGGATTGAAAAAGGGAAAGGTCAGAGGTACTAGCTTTTTATGTACTTAGGTAATTTAATGGAAATATGCTGAGAAAAATTAAAGCATTCTACAGGTAGCTCCTGAGATAGAAATTATACAGGTTTTTCAATAAAACTTGTGAGAGTCTAATTCTACTCTATAAAATGACTCTGTACTGTCATTCTAACTTTTGAAGCAGATGCCCTCCATTTATAGGCAGAAGCATTTCCCTCTGACTAACAACCAGATAAACAAGTACCATACTTAAAAGCCCGTCCTTTGCTACCACTAATAAATGTCCTTCAGGCCACCATGTCCTCATGCAACACGATTTCTTTTGCCCGTGCTGGCAGAGGAAACAGCCTGAAAAGCACTTCTACTACCAGCTGGCAAAGAGAAGGCAGACCCTGCGACCCTGCTTTGGCTCCAGAGCTAATGTAGCTCTACATGGCTAAGGCCAGCCAGCACTGTCACTGAAAGAGTCTCTCTGCAGAGGAACTTTTCAACACCCACATAAGAACAACCTTGCTCCGCAGGACACTTCCACTTCTTTTTTTTTTTTTCTTCTTTTCCTTACCAAAAACTACATACGGAGGCGAAGGCACGGGCTGCAGATGAGCGCAACAGCCCACCCGTAACAGAAAGGCTGGGGTCTGAGCTGAAGTCTTTGCGATCAAGCCCTGGCATAAGCCGCATCCGCGCTGACACCAAAGGGACTCCGTGCTCCTCAAGCCTGCTCCAACCAAGTCTTGAGGATCAGGCTGGTCTGGCTTCCAAATATCTTAACAGACAAACATTTAATTTGGGTAAACAAATAGGGAGGAAAAAAAAACCACACCCAAAACAAAACAAAAAAAACCCCAAAGCAAGCAAACAAACAAACAAACAAACAAACAAAACCCAACCAAAAAAAAACAAGTTCCAGAAATCCGGGAAAATTCAGGAAATCACACACTGGTTGTGACAGCTCGTCCTGCTGTGATGGGGGCCGCAACGCCCCGTGAGAAAGGGGAAGGCAGCTGGGTCTCCTTGGGGAAAGTACAGTCCCTTGCGTGGAAAATTGTTCACTGCTGCCGCCCAGAGGTTACAGGCTGCCAGATTCCCCTTTTCCTTAAAAATACCTAGCGCCTGCTGCCCGCTACGTTCGCTGGCTCTGCTGTACCTTTCTTTCAGGTACAGCGTACCAAAAGCCTGGAGTCCTGTCAGCAAGAGCATTTACAATAACGTACAATTTAACCTGCACTGCAAAATTCTGTATTATCATCCCTATGGAGTAAATGGATCTTCACTCTAATCCCGTTAATTACACTGGAGATGAATTTCCCCATTCCTTTTGTTTCTAAAAAACAGCTCAAATGCCCAAAATGTTCCCCAAAAGCCACTACAAAAAAAAAAAAGAGAAGTGATTATAGGCAGATCTGGATGATGACAGGATATGTTTAATACTCAGTCTGCATATTTCTGGAACAGCTTAAGCAAAGAAAAATATCACCTTTAATATCAGAAATGTAGTCAGGGAACATGAAAGTTCAACATAAAGTTACCTTAACTGTAGGTTGAATTAATTGTTTTAGATGAATAGGGAGTATTTTCCAGGCTTTTCTTGACAGGATTTAACATAAGCGATCAAGACACAGGCCCCAACCAATTGTCATTCCACTTTGAGGCACGGCAGGCTTAAAATAACGCCGATTTTCTGGGAATATTTTTCCAGTGCAGTACAAAGGATGTTCCTCTAAATCTCCATGCACTGAAGAGTGAATGGTGCCGTTTTATACAGAAATTTGAAATTCAGGTTTGGTGATGCAGCTCAGCCAACCCAAAAGGTTGACCTCCTGCACAGGGAAGGTCTGCTCCTGGCTGAGGACTTTGCGCTGCCTTACCATGCAACGCTGCTGCTTAGCTTGTGCTCCGGTGTTCAAGCAGGTTCCCCTTTGTTCAGTGAATCCTATCAGCTCACTAATAGAAATTAATTCAACACCGCCACACACAAATCTCCAACTGCTTCGTGAACTGAATCAGCTTAATGAATAGCCTGAGAAATGCCAGAGACACCATAAGGAGAGGGATGCAGCATCTTCTGCTCAGAGGCAGAAGGAAAAACACTACTGACTGATCTTGCAGCGAGCGAGCCGCAACCGATATAGGCTGGGCAGTGACTGGCTTGAGAGCAGCCCTGAAGAAAAGGACTTGGGGGTGCTGGTGGACAAGAGGCTCAACATGAGCCGTCAATGCGCACTAGCAGCCCAGAAAGCCAATCGTATCCTGGGCTGCATCAGGAGAAGCATGGCCAGCAGGTCGAGGAAGGTGATTCTCCCCCTCTACTCCGCTCTCGTGAGACCCCACCTGGAGTATTGCATCCAATTCTGGAGCCCCTACTGCAAGAAAGAAATGGATGCGCTGGAACGTGTCCAGAGAAGGGCCACGAGAATGATCAGAGGGCTGGAGCACCTCTCCTATGAGGACAGACTGAGACAGTTGGGGTTGTTCAGTCTGGAGAAAAGAAGGCTCCAAGGAGACCTTATAGTGGCCTACCAGTATCTTAAGGGGGCCTACAAGAAAGCTGGGGAGGGACTTTTTAGGATGTCAGGCAATGGTAGGACTAGAGGGAATGGATTAAAACTAGAGATGGGACGATTCAGACTGGACGTTAGGAAGAAGTTCTCCACCATGAGGGTGGTGGGACACTGGAACAGGTTGCCCAGAGAGGTGGTGGAAGCCCCATCTCTGGAAGTTTTTAAGGCCAGGCTGGATGGGGCTCTGAGCAACCTGATCTAGTGGTTGGTGTCCCTGCCCAGGCAGGGGGGTTGCAACTAGATGATCTTTAAGGTCCCTTCCAACCCTAACAATTCTATGATTCTATGATTCTAAGCTGCTGATTCAAAATCACATTTATTAGATCAGCTGCTGGGTTGGAGGAGAAGAGAGAAAGACACACAAGGTTTAAAGCACACTGTTCCTGCTTTACCTCTCTGCACATCCCTCCACTATTCTTGCACAGCTCTAACACCGCTATTACACTTGCATCCTCTCAGTGCAATTTGCTCTGGCGTTGCTTTTCAAAGGCACCTTTCCTTCTGCAAAAAAGTTCTTTTCCCCCAATGCCTTCCCCTTCAGAGGTCTGCAAATACCTGCTTGCTTGCAGCTTTAGTTTATTGGTATGCCATGGGAGACCACTTCCTTATATGCCCTGCCTTCTCCCTGTTTCTCTCTGCACAGACTGCCACCTCTGCTCTTTATTCAAATCCTACCACAAAATTCACCTTCTGAACGAATACGGTCCACTCTCTGTCATACTGCTCAACATTACCAATGCAGATTCACTACGTCAGCGCGTTATCCTAAGGCACTTCGCATACCTCTCTGAAAACAAATTTTCATGTACAAATATGGTTTCTGTTCATGTTCATGCAGCATCCTGAGTAACACAGTGGTGAGTCCAGTGCTTACACCACACTTTCCCTTTGCAAAGGTAAAATGCTTTGGGCTTCAGTGTCTATTATGATATTTCTATTGTCGTTAAAAAAATAATATAAAAGTAAGCTTGCTTTAATGAAACTTACATTGCTTATCTTGTTTTGTTTCAACAAAAAAACCCACTTAGACGGGAAACCGGTTAAAAACAACAGCTTCCCAGGCAATGTGACGCGATGCAAGTTACTTGTTAGGAAGCGAGGAGCATCACACTGCCTGAGAGCACAGCACGCACATGTGAATTTTCCACCTTAGTGCACCACACGGAGATTAAAGGACCAAGCACAACCAGCGGCAGACACTCGAAGTGCACCTGAAAGCAGAAGACAACAGGCGATGCGAGATGCTGAGATGCGCTGTTAGGGTGCTTATTCCATTTGCCCTGTCAGTAACCCTCGTCATCTCAAGGGCTGGTTCCAAGGCACACTTCGTTAACACCCAAGCAGCAAACTAACGAGGTGCGAAGCTGAGTCACCATCTGTGAAAGCAAAGGTCCTCCAACTTGGGCATGATGCTGTGTAAAACAGAAAATACAACATTGTGTTTGGCGTCTGTCATTGATGAGGACATTTTAAAGGGAGATCACCGGAGCTGCAGGGAGGCTGGTGGGCAGCGCTGACTCTGGAAGGCAGACCCCATAGCTCCCTCATGCCCAGGCCTTCGCTAATAAAAATACCACGGAATTTGACGTGTAAAATTGCAAGTTCAACTGTTTTTAATTCTTTTGAGGAGAAATCATTCAAACGTATCTCAAATATGTCTTTGGTACTGCCTGTTCTTTTCACCGACCACTATCAAAAGACTTGGGAATTTGAAACGGCTTCTAAATATTTTATCTCTTCAGATAAACAGAGGAAAAAAAAAAACAGAAAAAAAAAATGCTAAAGTGGAAACACTGGTGGCACCAATTTGTAAAACAGCCTGTGAAAGCATTTCAACCGTAAGGATTATTTTGACTACCATGAAAACTGGTGCTATCCCCACGCTGTGAGGATGACTCAATAGCAGGTGTTGTGGCACCCAATCTTCTCCCTCTCACTCCCCACTCACTGGGAGCAGAAACTTCAACCAATGCAACACACTGAATCAATTCTCATATTCCCTTATTACCTTTTCCCACCAAACATGTTTTATCAGGAATGCCTATAAATCACTACATCTTTAAAATTAAAAGCCCCATTTTGGAGGTTTGGTTTTGGCCCTGCAAGTATCTTGTTTGCATCTGTTCCACAAACAAAAAAACCTTCTGATGGCTTCTTAGCTCAATACTTCTAGCACCTGTTCAGATTCACTCAGAGCTCCTGCCAGCTCCCTCCCATGTGCTTTTTGAGACTGTCCCACTATTTTAATAAAAGATGTAATCCATGTAGACACACTCCAGTTAGTACAGACTAACAAGCTACAGAAACGACAGGCAGAAGCAGCTGCGGGGAAGACAGGGCAAATTAGAAAATCTGTAAGATTTCTATGCTTTGTAAAGCCTGAGTGTACTTGTAAGACACCTTCTAATTGAAAGAGCATAAAGACACAACAATTAAAACCATCTTCCATGACAGCAGATGACAAGATGACTAAACACACTTCAACTAGTATGGCCCCCAACAAAACTTTTAAATACGTGACTATTGCAAGAGAAAATCACAAAGATATATAATGTTAAATCGGGCAGATGTAAAGAATTACTGCTGATAACTAAGACCGAATTTACCTGGCACATTTTCCTGCTTTCCAGCCACCAGTGGCTTTCCCTTCCCTCAGTCCCGCCCTCTAGTACAGCTCGTGAATGATACTTGCTACTTCGGATGTTACAGCAAAGTGGGTTAGAGCCTTTGCATACACTTTAAAAGAAAAAATCATGTCAAGGAAAGCTTGCACCACTGAAATTTGTAGCTACAGGGATCAGAGAAAAGGTGAGGAACACAGTGCGACAGATTCCTATTTCTTAAATAGCAATCCTTCCCAGTAATGCCTGTTTCTCTTTACTAGATGGTTAGCACAATGGTATCTACCGTTAACAGACCATGAAAAAGGTTACCTATCCTAGGAGTCCAGGGTCTCAAAGCAAGACACAGTAAACAAAATAAGGGGCTTTAAGCAACAACAAAAAATTGTTAACAGTGAAAGAAAGTGCCGCTTACAGAATGAAGCACGTAAGGGATCAACTCGATACAAGAGCTTTAAACCCCAAGCAGAAAACAGGAGAAAAGTGCTGGAAGAGTAAATGAACTTCTGTGTTTCCACAAAGCTGTGAGGAATGCTGTGCACTAGTCAGGCAAAAGTGATGGGTTTTGAGAGCAATTTGAACTTGATAATGCAAACTTTCTACTGGACACTACAAAATTCTTCCAAGAAGTCAGAAGGAAAGGTGTCCTGATTAATGCAATGAACACTTTTTAAAGATGTAAAAACCAAAACCCCCCTACTTTTAATATTTGACTAGTACCATTTTTAATTTTTTTAGACATACCACAGGAACAGTGAGAATATTTATGTAGACACCCTTAAGTACAAAAAGTGGTGTGCATACATGGATATGGCCTTGTGTCCATTCTGACAAGTCTACAACCCATCTAGACAAGAGATGGACAGGAGTAAGAAAGAAAATCTCACAACTTATGGGACACAGGCTGCCTGCAATATGTATTATTGTCCCAAAACATCGCCCTTTTTTTTCCAGCTACTTCAGTCATTCTGAATTTTCTGCTCACCCCACTTTGTCCTTGGTTCTGCGCTCAGAAACAGACTCAGAATCACTGTGTACGTTTTCTGCTTTTGAAGAAAAGGTAAGTTAGTGGAGAGTCAATGGAAAAGCAAAACACTGCTTGCTCTTGGTAGCTTATGCTGTCAGCAGCAAAAGGGAAAGCCGGTCCTTTCGTACCTTAAACCAAGAGGTATTAAGTTGCAATAGTATACATCTGTATAACCCCATTTCCAATGCGGGGTATACGCTGTTAGGGAATGGGAATTGGGAAATACACTATTAGACACTAATATACACTATTAGCAAGGTAATGGATCCTCTGCCATCTAAGAACCAAAAATAAAACAACCATCACCAACTTTTCTGTCCTAGACTGTCCTGTCATTCAGAATGATTAAACATTGGGTGTTCACCCTCCAACTTCTGCTATGTAAAGTGAGAGAGGTGTTGCCTCTGGATGGCCAAGGGGACAGTCACTTCACCTCTGGACGACGGCTTTAAAACCAGTGCCTCAGAATTCCTGAAACAGCGGCACAGACGCAGACGTTTGCTGCACAGGCACTTCCACTGTCTTCTTGGCAACCAAAAACCCCATACTGCTAGCTATTTTAAGATGCTGGCAATAATTTGAGCAGTTTGGATATCTACAGTAGGCAGAAGTCCTTGCCAAGTTCATTTCAAACAAAAGGACACGCTGAAAAAAAAACCTAATACTTTTGCTTCAGAGTCTTTCAAACAACTTCTCTCTCAGCTTTCACAGTCACAGAGACACCCACAGCAAACTGGGGCAGAAATGGCACTGCATCCAACCAGCCTCTTCAGGTGGAAAAATGAGTCCATTCTGTGAGGTACCTGAAGCCATTGTAACAGTCTTTAGTACCCCTCCATAACCTCCTCTTCCTCTTCTTCTGTTAGGCTATTTCAGAATTTGGTTTCAACCAATGACCTTAAAGACATACCTTGGCAGTAAAATTTATATTCTATCCCTGGTAGAAAAATAGTGGCCTTTTTAGCATAACCTTAACTGATGTCTACTAAATTAAGAGTGGCATTTCACAAATGGTGGTAAGGAAAATAGTCAGTCACTCCAAATTACTACACATAATTTAAAATAAATAATATAGACAGTCTCAAAAATGCAAATAAACTGCCTGGTAGACATTCAGTTAAAGCAACCAGAATTCAAGCACTCAGTCAAAGCATCAAATGATATTCATGTAAGCAGACATCCTTCCACAGCTTTTTGCTATTCAGTTTATTAATATCTATCTTTAGCTATGACTTACTTTCACCACCCCCTTTAATTTTCTTGATTGGAAATATGTCTGTGGCAGATTCTAAGCATTAGTTTATTCCCCTAAATAACCTGAAAATTGAGAAGGCCTGTATCAGTTTTTTTTTTCCCCCCACTGTTTTACTCTACCACTAATTATTCAATCACAAATCTGTCGCATATTTCGTTTAGGTTGGGGGTTTTGGCAGTATCTGAAGATTCTTTAGAAACAGTTCATTACAGTTTAAATTCATTATCTGTTCCTAATTAAAATGATCTGTTTTATTGTCACAAAAGAAAATCCTGTTACAGAAACTAATGAGCTGCAACCTTCAGTAACCAAGAGGATGTGTTTACAAGCATGAACACTTAATGCCAATGCCAGTCAGGTCTAATTGGAATTAACCTTTAAGTATTTACTACTCCTCACAAGCCTAGGTGGAATTAGAGGGAAGCGCAGTCAGCAAAGTATCAGTAAATCAACAGATACAAACAGAAATAAACAACGTTAGAAATACTTCTCCCAACTGTAACATTCACATGCTGCCTAAATTAACTGAAGTAAATTATGAATGACAATTGGGTTTATGATAATTTATTTTTACGTTTGCCTATTCAGCTATCTTTTCATTTTTTTTATACTAAAAAATGTTCCCCTTCAACAGGACCAGTGAGAAGCAAGAGATTACTTATTAAGATGAAACAAGGTATTTCATTACTTCAGATAAACTATTTATACTTAGACATAAGCATCTAGAAAATGTACTGAAAATGTAGTGGCCAGTAGATCTAGGGAGGTGATTCTGCCCCTCTACTCTGCTCTGGTGAGACCCCACCTGGAGTACTGCATCCAGCTCTAGAGCCCTCAGCACAAGGACGTGGACCTGTTGGAACAGGTCCAGCAGAGGGCCACAAAGATGCTCAGAGGGCTGGAGCACCTCTGCTATGAGGACAGGTTGAGAGAGTTGGGGTTGTTCAGCCTGGAGAAGAGAAGGCTCTGGGGAGACCTCATAGTGGCCTTCCAGTACCTGAAGGGGGCCTACAGGAAGGATGGGGAGGGACTCTTCTATCAGGGAGTGTAATGACCGGACACGGGGTAACGGCCTCAAACTGAAAGAGGGCAGATTTAGATTGGATATCAAGAAAAAATTCTTTACTGTGAGGGTGGTGAGGCACTGGAACAGGTTGCCCAGAGAAGCTGTGGATGCCCCATCCCTGGGAGTGTTCAAGGCCAGGCTGGATGGGGCTTTGAGCAGCCTGGTCTAGTGGTTGGTGTCCCTGCCCATGGCAGGGGGATTGGAACTACATGATCTTTAAGGTCCCTTCCAACCCGAACCATTCCATGATTCTGTGAACAATTCCAGCAACTGCATATATACAGGTGCTCTCTGGAGAACCAGAGTATTTTACCTCATGCTAAACATGCAAGTCTCAGTCTCAACCTGAGTAATCTCATTTTCACAGGTGCTGAGCACTGCAGTTCCCGATGGACGTTGGAGTAGTTGTGGATCAGTAATTTCGGAGACTGATTTGAAGTATGTAAAATGCAGAAACTTAAACCCGTTTACTTAACTGCTGGCAACTTCCTATTAGTTGCATTGTATTTTATGTTGAGGAAGCTGCATCTTAGGAGAAATAATGGCTAACTATCTGCTATTAAAGCTAGAGCCACCTCCTATCAGGCTAAGGAACACTAAAAGAGTAACTCCTACCATTCAAGATGTAATTAATTTGATCATCTGCTTGGATTAGTCTATCAGCATGGCATTAAACACCACCTGGGTGAGACCAACCAGGAAAGTTTTGGGTGTGGTTTTTTTTCTTTGCTTAAAACAAGAATATAAACTATTGGCTTGATTTTTCTAGATCAAAATAGGGTACAGTAGAAATCAATAGGACACTTATTTGATATCATGCAGAAATAAATTCATTCCTCCCCTATTAAAATGAAGACATCAAAAAAAAAACCAAACCCAAATCCAGTTGTTGCAGTTTATTAGGGCTTAGAGTCTGTACTTTTCAGAAGACTAAAGGAAAACAAAACCAAACTGTGGTCCATTGAAATAGCTGTCTCTCCTTCAGAACCTTCTTTGAGAAGAGAAAGAAAAAAAAAAGTCAGACACTATTTACATTCTATTCTTCTTAGTTCCTGAAGGATGAGAGCCTCCATCACTCCTTCACAGGGTAAGAATGGGACTTGAGTTGTTTTTCTGCTTTGTTTTTTTGAGGAAACCAGGAGGGAAGGGGATTAAGAACAAGTGTATCTGCCCAGTACATAAGAACATCTCCAGAACAGATGCTTCTGTTTCTATGGTAACTATGACAACATACATACAAATTTTAACAAGACTTAAATCATTTTTGTGCAAGTTATCAGGAAAGATTTAACTTCTTGATTACATGTTCAGAAGCTTCCACTAGCTCTTAAATCTTCTTGATATTTTAGTCTCTAAGAACAACCCTTTACTGCACAGAACAGAATAAGTACAACAGAAAAGTTGTTTTAGAAATTATTTAATTTACAAATGCATACACTGCTTCTTAAAACAACCACGGTGTAAAATCTTACCAACTCTCAGTTGGCTGCATTGATGTAAATTCTCTTTTTAGCTTCATTTACACTAGGAAGTCAATTTCTCCAGTAATGCTTCTATTCCTTTTACATTTTTATTCTGCTTCAACTTTGGGACAAGCTTTTTCAGTCCTTTTTTGACTGTATTTGCCACTTTTTGATCAGCACTCCGGAGAAGGCTGCAAGAAACAGGAAAAAAAAACCACCAAGAATGTCAGAAGTCAGCAAGTAGGTCACAGGAAAAGAAGCCCAGCTCTCCTCCACCCACTCCGGTGCCTGGGACGCTGCTGAGTGCCCCGCAAAGCCATCCCTTCTCCCAGTTGAACCAGCCCCAGTCCCACAGCATGACCTCCCCAGGCCAAGTGATCCAGCCCACAACTATGTTGGTCACTCTCCATTAAACTCGCTCCAGTTGTTGATACCTTTCTTGTAACGGGGGTCCTAAAACTGGATGCAGTGAAGTACACCTAAGACACATTAAGTACTTTCACTATTGTACTTCTGTGCTTTGTTTAGCACAGGACTACAGAGCCTTACTAGTTCTGTTATTTTTTAGGTAATACTTTTGGAAAATAAGACAGCTTTCCCAGATACCTTTCCTTCCCCAGCAACAAGGAAATTCATCGTAAGCTGTAAAATACTGTTAGGAAAGAAAAAGCTTCTGCACTGTCCAGATCAACCTAGGCAGTGATTGTCCTTCTCCTCTTCCTTCAGGTAGTAGTAAAATGTTCTTGGATTATAACATAAAAGCAGCAGAGGTAATGGCACACCTAATTTGCTACTTCAAAATGATGAGTGAAGACTGCCTAAAAACCTTAATGTCTTCTACAGTCAGTGTGTGCAATCCAGAACAGAATTATAGGTTGCACTGGCATACAAATAAACTAAGACTGGAAACAAACTGTAACACCCATGTACTTGGTATCAAGCGGGCTGCATGATACTGTAAGTCTAGGATTCTTCCAAAGGGCTCCCAAATTTGCAGCTACGTAAAGGCTGTTTCTTGCCTACTTTTTAAACAAGGATTAGACATAGCAACCTGAACTGAATAAGGCAGAAAAGGGCTTAATGTAACTTAAGGTGAGATTTGAATTTTGTTTCCTTAGGACTCCAAATCCTGGGCAGGATGGCAAACCTATAGGCAGTAAAGCATGGGATGTCCATCTGACAACAATGCTATTTTCAGCTACTTTATTCCTAGATTTCTATGACTAACTTATTTCTAGCAGCAACTTCTGTTACACATTTAGCTGTGACAGCACTATTTAATCAAGAGGTCTTCTTTAAAACTGAATTAACACAGGTGAGGAATGATACTTTTTCAGCTTTTCTGTGAGTTGCGTACCCCTGAAAACAGCAAGAATGTCAAGAGTACTGACAATGATGTGTTGAACACATTGGCGTTTTACATTTAGAGATTCACACATTTCACCACCAGGCACAAAGAGCATACAAAGTAGCAAGCCACTCTGGACTGCATTTTATTTATTTCTATAAGTGAATTTCATCTGCCAACAGCTATACACGTGAAACTGCTTTCAACCTCTCAGTATCCACAGATATTTCAAGACACTGTACTCTTAATACAGAACACCTACATGTCTGATGATACAGCCAAAAGACCAACATAGGTTTGGGATTGGGTTTTTTAATTATTGCTCTGGAAGTTCTTCTAAGATCTGGTAAGCAGGCATCTATGTACTTTGTGGATACAAAACATAACTTTTACAGGTTACAGAAGTGACATATGGAAATCAGAAAGTAATTTGGGAAGTATATTTTTACCCATTTTCTATCCTGATGTAACACATTATTGATAATTTCAAAAAAGTACTGTGAAGTCAGATGTAGAAATGTAAACAGAACAGCATCCATGACATTCAAGTACTTACAACACTTTATTTACACTAAGCTGGATTGTAATGTCTGCAAAGAGCCCTCCCATTACCTTAGGAATCTTCACACTTGTATTAGGTCAGAACAAGGCCCCAGATTTTTTATAAAAATCAAATTAAAAGCAAGTAGGGCAAGAAAGCAGAGGGACAGCAGGTAACTGTGGAATCAAGCACACGCAATGAACTGCTCATAACTGGCAAATAAGCTTAAATGACTAGAAAGCCAAAAATCTTCAAATGGACTGACTGGGTAATTCTGAGTTTCAGATCTGCACATAAGTGACAGATGGCTTCCTAGAGCCAACAACAAAACAAAAATCAATCATAGCTTCAGGGAGAACTGGAAGCGTCTAAAAATTACCTCTGTCTGAGGGATCTGAGCTCCTTTAAGACAAAGGAAGTATCTGAATATTTTTTTAAACTATTTTATGTAAAAAAATATTGCAATTATCATCTATACCAGACTAAATTAGATTGCTGTATGATTTAGGTAACCTTTTGACTTGAATGCATGCGGTTAAACAAAGATGAGATTAATTACTACATGTTAGCGAGGTAAGCAGGTGTCACATGAAATGGAACAAGAGCAGCTGGTGTTCCGTGTGTTCTCAGTTGTCTATAAACAAAAGGGTGTCATGCCTAAAGAGTCATCAAGAACAGTTCAAACTACAAAGGATTCAGATTTAATTAAAATTAAAAAAAAACCCCACCCATACCTAAAAACAGAATTCCGGCAAACACAAACACACACGCACTTGTCCCCTATACTGTTATCTCTCTTTCCCATTAGGTCAGTTTCAGTATTGGTGAAAAATGTCCAACGGACAATCCGGGACACAAGCCCCCCTCCTTGGTAACAGCGCACACTTATCGAAGCCCCACCCTGCAATGCCATCAGTAACAACAGAGAAAGACTGACATTCCTCACAGACTTTTCCATAAAACACAGCGCTCCTGTGCTCATTTTTGCTAACAAGCAATTACTAATTTCCTGGTTTTTCTGTAAGTCTTCAAAACCTATTCAGAGCCTGTTGTCACAGTGACAGCCAAACCATTATTAAAGTGTTATACATGGAAAAAATTCCACTAATTTACTTTGCAACTTTATTTGGGCAATGAAAATAGCTTAGTACGTAAACCAGCAACGCCACATGTTAAATGAATCTCAGCCTTGAGTTAAAAGGAAAAAAGCCCCAGCACTAATACGCTGTCAATGAACAAGCCTTTGTAACAAATCTCTACTGAACATCTGTGCACAGGATCAGATAACCTTATTGAATTCCAAAGGCCTGTCATGAGAGGCAAAGAAAAAGTGTTATCATTTTAGCAGCTGAACAATTTTAACAGCCAGATCCATATGACTACTATGATGTTACATAAACAGGTTTTTGTCATCGATTGCAACTTTTCTTCTACTACCAATTCTTCTCACTAGTGCTCTGAATGATAATGACTAAACGAAGTTAGAATTAAACTCCGATTAGAAGTCCTATTAGTGAAAACAGCTTTTGATTCATCTGAATGTCAAAGTAGCCTCACTCTGAAGTCATAAAGAGCAGAGACGGAAAGCAATCAGCAAGCAGGAACTTTAGGAGAGGGAGAAGCGGGGCAGAAAAAAGGGAGAAGTTTTGATTTTTCAAAGTCATGTTGTCCATTTGAATAGTTTGCTGATTTTGGCTCGATGCAAGTCTTTATGAGGAGCCAGCAGTGCAATGCTGACCTAGCAATTCCAGAACACAGACCACACACTCAGGGCCGAAGACAAAACCTTGGGTTTCTATGACATGACACTGACAGGGAGTCGCAAAGTGAAAACAGCAACGATTAACACAGCTGTTCACATTTGAAAAAAACAAAATGTTAATTTTACCTGTGGGGTCTTTTTTATCTCACTAGTTGCATGGTTTATTGCTTTGAAGTTGTGAGCCAGTCAGCTAATCATAAGCCTTTTCATAGTCTATTCTTTTGTATTGCCTATTGCAAACACTTTTCTACTTCAGTTTGAGACATACTTAGGCTGCCTAATTACAGCATCAACACAAAGCAATAAGTTACCAAAAAAAATAAGATCTGGATTCTTGTATGCCACCACGAGTCACAAATATTTCAGAGTTAATTATTTTAATGTAGCTATTTGTGGAGAGCTCTTTTGAGAATTTTGTGCTTGTAAAACACGGCATGGTAGGCACAATTTTCAAAATAAATTTGATTTTTCATCTTAAGATTTTCCAACATTGAGTTACTTCTTAGTATTGTAATACTGTGACCTCAAAAAACAACCTATGGAAACTCTGGTTTGAATTCTTCTAGTACCCTGTTCCATCACAGACTTACCAGTGGCATGAAAGACAGTACATATTGAGAAAAAAATGGCATTTTACTAGTAGGAATTTCAACTGATGTTCTCTTAGCTGTTCAATAAATTAACAATGGAACCCAATCAGAAATAGCCATGTGCCTTACGTACCAACAAAGAATAATGGCACCTCGATTTACTTCTGCCCAGCTCTTCATATTCTCAATACCAACACGTTCCACCAACGTTCTTCCAAAGCAAACTGTAAAATGTGGGAAAGGGGTAGGGAGAAGAAAAGAAGAAAAAAATTAGACAACATCTTTATATAAAGAAGCCTGTTAAAAGTCTTCTGCAGTTGTGATTTAATAGTGATTTAGTGTGATTAATAGTTTTTAGACACCAAATATTCACAAACTTTTGCTCTCACAAAGTAACTGACCGTTCAATGCAATGAATACCTTTACAGATCTTTGACTACTTCCAAGCATTGCTTAAAATTAGACAATAGCAGAACTGTGTGGCAGCTTACTAGTACAAGGCAAGCAAACTTGCTGTTTCTTTTTTTAAAAGGGCGTCAAAAGCTATTCATGTCTTAAAGAAGGCATCCATTTCAAAGAAAGAACTTGTTAAGAACCAACACAAGATTATAATTACATGCAACATACTAATACATACACACTTCTGCTGAAAAATGCTATCCTTAAGCATCCAACTACCACTGAAGAAACAGAATTTGCACAGATGAAGTTACTTAAAACTTCAGAGCTAATCCTTTATTGGTGCATCAAAACCACTAGGAACCTTATTTATTTCAGCTGTTCTGATACTGCACGTTCTATTTCTTCATTAACTTTGAAAGCTTAGGGTGACTTGCAGATTCATTGCGCTAATGGCCTATGCAAAAGAAAGAACTTAGGCTGACCTCAAGTCCCCAGCTGAATTTGAAGAACTAAACTACAGGCAAAGCTGCTCTTACAACTTGTATGCTAAGCAAACTTATCAGTAAGCAACCCGAAAAAACCCACCCAACGCCAACAAACTCCAGCCTCCAATCAAACACTGAAGCTGTTTTTCACTGTCACTTTAAATCAGAATTCCATCTGAAGAACACGTCAGTTTTTATTCAACTTGTTCCCTATGTGATAACAATTTGGGTGTTTTTTAATCCCAATTCCATAAATGCAGAGCAGCAATTCTGAATGGCGCACACTTTGGAGGGAAGAGCTTGTGTTCAAAATGGGAACTGCCCAATGTCAGCAGAAGTAAATCCAGATAACTATCATCTCAGATTAGTCTCTGAAAGACACTCATAAAACTTCTCCTTTGCACATTTTTAATCACGCACTTGAGAGGCAGCAAAACAGCCTCCTTTCAGAAACATTTAACAAAGCCAAACTAACTCCTATTTTTAAAGGAAACAATGGACATCTGAATGTAGTAAGAAGAAAAGAAAGAAAGAAAAAAAAGAAAACAAAACAATTTAACAAGGTCTGATATTTCTACAAATGAAAAAAGCCCCCTACACACAGAGAAGTTCCCTCCAGATTATACTATGCCACCCCCACCCAGCTCCTTTCATTTTTTGGGGTTTTTGTATGAGAAAAAGTAATCTCTATTAGGATATGGTGATTCACACAACAAGACTTTACAGTTATGTAATAAAATAAGTTGAAAAGCTATATTAAGATGAGAACATCTGTGCCCAATCTCTGCCTTCTGGGATATAAAATAGCAACGATGTCCTATTTTTGTGCATGAATTACTGTAATGACAGTTATAAAGCATTAACCCAGCAGCACTAATGAACACAGTAAAGATTACAGTTTACAGCACTAATGAAACACTTCACTTTTTCTACTATTACCCTTTAAATTGCTGTGTAATTTAGCAAAGCTAAAGACATTTTAAGCACAGAAATGAACCCTGTCCAAAATATACAGTAAACCCCTGAGATAAAAACCAGACCAGTACTTGCTTTGCAGAAAAAGCAAAAGTATGTTTGGGATACTGTTCATACAACAGCTCACAACAGCAAAAAGATAGAAACAACAATCTCAGAGATGTTAAATTTTCCATATGTTAGTATATTCAAAGAAATAGATGCACCAGTCTTATTTTAGGTCAGATAACTGATTACTCTTAAGTCATAATTTGATCAAATAAAGCTGAATTTCCAACATACCTTCTTTTCCACTCTCTCTCAGTTTTTCATCTTGCTCTATTAACCATTTCAAAACTAGATGGCCTGCTGGATGCTCTGCAATGTGAAGCTGTAAGGGGAAAAACCAAACCAAACCCAAATTATTTAATGATGATATTTCAAAATGCAGTTACATGTCTCTCCATAAATATTCCTGCTTGATTTATCCACTCTGCCCATGTCACGCTGATCCATTTAGTTGTCCATCACCTACGCAAATATCAGCAAGTTTCATGCAAGTATCTAAATACTTATTTAACTGACCAGTTTCTTTTTTTACCACCTTCCCTGTCACATCTGGCTTTCAGTAATATAAACCATATCAATCAATGTTTCATCCACCCTTCCCCAAGGACTTCATGCTTACTAAGCAGAATCTCTAGGTCTAGCTGCCTCTACAAGAACTTCCAGACTTTTCACACTTTCACAGACTTTCACTACAGTACAGTTCACAGAAAACATGAGTAGTTCTCATAAAATTCTGTAAAATGCCCACCTTAAAGGAGAAAGACAGACCAAATTCAGCACAACTACGAAAATCTGGAGGGCATTTATCTTAAATATAGTCTACACAGCATTTTGCATTTTCTAGTCTACAGACACATCTGACTGATCTTAACAAAATAGGGGAGAGGCACACTTTGCAGAGAAGATCATAATGTAAAGACAAACAGCTATTACTGTAATGATAAACAGCTATTATCTAAGATCCTTCCCTGAATGGAGATACGCATACCTGAAAGCTAAGAGACTCTATCATTCTCAGTATAAACAGTCAAATGAACTATAAAAATTTACTAACTGCTTGAGTGCATAGCAATAACGCTAAAAGAGTCTGTGTAACAGGATTGTCAGCTACCTTCCCACAAAGTGTTTAAGGAGGTTCTGAAGATTCAAGATCATGAAGCACCTTGCTCTACAACTCAAACGAAATGCTGGCTCAAGCCTTCATCACTCCAGATGCAACAATAATAAACTAGGAAAGGAAAATGTCAGGAAACAGAGACCACGTCTGATGTATGAGTGCTATCAGGTCAGTACATTATCGCCTTACGTAAAGGAAAAACTGAGCAGACTTCAATTTGGTGATACAAAACAAGCAAACGCTTGGCAAGATCTCAGCACCTTGTCCTCTGTTACGTTACCTGCCCATCACGGCCACCTGGAACCAGCTCTTCTGCTGCTAAATTAGCAATTGCATCTAGTGCAGGCTGGATGTCACCAAGAGCTGTTCTTAAGATGTCAGCAACCAAGACAAAGGTAGCTTTGTCTAAGACTACTTCTTGGGTGTGTTCTTTCAAATATTCTAGCAAAGGTGAGGAAATGGCTTCCAGGAGTTCACGGCGGCGGAGTTCAGTATTCTTCTTACTGAAGAAAGAGACAGCACATTACTGTAGAGGACTTGCTCTGTATGCACATCAAGCAACAAGAAAGTCAGAACATAGACGCTATGCGAGACAGGTATAAATTACTGGAAGATCAAAATAAAGCATTATCCTTCCCTCTTTCACATCCAATTAAATACACGTTGCACACACATTTTAAGAACACATGAAGTGAGAAAGTGTATAGTGTTTAAAGCTGATTGCCAGTAAACCTCAGTTTTTTGTTAATTATGATAATTTAACCTCTGTTTATTTCCTATTCATTCTGTTATCTCAACTAGAGATATATTTCTTAAACAGTTCACTAATCATCTAAAATTGCTCCTTCTTCAAAAGCTGATAAGCAACGTCAATACCAGAGACTGAATTTAAATTAACAATTTCCATTTCTATTGCTAGATTTTGAGATATACTTTTATACAACTCAAAACACCAATAATGCATATTAAAAATTTTTTGCTATACCAGATTTGATATATGAGTTTAAACAAAGAACACATCACAATTTTTGCCCTTTACAAAGGGGATAAACTGCTGATCCCTAATACATTGCTGGTCATCAATCATCATATACGAACATTAAACCAAAAATGCAAAATTAAGGATTAAAGATTAACATATCTAATAATATTCGTGTATTTTATATGTATGTATTTACATTACTTAGTTATATTATGAAGAAAAGCTGAAATTACATGGATCGTGACAGAAAAGTTGTGTGAACTTAGGGGAAAACAACTTAACCTTCTTATCTGAGTTACCTGTAGGCATTTCCGTCTCCCTGCTGCAGAAGCGTGATGATTTCTGGAACAAAATGTGCAGGGTCTCTTGGACTTAGCAGGTACAACAAGACCTTCTTTCCATATTTGTTGTTTACTATACTGGGCAAAGAAGCATTAATTTCCTGTAAAAGTAAACAGACAGCAACAAAATATTAATGAAATAATAGTTTTGAGCGATCAGTAATTACTGATTACCTTTCAAATGCAAAGCTTAGGAAAGGAAAACTACATACTATGAATAAGATTTATATCTGCTTGTGAAATTGAATTAAAAAAACCCTGTAATCAGAATCAAAGTTGGGATAAGTGAGAGAAATAAAAAAAATATTAAGGCTTAAAATGTGTTCATCAGATATATCAGTGTCACCGATTAGAAAATACTACAAAAGGACAGGATTTGTTTTCACCGATACATTCAAGTAAAAAGTACAATACATATTCTGGTATGTCACACACTGTACAAATATAATCTCAGTAAAAGTCATAACCTTAGCAGACCAGACATACAAAGGTTCACCTGCCACATCAGCTAAGAGAAATCACTGACACCATGCTGACTTTCAAGGGAGTGCACATAAGTACCTGAGCAGCAACAACAGCCTGTGGGAAGGAAAAGTCAAACTTAAACTGATCACAGAACATTCACCAAGAAAAATGAAGTTTCCATAATGGAATAAAGCTGACTTTTGCTGGCAGCATTATTTGCAGTTTATTTGAGCTTTAATCGAAAACACTGGGCATTCCCGAGGGGACTTGTTGGCCAGGAGTAACCACTTTGTGAACTACAGAATGGACACTTCATACACTTGTGCACTAACACAGCTGAGGAAGAAACACATTAGTATCGAGGGGAGTTTTCTTGCTTACAGAAGCATGCTGCTGTCTTCAGATGGAAGCACCTTTATCAGCCCATCTGTCAGTTCGTACTCAAAATTTTTGTCAGCTTCTCAACAAATGCCCTTTCCTACAGCAACATGCCTTCTAGGCAAGTTCCAAGTACTGCTAGAAAATCCTGAATACCATCCGGGTGCCCTTGACCAGTATGATAACCCATTCTTGACAACTTTTAATATACATATAAAATTTATGACTATCAAAGCAAAGCAGGGCTATACAGAGCTTTGGGCACTTTCAGCATATTTTGCAGGCCACAGTCCTTAAAAACCCCTTTTTTTCCACCATGTAAATCCTTCCAGTAACACCTACAAAAAGATAAATAGAACAATGTCACCCTTTCTTAAGATGAAGCTTGGTTGGTTGTCTTTGAGGGTAAGAGAAACAGAGAAAGGTGGTTGGAAGCTGGCAGGAAATGCTATGATAACGTTTTATTTCAAAAACATTGCTTAAACCTAGGTGAAAATGAGTGTTTTGTAAACTGAGAGGAACATCAGTTTAATGTAGCGCTGTAACTATGAACAAAAACCTACTACTGCAACCTTCACACTTTGGGCATGGGAAAAAAATTAAAAATCTTTTCTGAGAAAAAAACAAAACCTAAAACCACATTCTGTCTTCTCAGCTTGTACATTCAGATTCAGATGTACATGAAGTTCATTTATCAATTAAATGGATGACAAAGCTGCTGAAATATTTCAAAACTTAAAATAGGTAAAGAAAGTATTTTGTTTAGTACAAATAAAACCAAAAATCTGCACTTCGAAATCACTTGATTTAGACCAATTACAGAATTTGGTCGCTTTCAATGCCAGCACTGAGAGCTGGCACTTTCATCTTTCTCCTGGTAAGAGAAACTCTAAACACCACAGGCATGCTGTTTCTTGTTGGTAACGTCCCCCTGGCACTGCCTGCTTGGAGTCCTCATGAAACAGAGGGATTTCCTGCTAAGATTTGCCCAAATCCTGACACACCAAGCTCACAATGTACAGTTCCAATCACATACGAAGGTATACAGCACTTTTTTTTTTTTTTTTAGTATTATAAGAGAGACACTGCTTTTTCTCCTCCCCCAAATGTTTATTATTTTCCTTACATTCCTTAAGCTGAATTTTACTATGGACAGAATTATAATTGGTATGAGGTGTTTTAGAAGTCTAACTGCTCTTTAGGATAATTTAAAAGGTTGGATTCTTTTACAGAGTATGCTTCAAGGCTTGATTTCTAGATGCTTCCGCCTCATCCTCTGCTATTGTTTTCATTCACCATCTGAAGAGCTGGTTTTGATCTTATCTGCTTTTTTTTTTTCCCCCTGACATCCTTTCCATGTTCCTGATCTCATATAAACCCAGATGGGCTGATTCTGTATGTGAAGGGCACTCTTCCTTATACTCTTCTGTCCAAATTGATGCAGTAGGATGACCAAACAGTAAACACTTCATGACCTTTGATCTCAGATGGTGGAAAAATACAGACGATTCAGGAATTAAATGACAAGTTGGAAGCTCAGCTAAAGCCTATCTGAACTAATCAGTTCAGTATCTGAACTAATAAACCCCCAAGAAAGCAGAGTGCTTGTCACATAATACAGGAATGCCTCAGTGATCTTGTACCAAAGACAGCTCTGATCTCTCAGGGTTTACTTGCTTGGAACTTGCCCAGAAGTTGTTAGATTGCAGAGTAGACTGTGGAAACAAAACCCAGCTGTGATTACAGCTACTATACCCAAGAAAGAAAAGCCATCATCACACTGGGATGCTTTCATCTCTCCACACCCATCAAACACTTAGGGCCAAATCTCCACGCGAGGGTATGAAAACCCAATTCCCCCCTATGCAAAGTTGCTCAAATGGAAGAAATGCTCATATTTTTTAAAGCAAGACTCATCATAACTACTTTCTCCTCATATTACTCCTCCACATGCAGAGTATTTGCCTCACCTTTACCTCCCTGCCATTGCCTCTCAACCCATCAGTCCTAAAAAGCTATAGCAAGAGTACCAGTATAAGCACATTACAACCTATACATCAACGTTAATTATCCTGCTTGCATGAAAATTAATTGTGCACTATGAAGTCTTTTTTATCAGTGTGAAAACGTAACTTCATGGTAATTTACAGTCTAAAACATCTTAGAAATGATAAAATTTGCATGTAAACATAATCTTAAGTATAAACACTTTATGAAACCCTACTAAATAATTTTTGGAAGAAAGGTGGGGAAACAGCACATTCCAAAAGGAAGCAGATGCAGACTAAATCATATTATCCTTATTGTTCATTCTGCAATTCCATGTAAGTGAAGCAAAACTGCTAGAGTGCTCTCATGCTTCAGACATCTATCTGTATCGATTCTGGAAGCAAGATAACAGTATTACACAGATTTTATCCAGAATGATAGTTGTCATTTAATTATCAATATACTAAATGTCAAGTTTTGAGAGTTAAAGTGAATTAATGGTTCAGCATCCAACCAAAACTTGCATGTCACCAAGTACTTTTCTTGTTTGAAGTCATGGTATACTACATTCAGGCCTGTCACCATATTCCTGAAAGCTTACTAAAGTTTATCCTGAAGTATTACTTTCCGAGATGCTACTTCTGCAAAACAAAAGAGCTAAATGTGCTAAATAATCTCTTTTACAATAATGAGTTTGCACAATAAGGACATTCTAGGCATGGATATTCTTGACATTTTAGGTTTGCTTGCAAAATGGATAAGGTGACATGCTAATTCTAAAGTTTTCCACTAATTTGATCTCTTGAAATACTAGCAGAGCTCAAACTTCTATGCCAAAGACCTTGACATTAAAGAGATTCCAGTTGTCCATTAGCCAGAATGAACATGTACAAAAAAAGGGTAATTTTCAGCAAGCACTGAATCTAGCTTAAAAATGAATTCAAATAAGTAACTAAAGAGAACATAATGAAGTGCAGAGGTCACCTATGAAAAGAAAAAAATAATCATGATACACAAATATAATGAAACAGAAAAGGTGGAAAGGAACTAAATTGTTTGAAAAAAGAGGACAGATTCCTAATCTCATCCTCCTCTACACTGACAAACACACTGACAATAGTACATTATTTTAGGAAAAAAATCAGTAACTTACAGATATAATTAACTGTTTCATAAGTTTAGTGTCATCGATGCAATCAAATGCTGCCAGCAAGACCAGATGAGAAAATTCACCCTGCAAAGATGAGACATGAGAAACCACATGCAGTCAAGTTCTATGAATGTACTACTTGACTTAGAATCAACATTTCTGAGAGTTCGTCTCAAACATGACACAACATGAACAACAAGCAAATTCTGTCTACTGTTATAGAATGAGAGAAGCCCCAAACGTAGGATCCCTCTGAAAGCAAGGTTTGTTAAGAGAAGTATGTTGTTAAAACAAAGGTAGATCAAGTTGATCCGCTATTGTAAACTGGTATACTGCTTTATCACATCCAAGCTATTAACCTAATCCTATTGTTTAATTATCATTTGAAATCATAGATAGGATTTGCCTTGCAGGAACATTACATATAGACTTTATTTCTATGGTGGATTTGCTTAAAACTGAAATAAATCACATACTATTATTTTTTGAGATCACGTCTCTGCAATGAGCCATATAGTCTCTACTGCATTGCTGGAAAGCAAGCCTCTAGGACGCTCAAGAGCACACAACCCAATTCACTTGTAGGTCAGCAAGACTCTACGTTGAAGTGAAGCCAGACCTTCAGTGCTCCAGTGCTGCTTTAGCTATTATTTACCCACTGTCTCATATTTCTATATAATACATGTCTTACAAAAATCTAACAACTCATTTGTTCTGGTACTAGAAAATTATGGAGAAAAACACCACTTAAGACCAGTGACATCCAAAGTGGGATGCACAAGACAATCTGTTGTGGTGCAGGAATAAACCATTTTTTTGTACCATTAATAAATATATAAAAATAACCACTGGTTATCTTTATCTCATCCCTTTAAAACTTCTATTTCTGACTATGTTTTATAATGTATACTAGCACAGTAGAATATGTACATAAATATACACATATTGGAGATGCATGCTAAGGGTTGTGTGATCAAAAAGGCTTGGAGACCACTGATTGAGACCTCATCAACTATTAGTAAACCGAACAATAGAGAAACGAGGAAGGGAAGAAGTTTAAAGGGCTTTTCTTCACAGTTGCAGTTTTGCCCAGCACTATGTAACTGGTTGCAACTGTTACTTTATTGGTGCTGCAGTCTCCAAACATACACCTTACTCAGAAAAAAATTAAATGCAGGCTTCTTCTACTGTATGTCACTTCAGCGTTAATTCATTTTGAAGCTTCCTGACTTAAAAAGTTATCAAGCATCTTAAAAGAAACATACACATTCAAATGGCCTTTCTAACGACAACCCCAACACATCTTAATTTTTGTTCCTCTTCTGTATACATGTTATTTTACTCCCAATCAAGGAAAATTAACCAACGAGCCATATGGAGATGCAACATAAAGTTGGTCTCAAAAGAAAAAAAAAGAAGAAAAAAATGTAGGACTTTTAATTCAGCTACTTTAAAGAAGGACCATACTTCACGTAGTACCCACAATGAAGCTTCTCAATATGTCTCTAAATATTCCACAAAGTTCAATATATTTCATATTATCTAGTACATCACCACTATTTTAAACCTAGTTTTATTAAGATCTCAGTTGTTTCCAGCACACTCAAATTAGCCTCTACCAAACCACTTGTGTTTCAGAGACTATGATATAAATGGTTAATGAACACTCACCGTTGCTATTTTTTCAATATATGTCTTCATAGTTTTCACAATGACTTTTCTGTCCTACCCAAAAGGAAACAAGAAACCCAAATAAGCCTCTAATGCCAGTGATTCTGAAGAATTACACCTTCAAAAAGATAACCTTAAATTTGCTTACTAAAGCCTTACATTTGTGTGCCAGTGTCTTACATTTGTACTGTTAGTCAACACCTGGAAACAGTGTGATGACTTAAACCTGAACTGCGAAAGACTCAGTCCCAGGGAGGTTCTGTGACACGTTTACAAATCCAGCACATGAATTGGAGATGCTAAAACGGGCAACTTGAAAAAAAAAAACAAACTAAGAAAAAAAAAAAAAAACAACAAACCACCCACCAAAAACCAGACGACCACATAGACCACCTGTATCTTTTTCATTACTTACAGAAGAGGAATGTACAGTGGAACATGTACATAATTTATACATAAATTTACATATACTGGGGAAGCATGATCAGGGTTGCGTGATCAAAAAAGTTTGGAGACCACTGATTGAGACCACATCAACTATTAGTAAACAGAACAATAGAGCAAGCAGACCACCACATACGTTCACCAATATCTTGTTCCTTACTTAGAGAAGAGGAACGTACTTGAACTATTAATTTGGAAAGAAACATTCAGCAGGACCTGAAAGTTCCAAGTAGCAACAACTCTAGCCTGTTGCAAAACCCCTTTACTAGCAAGAATTTTTTGGCAGAAAGTTTTCTCAGTGCCTGTACTTTTGGCTCTTGCAATCACTGCTTAGTCTTCTTTAGACGCATTACTAGCACCAGATCCCAGCAACTTCATATTTTTTTCTGCAGTCTTTTGTAACAAGCAGACTATTTTCATAAGTTGTCTTTCTTTTTTTAATAATAGAGACAAAGATAGGAGGTATTACAATATTTCCAAAGAGATGATAGCATACGTTACACCTGAAGTATTTCAGGATACTGTATCTGCAGAAGAAACTACAACACAGTTCCTATAACATTTTCCAGGTCTTGGCATTCCAAAGCCAAACATTGTTCCACATTATGGCCTTTTTACTGTCCTCTCCCTACTGCCAATTTCACCTGCATGAAGAAGTCTAAAGGATGAATGAACGGTCAATAATCTTAAAATGGAAAAGCTTTATGTTTCATCTGCAAGATCTCCGCAAAAAAAAAAGGGCGATTGTTCCACTATAATAGGTCCAATGAAAGCATTTGCTTCACAAAAACCTACTGCTTGTATTTGCCAATAGGTAAAGTGGGGCCACTTTTAAACCTTGCTCTCAATACTTAACTGCATCAAAATGTGTGCTGGCAGAAGGACCCATGTGAGCAATCATACTCACAGCCTCAGACTAGACTACTATTAAAGAGGTCTGCGTACACAGAAGCCAAAGAGTACCTTGGGAGTACCATGCCATAAGCAGTGCATCGCTACTCGGGCTCCATCGTGAGTGTGTGCCAGGTAGATGACAGCCTCTCTGATAGCTTCTATCATTTCCTGGGGAAGAAAACGTGATAAATCAAAAAGGCGAAAGAAAAGGCCTGACAAATCTCAAGGTGGGCAGACGAGGGCATGAAAGGATTTTTTTGTCTGCCCACAACACTACTGACAGCATCACTGGCTCTACAGAACCACTCTTATTGCCTTGACATATGAAAAATGGCCTCAGAAGGAGTCCGACAGACTGTAAATGACATAAGCTTTCTCCCTTCAAAACTATTCATATATCCATCATATTCATCCTAAGAAATCAGACCTGTTTTGAAGCTCGTCAGTTGTCCTATTACAGACAATTCAAAGAAGGGTGCTCAGAACTGAGACTAAAATTAGAGGAGACAAAGACAACTTAATCTTTCAAGGTGATGCAATTTATTTATACATACAAGGTACTAGCCAGAAAGTAAGAACTAAAAGGTCATTTAAGCACCAGGTGATGTTATAAATCAGACATGACAAGATTCAGCCAAAAGTTAGTCTTCATATGAAAGGAATGAGGTTATGAACCCATGTGACAAATAACATCGGTCAAAAAAAGAAAAAACAAACCAACCCCCCCTTCCCAGTTAATACACAGTACTTCTGTTATTATCAGAGAGATTTCTTTGACATGAAGCTCCCACCTATCTCTTTCTATCCCTAGCTGCTTCTTGCTGCCTAATCAAAGGTTCCAAGCATTTTACCATTTATTTAGAAACTGCTCAATCACAACATAGCTGGTGTCACTAGCTATATGCACAGGCAGAAACAGATCTACAGAAGGGGTTTCCAAACTCCAAAGAGAATATCCATATGCTACCATGTCTGCACAAAAAGCCATGCAAGGAGGAAGAGATATGCCCTTAGTCCCCCAATTCACAAAAGACTGTGAATCCAGAAGCATTCTCTGACAAAGCACAAAACCACGCACAGGAACCTTTCATTAGGTAAGATCTGGACTCAGAATAGGCCACGAATAGTCCACCTTCCTACCCTTAGCTTTGGGTTTGTTAACAGTACCAAAGAAGTGTTCAAGAGTCCAGTCCAGCAGAAGTCTAGAAGGCTCCATCTGGCCTGAAGTGAGATGGTGCTGAACTGAAGAACCAGGGTGAGGCTGATGGACACAGCTTAAAGACAGGTGAAGCCAAGCAGGATACCAACTTATACAATGTCACATCACGCAAATGGATTAAATCTGTTTTCGCTAGTTTTTGCTGAGGTAAGCTTAGAACTGGAATTTAATACAGACATAGTGATAGAAGCCATATGCTTGGTTCAGGAGGAGGCAGAAGACAAAGGTTTGGCTGCTGACAGAAGGGCCCAACCTGACTGTATTTTGGTCAAGTTTTTTGGACAATGGGTGAAGTGCTTAAGAAACTACACACTGGAAAGCTAAACTAGTGGAAGCAGTGTCACTGGCTTTAATTATTCTCCAGCTATTGAGGACCATTTAGCATGGAGAGAGAAAACATCAAAATCATTCTATTAGTTTGAGGTTTTTTTTAAATTCAAATATCACAAACACTATTGCTTTAGTGTGAAAGTTCACTGTGACTGTAAGTGTCCATACAAGATCACTCCCCAATAATCTGTCTAGAATCGCCAGATGTGTAAAACTCTATAAATGTAAGATGTGTACTTTTTTATCTAGTTACCTTGCAACACTTTCACAATAAAATTAAAAACATTCCACTGAAAGGCAAAAGAAATCAAAAAAAACCCCAAAACATACTTACGGATCTTTGTTTCGGAAGAGCATGAGTGAAAAACTCCAGAAATACTTTATGTACCAACGAGTGCTTTATCACAGCCTCTCTGTATTTGGGAAGATGAAAATAAGCAAAATTCCCACACAAGCAGTGGTTTTAATGCAAGCTAGCAATACTTCATTTGCAGTTAAAAAAGAAAAAGTTAGGCAGTGAGGTGTGCAGAAAACACATAGTCTGGATTAGATGGTTAGCATTTACAGTATGTGGAAAATTCTACCAAAACTTACAAATTCGAAAACCTAGCGAAATATTTTCTCCTGAAGACCACTGGAGAAGCTTATCCAATAATGCGTTACGGAAGCACACCACACTGGGATTTCTACCAATTATTTGACACTTTAGTTTATACAACTGGAGTTCAAAACTAAGATAAGATATTCGCTATGACACTTCATACAAAACCATAGTTACTTACTATACAACACAGCAATGTTACAGTTTAATAGAGTATCAATATCACTGTCACATGAGCTTAAAAGAGTATCAATGTCACTGTCTGTTTGTATGACAGAAACAAACTGGTTCATGATAGTCACACCTTAAACCAATTTTTGTCCTTACTTTTGTGCCATTGGTGTAAGAATCTGTTTCATTTCGTCCAAGATGGCCTCCCTCTTTTCAGGTTGAGTTTCTAACACTTTATCCAGTGTTGGGACAACTGGTGTCTGAAATGAATGCACAGAGGTTTAATCATTCCCAGTAAGTATTGGGAGTTCATAGAAAATTATACTCTTTAGTCCCTTTTCAATCAAAATTCATGAACAATATCACAAACAAAATGAATTTTCTGCAAAACTAACAGCTTTTACAATTTTAAAAATAAAAAGCTTATCTACTTTGATTATGTCAAAAGCTGCATAGTTAAGTTTCTACAAATTGAATACTCATTATTAGCAAACAAAAGCTACTTCAATGGTTTGAACTGTTTTTTGCCAACTGTGGTCAGCTCCTCAGGAGACTGTCAGATACAAGGTAAAATACACAAAATTGGCACTGTGTTAAGGGACTCCTGAGCTAAGCAGAAATTCTGCATGACAGTATGCACATGTCAAGGGGTAACACAGCAACAAGTCAATGAACTGAGAAGTTAACCAAGGCCCAAGAAATTCCAGTTCAAGAACAGCAGAGGAGGAATATATTCCATATACCTTAAATACAGAAACACTTGCTGGTATCTCATCTAAACAATTACACTGGTAATTCTTGTAAAAGAATCTGTTGTTAGAAAAACAATTTGACTAGATATAAAATTAGAAAAAATGCATTTCTAACTGTCCCTGCTGGGTAGGGAAGGAGGGTGGAGAGTTGGTGGCAGGAGGGGGAAAGTGAACCATGCATTTTGAAACACCAAGAAACTCCATTTCTCCTTAAGGATTACACCGTACTGTCTTACAAATCCACATACTGTTGAGTCTCAGGTTTGCACCACAACATAAGACTTGAAGCATTCAAGCCAAGAATGCTAGACTGATGGAAGCTAACACTGCACTTCATTTCAGAGGCTGTTGTACACCCAGTACAAATTACAGCCCACAAACACAGCAAACATGCCTTTCTATTACAGTCTTGCAAAATGCTTTACTAAAACTTATAATAACCCATAAAGAAAAAAACAGCAATACGCTTCAGAAATGAGCTGTTAATTTCTTATACAACTTTAACAGAAATCTTGGGTAAAGGTGTGCTGTGTTTTACACTGGGGTGCAAAAGTCTCACTAGTGTAGTTAATAATTGCATAAAACAGTTTCGAACTTTGCAGCAAATAAAACTATTTGCGCCTCTAATGGAAACCAACTTTCCAAATGAGCAAGAAAAACGGAAGTCAAAAGAAAGGAAGCTATACTTTATAAAAAAGGTTCCCACTGCCTGATGAGGATCTACATCTAAACGGTTTCAAGAGAGTTTGGACTCAAGTCCTATAGTCTCCATGGGAAAAGAAAACAAAGCCAAAAATTAAGCCTAAATAGCATACCATATAAATGCAGGCACATTCTGCCCACACTCGGTTCTTACAAGACATAAGGCAGTTCTGACACAAAAGCCATCTAGAGCATTAATGGGGAATTAAGCCTAAATCTTATCTCATCTAGGATGACCGCTTCATGCTAGATTCTATGACACTACGATAACTGCAACCATGTATTAGACTGTCTTTGATAAGCAGAGCAAGCTCATACATCAACATAACATATTTTACATAGTTCAAACTGAAAAATCACAACAATTTAATCTAGAATAGAAATGTGCAAGTAATCATAACATTTAAACATGCTAAACTAGACTACATTTGGACAGCTGACAGAAATTTCATCAAAAGAAACAGCAGGTACGATAAGCAAGGTATTACTGACACAATACCTTGGATGCTAAAACCTAGGCTAGAAAGTATTGGAACATCACCTTGTAAACCTGGAAAGTGTTCCCATACAGTTCTTCTGTCATCATATTCCTCTGCTCCAGAACGGCTTTGTCATTATATGCATATTCCACTACAGCAGACGCTTCGGCATGACGGAGCATTTTTTTCACATGGCCCTTAAAACTTTTTATTATTTCTGCAACTTGTGGTTTTGTCCTGTTTCACAGGGGAAGATAAGACAGCAAGAGTTAAAGCTTTAGGGACAAGCTGACCTATCAATAGTTTTATTTTCGGAAGCACATTTAGCCGATAAATTTTAGCACAGAAACGAGGAAATCTGGATCAGCCTTACAGCATTTATGAAAATACGGTGAGAAAGCCAGGAACCTGGAGAAATCATAAGGCCTTTTGAGGATAAGAAAAGAATCCAGTGGACAAATTCTACAGAAGAAAGGATGCCTTTGTGAAACACTGAGTAGAGAAAACTTTAAAAGGCCAGGTTTTTTTGCATAAGGTGAAGGTCAACTTTGAGCATGCATTTGAGCTTTTTTTTTTTTTTTTTGCATGTTTTCCTCGATGTGTACAGCTCTAGCTTTACTCTTTGCAAAAGGAAAACTGCTGTTAGCAATACCAGACACTCTCCTGTCTTATCGCTACTATAAAAATGATTCCAGAGACATATTTTTTTATTCATGATGCACTGTAGATTAAGAGCAGCATTCCCATTGGAAATAAAACAAAGCAACACAGCTAAGCAAATGCACTTCATACTCACCCATACATAAGAAACTTCTTCACAATATTTCTGGAATATTTTGATTTGCTCAACTCTACTAGGCTATCTAAAGGAAGGGAAAAACATTCAGCTGGTTTGATTTTTCATGAAATGAACTCTACAAAACAAGATACCATTATTTAAATAAGTTTTAAGAGCTCACTAGGAAAGTTGAAGTTAAAAATAAAGTTAAAAATATTCAAGAGAAAATAATATGGCTTGTTTTAATGCATCCTAACAACGATAGAGAAGCATATAGGTAAAATGTAAATGGGAAGAAAGTACCTTTCAGTTCTTCAAATGTCTCTTGCCTTTGCTTCTCATTACCATACTGAATAAAGCACTGGATCACTCGAGTTGAATCATGTGCAAACGCCAGCTACAGGACAGAGACATTTCATTACCCCAGGCCATTCAAACTGCATTATGCACCACATTTATTTTAATGCACTTGCTCTCTGATATAGTTTTATGCCACACATAGCATGTAATGCCAATCATAAAATTTGTTACCTGTTTACAACAAATTAAGTTTTAAGTTTTTTTATTGCTCTATCAAACAAAACATAGACAATACTCGCCGTTGTTGACAATTAAGGACATGCATCCTGGTTTGAATACTGAAAGAGAACCATGAAATGCTATCTCTTTTTCTCTCGCGTTCTTTGTAATTTCAGCATGTGACAATACAGTTCACTTCAGCATGGAATACCACGAATCACTTTATTTTACTGCAATTTTATTCATTTCAAGAATTAAGTGGCAAGACTGTTCAGCATAGTTAAGTATCAGGACATAACTTCTCTAAAAGAAAGTTGCAAAGCAATAACTGTAATTAATCAAAACTCTGAGCGGCTGTTTTTGAACTTCAGTTAACACAGAATTTAACTGGACTAAAGCTGCCTGGCAAAACAGACAGATTTATAATAGCCAGCTGATAGACAAAGCATCCCAGGACTACTGTCCTGAAATCCAGGTCCCAAATGCAGCCTTTCAGCCCTGTTTTCATTCTTTTTTTACTCAGTTTAAAAGAATTCCCTGTAGGTTTTGGAAGAACATGTTAGGACTATATTATTAGAAGTTCATTTATATTCCACCATTCTTTAAAGAACCTTTTGTGAATTTATGCACTATGGCATCAGTTTTTCTTACACTTTTAATTTTTCCACGAAGAAGCTTCTGTAGTTCATTCATTAGCTTTGCTCGGGTCTCCTTATCGCATTTCTTCCTATAAGCAAAAAAACAGTAAAACAATCTGAATTGAGGAAGCAGCTTTTTTGCAGTATGTTTCATTTAAATCTATAAATTAAGAAGCAAGACAGTACAACAGTACAAAATTAAGTTAGCTCCTGCTAATCCAAATTTACATTATCATTCATTAAACCTGTTTATAGATGTAATGAACCAGTTTCAGTTCCTAGAAACCAAACCAGATTTCCGCAGAATTATTCTTTTCTGAGTAACAATATTATTAAAGAGAACATAAACTCAAACACGCAACCAGAGCTGTTTACAGATCCAAAGATCTGTAATCATCTTACAGCCAAGACTGCAAAGCACAGACGCTTAGAACAAGTAAAATTAACTCCTCCTTCTGATGTGGGGCCCCAGTTCTAGAATCACACCTGCCCACTGACAGTATACAAACCTCCACAAAAACTCATGCAGTGATCCCACTGCAAGATCTGGCTGAATCAGTACATGCTCTGTGCTTCAGGGTTCAAAAAATAAGACAATTCCCTAAGCAATTTACTCACAAATTTTAGCCTAAAATACAAGCGAGCTCAATCCAGATATTTCTAGCACCACGGGTCACCACAATCTGCTTGAATCATCTACAGAATTGTATGTAATGTTATTCACCCATGGAGTTTCACTGTGGAAGTACAGTTCTAGATAATTAAACAGGAGAAAGACAGTCATCTTGCAACTTATAACTAAAAGCCAACTGAATGAAAGAAAAAAGAAATCATTACCTTCTCACAGTTTCCCATATTTGCTTTGATTTTACAATTATGTCGTAATTCCTTTTATTCTTAAGCTGTCTGGTTTGCTTTAACTCCTTCCTTTTCTTTTTGAGGTCACTCCACTTTAGCTTCTTAGAATTTGACCCTGAAGACAAAAAAAAAAAAAAAATATAGTCAATTAAAGAGGAGCAATGGAATCCTTTATCAGTATAAACTGTGGCAGCTCTGTGACTTGAATTGCTAACAATTCAAGAGCTTTGCCTGCAGTTACCCAGCTAGCTAATAAGAAACAGTAAATATTTAATAAGTATGCTAAGTTAGTAATTTCCACTTTTAGAAAACTGGAGAAACAAGGCAAACAACGATTTTTCCTCAACACTTTGTCAAAGGATGCATTGCAAACTTCTTAATAGCTTAAAAATTTACTCAAAACGCACCTATCAGCCTATGACCACCCCAGGTAATTCTCCCTTTTTAGCTCACCCTGCACTCATACATAACTTTTCCCTCTCTCAAAAGAAGAGCCCTAACTCACAGATACAGATCTGAAATCTCAGAAAAAGGAAAAAATTAAAGCCTTTTTGCACGCTAAATATTTTTATTCAGTCAAATTCCTTAAGCATGGGATTTTACTACACAACAGCTGTACGCTGCCACACAACAAACTCAGTTAAGGTAACTTTCTACAGAAAATGCCATTCATGAGTTATGGAAAAGCTTCAAGTTTTTCATTTTAGTTTTATTCATACCTTGACAAAAACAGTCGTCTTACATTACATGGTTTCACAGAAGCAAGTCATGGTAATTGTTACTTCTATATGGAACATTAAAGACACAGCTTCAAATTTTTAGACCTTAAAGCACCACTTGTTGGTATTTAGCAGCATACACTTGACCGTCTTACCCATCCAAAAACCATACTCTCTTTTTACAAAGCGTATTATTGATTTTTTCTATCACTCTCTAAGTAGTAGTGACAAGCAAAACCAGTAATACTTTGCTTTGAGAGCAGCGCCACTGTGCAATACACAGCAGCTTTCAGTTACTCTTATTATTATTAAAAACATTTAAAGGTTTGTGTTTTTTTTTAAAGCAGCGTAATACGAACATTCTGTTGCTATTAAGTTTCCAGACATCTAGTGCATATTCCATGTGAAGCCATTCTACAAACGCGCAACAAGAGCAACAATAAAATACTTAAGACCTTCTGCTGTCCTTCAAACAACTAACATTTTTCTGCAGAACTTCAGAATCCCCTACATAAGACTCCACTTCTCATTTTACAGTGCTGTTTAATTGTTGCAGTAGAGTTTTGCTTCACAGCAGAGGAAAGAACATGAAGTGCTCATGTACCAGAAACAAAGTTAAAAAAGAAATCCATTTAAACAGGGGTAAAAATCAGACATTTATTTAGCCTCTCTGTATTAACAGGTTGACCAGAGAAGCTGTAGATGCCCCATCCCTCTACGTGTTCAAGGCCAGGCTGGATGTGGCTTTGAGCAGCCTGGTCTAGTGGTTGGTGTCCCTGCCCATGGCAGGGGGGTTGGAACTAGATGATCTTTAAGGTCTCTTCCAACTCTAACCATTCATTCTATGATAAGCTGTAAAAGGTAAAAAGCTGTATGTAAATGTAACACTGATGATGGTGTTTGGGTTTTCTGGGGGGGAAAGTGGGTTGTTGGCATTCTGTTTGTGGGGGGTTTTTTTGTTGTTTTTATTTGTTTGGGTTTTTTTTTTTTTTTGAAACAGAAAGAGGTATCTGGATAGTCTGGGCTACAGAAAAAAATACAAAGGATAATCAACTTTGTTTTGTGAATTTTTGTGTTCCAAATTTCATAGCCAATACTTTTAGAATGGAGGATTACATTTCTAACATTGCCTATGAAAATCTCTGCATTTTCCAATTTTGTGTGAAAACAGCCAGTTTCAAGCTAGCCACTTCATACTGTCATTAAAATAATCATAGCTTTATGATGGCATACCAATTATTTAGATTTCCTACCGCATCTTTACTTTTGACTTCCAAGAAAATTTGTAACTGTTAATTCTAATGACTTTGGCCTTAGGTGAAGTAAATTTTTCCACAGCAAAGATTAAACATGAAGTAAACTTGGAGTTATTCAGCCAGTTTGGAAAGGTAACCCGTCAGGGGAAAAGAGAAAGACCTAGATGAACAATGTTCCCAAAACCTAGTTTCCATTGATATCCAGGCTTAAAAGGCTGCTCACCTCCCTGTTCACCATCCTGGAGCTTCCTCTTCTTTGCAAGCTTTTCTGATTGCTGTTTATTCTTGAATTGTTTGACACTACCTCTTCCAGGTCTTAATTGTCCTTTCACAAATTTCTTGGAAATGGATTTAGGCTTTCCCTCCTCATCTCCTTTGTTAAGAGGTTTCTTTGGTGGACTTGAATCTATTAATCAACAAAACAGAAATTAAAATGTTATCCTAGAGCTAATGTTGTTTCAAAATAACAAATTATTACTCTAACAAGAATTAAACTACTTTGTAATAACAATTATACATATAGCAATAACTCTTACATGCTTCTCAAAGCCGGTGTTTTCATTGCAGTTCCTGGGTGTCCTAGTTTTCCCTAGGGAAGTTTTGCCCAGGCATTATTTTCTTGGCAACAGCATAACAACACAGGCATAAAAATGATTATTCTAAATTAAGGATTTTACCACCCCTGACATCCAAGTCATTAATATCAAAATCATCTCTTCACAGTACAGTCAGAGCTGTTTTGACATCATCTGTTTTAAGCAGAAGACAGCAAACACTGGAAGGTATCTTCTCAATCCTAACCTGCAGCACTTCACACACCCTAGTTTCAATTCTCAAATAAACTTTTTCTTAATGTGGAAAAGCAAAGTCTAGAATAAAAAACTTATCAACTTCAAATTTTTAATTAAAAGAGTAATTTATATCAATCAAATAGAGCTGAAGGGCTTGCAATGCCATTTACTTAAAGCATTTCAGCTTCACTTCTTCCAGGTTACTTGATCACATGGTCAGTATACTTTTGAATGCAAGACAGAATTACAGAATGACTGAGGTTGGAAGGGACCTCTGCAGGTCATCTGGTCCAATGCTCCTGCAGGGCCACCCAAAGCTGGTTGCCAAGGACCATGCTCAGGTGGCTTTTGACTGTCTCGATAGTGGGAGGCTCCAACATCTCCCTGGGAAACTTGTGCCAGGGCTCAGTCACCATCACAGTGAAGAAGTCTTTCCTGATGGAGCCATAGCATGCCCATTGCCTTTGGTCCTGTCACTGAAAAGAGCCTAGCTCTATCTTTGCACCCTCCCTTCATCTATTTGTACACATTGACAAGGTACCCCTCAGTGTTCTCTTCTTCAGGCTGAACTGAACCCTCAGCCTTCCCTCCTCAGAGGGACGCTACAGAGCCTTTATCACGTTCATGGCCCTTTGCTGGGCTCTCTCCAGTATGTCCATGTCTCGCTTGTACCGGGGAGCCCAGAAGCAGACACAGCACTCTAGGTGGGGCCTCACCAGTGCTGAGGAGAGGGCAAGGATCACCCCTCTCAACCTGCTGGGAGCATTCCCCTTAATGCAACCCAGGATGCAAACAGGCATCTTTGCCACAAGGGCACATTGCTGGCTCATGTTCAGCTTTGTGATCATCAGGACCCCCAGGGCCTTTTTTGCAAAGCTGCCTTCCCCCAGCATGTACTAGTGCATGGATGGAGTTGTTCCCCCACCCCCCGCTACAGCACTCTGCACTTTTTGTGGAACTTCATGAGGTTCCTGTCAAAGTCCCCCTGAAGGGGAGCACGACCTCTGGTGTATCAGCCACTCCTCCCAATCCTGTGTCATCAGCAAACTTGCTGAGGACATGCTTTGCCCTGTCATCCAGATCATCAGTAAAGCTGTTGAACAGGACTACACCCAGCATTGACTCTTGGGGTACACTGCTAGTTACTGGCCTCCATCTAGATTTTGTGCCACTGATTACCACTCCCTGGGCCCAGCCATTCATCCAGTTTTCAATCTACCTCACCATCTGCTCATCCAGCCCATAATTCATCAGCACCTCTGCAAGGATGGTATGGGAGAAGCTGTCAAAAGCCTTACTGTAGTTCATGTAGACAGCATCCACTGCTCTTCACCCATCTACCAAGCTAGTAATTTCACAACACAAGCTTACCAAGATAAAAAACTAAGTCCAAGCATGCCTGTGCACAACAATAATCACTCAGCCAGGACTCCTATTAAGGAACCTTTGCCTTCTTGCCATTACCTTTTTTAAATTTCTTTTTTCCAGGTGGCACTTTTCCACGAGGTGCTTTTCCACTCTTCCCGACGAACTTCTTTTTACCTTTGGCTTCCATTGTGGCAACGCTGCAAACGGAGCAAGAGACAGCATTACTGGGCCACCGTGGCCCCCCTACTCACGATGTGAGGAAAAGGCTGCCTGCGCTTCCCCGAACACAGGTTAACACACTTGACGGAGCGAAACCCTTCTCAGCGGCGGCCGCCCACCCCTAGGTGGGCCGTGCGGGACCAGAAGAGGCCGCCGGTCGGCAGAGAGGCTCAGCACGGCGAGACCGCAGATCACCGGGCCCAGGCGGCCGAAGCTGCGGCCCCGGCCTCTCTCCCTTGCGATCCCCAGACCAGGGCCAGGGCCCGGGAGGCCGCAGCCGAGCGCGGAGGGCCGGGAGATGGGGGTGCTCCGCGGCAAATCCCTCCCCCCCCTCCAGCAACACGCCCCGCGCCCGCCACCGCCACGCACCTCCAGCCCCACCGCTCGCCTCACACGTGCCCCGCCCGCGCTTTGCGGCCCCCTCCAGCGGGCGCGGCTCCCCATTGGCCGGCCTGGCCGCTGCCGCGCGACAGTGCCGAAACAGCCTGCCGTAAAGCGCCGCGCGGAAGGCGGAAATGGGCACGCTTTTCCCCCAGCCTCCCCACTCCGGCTGTTGGCGGCGGTGCCGAGGCGAGGTCGCCTCCTTCCACCTCGGGATCCTCCGTAGCACTTCCCGTTTGTGTAGGCCCACCCCGGGCGGGCCGCTGTGAGGAAAGGCCCCATCCTCTTCCCCCTGCTCCCGTCTGTTGCCTCTGCCCGCCCCGCAGCTAGGCCAGCGAGCCTGCCGCCATCTTCTCGAGCGCGACTTGTCCCGTGCCCAGCGTAAATAGGATCCTGTTTTAAAAACAAGGTAACGTACCATAGCACGGATTAAGTAGCGGTAATGCTGGAGAACGCCAGGTGGAGCCGTTACCGCAAAACGATGCAGCTGTGACGAGTCGTGTGGAGCGTCAGCGTCAAGTGTTTTTTCACATTCGGCTGTTTGAGTAAAGGGAAAGGGATCTGTATTCATAAATGTGGTAATTATTACACTTGTGTGATGATAGTAGCTGTGGCAGGAAGTCAGAGCATAGTAAATACTTCTGTAATACCACCCACAGTATCTTTGACTAAGGTAGTGAGTAGTGAGAAAATTTTTGGTGGAGTAGCGCTTTTTCTTCAGTACAGCTGGTGATGGTCCCGTTTTTCTTTGTCTCCTGGTAAGCACTTGGCAGTGCCTTGCAAAACAGAACAGGCAGGATTATGGCATTTAGTTTTCCCGCTGTTTGAAATGTTAAAATCATGCCTGTCAAAATTATGTGAAAATTGCATGTTTTAAAGGGAATGGGAGAAAGAGTGTGCATTTTGCAGCTTGGCTTAAGGGGCATAGTATCACAAGTTTGCATCCTCCCACAGCCCAAATGCTTTTGCTTCAGTGTTTGGAGGAACCTCTGTAGGTATTTGAGTTAAGTCTGTTTTTCACACTAATTACATTTACCATTTTTTTGGTGGTTTCTTTTCAAGAATTAAGACCATGGACAATTACGACATTAGAAGATGTATTGCTATGTTCAGCTTGGTTGCTATAAAACAAACATTTCCCAGAGAATAAACCAAAGAAATTTTTGAATGTCAGCCAGAGATTTCAAGTCAGACAGCTTACAGGTTCAAGTATCTACTCCTCATAAATAATTAAAGGTTCCTTAAAGATCTTCAGGTACTTTAAAATGGGCAGTAATTGTAGAAGATAGTTCTTGACCTAATCACATCTCCAGGATATTCCCCAAGTGTGTTCAGAGTCATGTATCAGCACAGCACTGTTTTTTGTGTCTGTTTTATTTCTCTTCTGGACGCTGTTTTGACTGCATGGAGATAAAAATTATTAAAGAAACTAAGAGATAAAAATTCCGAAAAGTGAATTTGTAATTTGTGACCAAGATATGTAATGTTGAAATTCAGTATCACCAGTCTGTCTCTCAAGTGAAAGCCTCATCTCAAGATCCAAATTTACATTCAGGTTCTTCTTACTCACATGATTGTGCATTACTCCTTCAGCATGAGGTTTCCAGCTTGGTATCCCCAGGATGTTTCTGGATACCCTTGAAAATGTTCTGACAAGTTTTTTAAACGAAAAGAAGGATCACGCTCTTTGGACAGCAAAAACGAGCAGTAAGAATTGGAAGAGCAAGAAGCATGTTTCACTGTATAGTCACAGGCTGGATAAGATCACCATGAAGTGTCTACAGCCTTCTCTTATTTCACACAGTGCATCCACATCCATTCTGACTTGTCTGTGGAATACATTTGCTATAGTAGTACCAGAAGCAATGCCAGCATACTCGCACTTGTGACCAGTCCCTCATGGGGCACTTTTATGGCACTGGCTTCCAGCTCAAGGAGAGCTGTGGTGAATTCAGTAGTGCTGAATGCCATACCACTTTATTTCGTAGCAGACTTTGAAGGAATAAGAGCTGTGGCAAATATAACAGGAAGTTTAAAAATGGTATGTCTTGCATTTTACATAAAGATTCACAAAAGTGTGACAATATGTCTGCTTACCTGTCCCAGCCAAAACAAGAATTCTGTAGTGTCGGTAGTAAATAAGTCAATGAAATAAAAGAAAATTTAAAAAAAAAAAAGGCTGCTTTCTGTTCACGCATTTGTTGATAGCACATTTATCTGACCATTTTCACATCTAAAAAAATATTTCGGCTCTGTGACACAACAGATCTGGACTTTGTATTAAGGCAATTGAAGGGAAGACTGCAACAATGGAGTGCTGTCTACTGCCTTGGTCAGGACTGCTCTGCTCACTTTAGCACGCCTTCTTCAACAAGACATCTGTGAGAAAAAGGGAGTGTAACCACAGGCATAACCTGACTGTTCGTACTACCAAGGCAGCAGCAGAGTAACTACCACAGGAGTCAGGTAAAACTCCGTATGATTTCATTGTCATTTGTGAATGGTGCTGAAGGTACTTTCTCAGTTGATGAAGACAGCTACATGCACCTTGTCTAAGACTATTACTTCATACCTTACATTGTGGAGAAGCAGACAGTTGTAAATGGGTTGATTGTCATGCCTTTCAGTTGGTCATCTTTTTTGGAAACAGCATCACTCTTGCACAGCCTTTCAATTCATTACCTCTCTCTACACTTCCTACAGAATAGAAAACCTATTTTTTAATCCTTCTTGTCACCACAATGCAGACCTCTGACCTACAGATACAGCCAAAGCCGTGTCTCTCATGCTCTAGCTGCAGTACGCAAGAGATCTCTTCTCTGGATCGCTTTTTAGGTGCTGCAGGAAAGATGGTCATTAACTTAGTCAGCAACACTGGGTATACTTAGCTCTGACTAAGTATATCTAACCCTTTCATAATGAAAAAAAAAAAAAATCCTTATATATTTTTTTTTTTCCATCAGCTGATATGTAGGCAGAACTGAATTTTGCTGCTGAAAAGGATCCCCAAACATCCAGATCTAAAGACAGCCTGGAACTGGTCGCTCCTGAGTGATAAGCAATTGTGAGGCCAGTTACTCCCGCTGCCACACGGGAGCTGGAAAGGGTGGTGACAGCATATAATGTTTTTATGAGCGACTGTCCATTTCCTGGACTGGACTGTAGCCAAGGAGGCTGCAGAGCCACAGGTGTTTCATTGCCCCCTACTGCCTACTCGCTATTTTTTTGCCTACAGCTGCCTGCAAGCTTCTTGCATCACGATTTTTAACTTTCTGAGTGATTTAGAATTCAGTGCAATGTTTGTTAAAATCATCTGAGTTGGAAAAGATGATGAGTTGCAATTGTAAAGAAATGGTGAATTCTTAGTAGCAATTACAGCATGTTACTCACGGTTCCTTGAGAATCACAAACTAATTTGCAGTTATGTTGCTTCATTTCCTCACTTAGACTGTGTGAGAAAGGACTCAACTTCCAAAGTATAGAGACCTGGTGGAAGTGACAGAGTTAATGTAATTTAGCCACCTACTCAGAAAAAGAGAGGCCAGGCTTCCTGTGCATCCTGATATTGCTCACTTGTTATTTCTGGTTAAATATACCTGCTAAGAGTTTCATCCACAGGATAACTGAAGTGAATTGTATTTCCCTTTTTCCAAAGTTATCTCAAAACACTCAGGTGCAGAGTCACTTGTTCATATTTCTCAGCTCACTATTTCAAGGGCAGGTGGAGTGTGGCAAAGAACAAGATTCCTAATGTTGGTGCCCTGGCATCAGTGTTCTGGGAGAATTTCTGAGATACTGTGAAATATCTGTGAAATCCAGCATTATAGTTGAATGTTGTGAGTGAAGGCTGGCCTTTTTCTCTTGTGTTGTTTCCCATATAAAGATCATAAGTGCTGTTTGATCTACAGGTTTGGCAGACCAAGCCCTGCATTCTTAACCAATCTTGGGAAGACACTATTCACTTCGTATTCTTTGGAAATTTCACCTGAATTCTAGCAAAATTGGATCCATATTCCTGCTCTCAGATGCACTTACCGGTTATCTCATGTATTAGCATGGGAAAACTTGTTTTGTTGGGATTTTGGGTGGTGATGATTTATTTTAAAGAAAGTACCATGTTCACTTATGTACTATTTCCTGAACTCAAACATGCTTCATATTCTGTGGTACCATCCTCTTTTATTATTGCTTATATGAGTGTTACTGGATTAATGTACATTTGGGGATCTCTGTCATGTTAGCTGTGGGATCTCTGCATAGAAAACCACCCATAAAACTAAAAACAAGTTTCTGCTTCCCCTTGCACCACTGAAGAAGTGTTAGTCAGTGAAGTGTTAGACTAAAGATTGCTTGGGGTTTCTTCACAGATACTCAAAAATGTTCATTGTAGACCAAATTCAAATGAAAGGAGGTGATTCGAGGTGAAAACTGAACACTGGCTGTTGTTCAGAGGCCATTAAACATAAGATTTATTATCATAAGTTCCAGTGCTATTGAGCAATGCTTTGTTCCCAGTAGTTTTGAATCATGATCCACTGGATATCTGATTACTGAGTGACTGGTTAATTAAGGGACATCAAAAGCCTCCTGTAAATTACGCTGAAGTCACAGCAAAATCGGACTTAAGTGTCAGTTCAATGCTGCAAATTAGGCTGTAGTCCCAGTTCAGTGTTGCAAGATGACATGCCTGACAATTGGCCAACCTCGAGAGGGGCAGCCACTTCGAGAAAGACATTTTTATAATTCCCACTCCTTTGTCTTTGGTTTTCTTCACATTATGTAAGTTTCTTTTTCTTCTGTAAATATGTGCATCTGAATGTCACTAAAATCAGTGGGGGTCAGACCTAGCGAGCCGAACCTGAACAGTTCATATCGGATATTTGATACCCTTTTGCTTCCAGCAAGAAATTAATTTTTTTGCCTGCAGTCTCCTGTTGAACTTCTGTCCTCCATTCTGCTGACTCTTCAGCTGCATCTTGACAGTGTGTCTTCCCCCAGTTTTAGCTCTCAGCTTGGATCAGTACAGAGTTGTAAATATGTGTATTATCTAATTGAGAAGAATGAAAACCTGTATACCACAAGGCAAGACTTAAGGAAGAATAAAATGCATACTGTCTGGATGTTTGCTTTCCAACCTCTACATGCTTTCCCCCCCCGCCTTTTTTTTCTTTTTTGCATCTTGAGAAAAAAAAGCATAAATTGTAGAAACTTAGCTAAGCAAATTAACACCAATTCCATTGTGTTTCACTGCACTTAGATCCAGATGCACTTAGACCCAGATGCAGTTATTTTGGATGTCATAGTTGTCATAAGTATTATAAAAAGCGCTATCACAAAGATCTCTGTGGGTCTAGTGCACACAATATGCAGTAAATCACTACTTCTCTTAGCAACCACCAGAATAATAGTAACCACATTGAATTCCTATACTAATCCTGAGGACAGAGTATTCTAATCATCAGCTCAGATGGGAGAACTCACATAGATAGACATTCAAAATGAAAGTCATTACTACTGAAAATGCAATTTATCATGAATCACTATGTATATATGACTGCTTACAAAACTTTAAATGCATCTCTCTGGGGTGAAGGTAAAAGAAAATAACCATATGCAATTGTTGAAAAATAAACTGCTAAAAGCATTTCTTACTAGAGTAATTTCTTGAAGATAAACCTTCTAAATGACCATGGGTCCAACAAAGCATGAAAATTTATAGCTCCTTAATATGACTCAGTGTCTTTCCTATTGTGCTTTTTGAGTCTGTGGGACGCAAGAAAATATGTAGTTTTTCAACAGGATTAATATAGCCTCTTCAACTATAAATGTGGAAACACTGTATTTCATAATGTGGTCAAATCTGTTGAAGGGTTTACGTTGTAAAACTACATCGTCCTTGTTTGTTCCAGTGTCCCCACAGTTCTGTTTTACTTTCCCTACATTCTCTAGCATTCATTAATCTTGCCTTGTTGCCTTTATAAAAAATTGAAACAAAACATCATTTGTATCAATAAAATGTTTTCATTGGCATGTTGTTTCAAAACTACTTTACGAATATATTCTCATATTTATACCCAGAAAGTCCTGCAAGGTGAAAACAGTACATTGTAGTCCTTGAAGGCAGGCTCTTGCATACTTCAAAGCACCAACGCTTCAAAGCAGGAAAGAGGAAAATGTTAAATGATAAGGAAATGAAGACAGTTCACAGGACTGTATTTCGGACTGCAACTGGTACAGTTGCCAATGTCAATCTTCTCTTCAGTTTTAGCATGCAATCTGGAATAAAGTGAATTCCTGAAGTAGAGAGAAATACAAATACCAGTCCTGGATCATCCAGATCACTTCAGAGTAGCAATTACTGTGAAAAAATCTTTGTACTTGTTTGCATATAAGGCAATAATCTTTTCTATACGTATTGAAGGTGCAGTTATTAGATTCATAAACCTTTTGTTCTGGAATTAAATACAGATACATAACCTGACACCGCTGTCTGCTGCTGTTGTTTTTCCTCCCCTTTGTTTACTTTCCTCCTTAAAAAGAATTGAAGTTGCCACATGAAATTCACAATGTAAAGTTTTTGCATGTAGAAAATAGAAGTCTTTGATACATACTTTTTGGAAGAGGTTTTACACTGAAATGTGAGACCCAGCTGAATTCAGATTCAGATTCCATATATTCCTTTCATAATTGCTGAGGAAAACTTGCCAAACTCTAGAAAACTCTGAACTACAGCTGCCTGGTATTTGGACATTCCTGGATTTGTTTCCTTCTCTCACATAAGCATAAAACCACCAACCACTGTGCAGACTAAATTTAGGAAGGATAGATACCCAACCACCAGACATTGCATCAGAAATCTCATTACACTGCTTGTACAGGTTAGAATGATAATTTCTGTTACCATTCTGAGGCAGGAGCTCACATTCAATATTATTTTTTTAATATAATATATTTGTGTAACAAAACAGTCTTTTATTGTGCAAACTACATTTTTATACTAGAAGTCTCTCACCTGCTGTATTAAATGCTACTGGAAATCAGAAGGCAATAATATTCTGATGCTAACTTCAGTGGTTTCATGGCCTCAGCCATGAAGCTCATGTTACTCTTACAGGTTTCACAATTTTAGGGACTACTGTCCATTATCTCATAACTTGTCTTTAAATAGCTGCAATTGGCTGTTGACTTGAAGAAAAAAAGCCTCTGAAACTACAGCTGTTTCTGAATTACTCCCAGCAGAGGTCCTTAGCTGGTCTTCTGATCAAATGCAGCATTTAATGTCCTGAGAGAAGGGTCAGTTTTCATGGGGCTTTTCATACAAACCAGCCTTCCAACAGTGTGTGGAAGGCTAAAGGCTGATTATATCTTGCTAGAGGTATCACTGCAGTTACAGGTTTTGGTAGGAAAATGATGTCTACGTTTCTGATTTGACTCCAGCTCATTAATTCAGCCTAAGGCATATACTTTGAATGACAGAAACATGTTTTGTAACAATCAGTATGTGCTCTTTATGCAAAACATTGTCTGGAGAGAGATCTCATTAAAATCTGTACTGGAACTCTATAGTCCTCCTCATTTGCTAGGCACACAAGCCAAAAATACATCTTGTATAGCTTGGACTATCAATACTTCTCACAGAGCTACTGAAAAAGTGAGTGTCACACATAGCCTATCTTATAATTTTATATCACTCTATGCTGCGAGTAATTTACTGATGTGTCCTGTTACACTCCTGTAGGCACTTCTCTATAGAGAAATCTCAGAACATTTACAAAGTAGATGCAAGATGACTTTAGGGTCATGTCTCAAAATGAACAAAATTAATGAGTCCACTGAGAGAAAACAGAAGTATTTAACACACTGCCCTGGTGAGCTAGAAGATTAACACCGAACGTTGAAATAAGTGCTTGGTGTTTAAACCATGGACACTACATACTGCTAAAAGATCTTTTTATATGTTACATATATAAACATGAGGTAGGTTTTGTTCAATAACCTAGAATATTGGTAAGAATATTAAAAGCAAGACCAGAAGCAATGTGAGCTTACTGTAAAACAAATAAAAACAAACACAGGGAAGTAGTTCTTGTTTTACACCAAATGAACATCCTGGAATAAAACTGAATCTGCTGCAATTCAAGTCCGTAAATGTGAGCGCAGGCTAAATTTCAATTAAAAAAAAAATAGGACAGAACCACAATATCCCCTTCTTACGTGACTCGCATACGGTTACAGATATGTACAGTCACAAATCGATTTTACAAGCCCCAGTAAGCCTACTAAGAACTGAACTCATTTCAGTCTCAGCGGTTACGCAGCTCGGTGAGAATCTGATGTCTGTTTTCAGGTGCCATATTACAGTATGTTCTAGGCATACCTAAAAGTGGAAAAGTGGAAAGAATAAAATAGTTATAATAAAATACACAGTTCTTTGATAGCTTACAGCACTAGCTGAACTAAGCAAACAATAAATTCACATATAGCTTTTCTTTTACTCTGGAGTAAAAACTTTTTACAGCCTTTTGATATTTAATAAGGACTTTTATGAAATTGAAAGCGTTGTAAGTAAAACACTTAGCCAGTGTATGTCAGATAAGTCTCATTGGAATAAAGCTAGGAAATTGGTCCCCTATGCTGTTACTGGTTTTATTAAATGCAGCGTGATTTCAAATTTAAATTGTAAGTCTTTAGATCTACAGCTGTGCAAGCAAGTGTAAAATGCTACCAAATCCACTGTAAGTTATTTTACAAAGGCAGAGGCCTTATTTTGCTCTTATGTACAGGAGCTCGGGCCATTGCCTTCACAGAAATTAAAGGCTTCCCAGTCCAGCCTTTTATTTTTACCTTATGCTATAGAATTACTAGGGAGTTGTTTTAAATGAGTGAAAAATGTCTAGAATTTCCTCTTCCCTACTATCCATACCTGTGGTACAGAGATAAATATTTGTATCGGGGACACTATGAAGCAGTGGGGAGAAGAGAGCTAGGCTGTATGTGTTGGTATAAGGTCCCATCATGCACAGTAATTTGCATGTCTTAGTTTAAAACCTGGATTATATTTTAATTTTTTAAAAACCTTATGAATGCGTTGAAAGTTTCCTCATGTTTATAAATAAGCATTTTTCTTTTGGGAAGTCTTCTTTGCCTTTGTTTTTTCAACTTTTTCAGAATTCTGGTAATTGCTATGGGAGGGCAGGGGGAGAATGTAGAAGGATCAATAAACAAAAAAAACCTAACAAAGCCTCATAGGGGAAGCCTTTTAAAGAAGGTTAGCGTGTTGCCGCAGGATTTCACAACCAAGAATAAATGTATGAAGGACCGTCAGTCTAAAGTATTGAACTCAGTATGGTTAATTGGCTAGCAACCATGAAATCACACAGTGACATTTTTGCATTCAATTTTCAAACTAGAGTACCGCTCCCTATAAAGTACTTCTATACATAACACACAACTTGATCGTTTCCCCCCTCTGCTTTCTTGCATATGAGTGCTAGCAGTCTGAAAGTGATTTCTACATTTTATGTAAGTTAAAAACTCTTAACAAAAGCTTCTTTTGCTTCCGAATTAGTAGACTGTATTATCTTTTCAAAGTCACTCACACAGTGGGTGCTAAGTACGGAGATTTTAGAAGACCGGTAAACTTAGTAATTATCATCTTGTCAAAAAGCTTTTAGATTTGAAAACAGTATCAGCCAAACCAAGAACATAAGCAAGCTAGACACTGCCCATGTCATAGGTCAAATCTGACGAAATTAATCTTTTCCAGTGCATGACTTTACTTTTAGTTATTTCAAGTCTTCCATGAACGGTCTTTATTACAAAGGCATTTTTACAAATTTAATCAAAAGGGCCCTACTCTAAAGAAAAAATGACTGATGTGCCGCACATTTGATGTACAAAATTAATTAATTTTCATCAGATACAATGGATATTTTGTTTTATAGGGTTACTGTGGAATCGTCATATAGGTAGGTCTGAGTCAAAAAAATAGGGAATGGAAAACACATAATCAAGGAGGGAAGCATTTTCCATGTGTACCTCTGGAAAAAATCAATTCCACCAGCTGTATTTGCCTATTTTTATGCCAAATACAGCACAAAAATGAGAACAGAACATAGCCAGACTGTTTTTCTCAAAAATCTTTTTTTCTTTTGGAATAATTTGTGGCTCCCTCCTCCTGCTTGTTTTGATCAGTAAATGACAGCTTTTCCCAAAAGACGGTGCTGTAGCAACGGCTAATGAAGGTCCCTGCTAGGTTGGAAAGGATTGGAGCAGGTAGATTTTTTTTCCTCCCCTCGTGTTTGGTACAGAGAGGACAGGTCCTTCAAGTCAAATAGCAGTATCACTTTATGTACTTAGTGGAGTGCATCTTGGCATGTTGCTGATTCCTCAAGTCACAATGGTGCACATCACACAACAGGAAACAGCAAAAGATTTTAAGTATACGTTAGTTCAAGTAAGTAAATGTCTACTATTTTTTCACAGCACTAAATCATTGCAGATCTTAAATAAAGCTTTTTTCTTTTGCTTTTTGTCACAAGTAGAATATTGGCTTATGCAAGTAATTACTGATAATACAGAACAATGATGCCCTCATACTTGTAGAAATAAAATAAGCTGTAAGAGGTCAGAAACTTGTTCTTCCACAGTAGGTGTGCTTTGCTTCCTGTAATACAAGTTGTTACCACTCTACAGCAGTATATTTTAGTCAAAAGCATTTCTTACCTAAAAAATGGATTCTTTAAATCAAGAATGTTACCAGATTTAAATCCTGTCTGGTCCACCACAGCCACAATCTGAACATCATAACTTTGCCTGCATCAGAAAGAGAAGTATGAAAAAGAGGTAATGGAACTAAAACGCCTGTAACATCTTGAGTGAAAAAAACACCAGTGTAGTTGCTGTCTGAATAATAACCAGTTAGTCAGCAAAGGAAATTCATTTGCAGTGGTGTCAGTGGTATCAGTGCAAGGGCGTGATTGTTTAATCATCTCTAAAGAAGTAAAATTTACAAGATGCTTAAGTAAGAGTTTGCATTTGAAAAACATAATTTTGCACTGATAGTATTCAATAGTGAAAGGTCTTTTTCCCCCTCTCTGTCAGAAATACTATAAAATTCAATATTAGCAAGTACAATCTGAGGATTATTTCATGATCAAAAATCTCTAACTGGCCAAACAGCATTAGGTTCACTCTGGTCATAATCCTGGATTTCACCACAAAGGATATTTTTCACAGGACTGTTGGCAAGAAACAGAGCTTACACAGAAAAGTAAAGAGGACCAACCGTGGGCATACCAAAATGCCAAAGCTGACCAAAGCTGGTCCTCCTGCACAGACCAGTTAGACAGAGGTGCTATGTTGATCCCAAAAGCAGATGAGCTTTGTGTCAGGACACATGGTTAAAGTCCTTCTCATTCTCAGTGTGGCAAGGTCGCTAGCTCGGGAGTCTCTGAGCCATGGTCCATCGTAGATAGCGCCTTATGTACTGACATATTTACAGCAGTGGCTGTGTGAACGCTTTGTGGCACATAATGTTTCTTTTATATATTAAAATATAAATACATTTTACATTTGAAAATTTACATTTGAAAGAGACATATCAAGATCCGTGTTATTTATTTTCTCCGTGAAGAGCTTCTCAGCAGAAGATCTGGAAATTTGACAAATCACAAATCAAGTATTCGTTGCTGATGTAATTAAAGAGCCCTGGAAACATTACTGACAGCTTTGATGTCACTGCAATCAGCTGACATGACAGCATGTCTCCCTTCTACCCCCCGCCCCCCCCCCCCCAAAAAAAAAAAAAAAAAGATTTACCTTCCTGCATAGAGGAGGCTTTGTTTTCTGTTAAAACTATACATACACATAAGCAAACCAGGCTGCAACTTGTGTGACCCCATCACCTGAGGGTCGTTTTCAAAGCAAAGCGTAGGAGTGGAGTTACCAAACACTGGAGTGACAGCAGGAACAGCAGAGAAGTCTGGTGAGGAAATATGCCCTTCCAAAAGCAGCCATCTCCACTAGCCTCAGCGGAAGGACAAACAGCAGGTGAAAAGCACTGTTCTTAAACAGGGGAGCGGAGCGTGTCCATACGGAATTTTTTTCAGGATTAAAAATGTAATGGATCTGGGATCAATCCCGCTTCTCCTTGTCTCTGCACAGGACTTGCTGAGAGACAGGGGATGTTGGGCCTTCAGGCAGACAACCAGGCTGCTGATGAAGAAGACACGGCCAGAGGTTACACTATCAGAACAAGGTGTGGATAATGACTGGCCATGACCTGAGAAAACTGCTGTGTGTGAAAGATAGCAGAGCAGAAAGCTAACAAAAGCTGCAAGTAGCACTGTGAGGGACGGCAGGTTGTGACAGGCCGTTAAGGAGAAGTTATGTGAGAAGGAACATCACAGGTAACTGGAGTGGAACGTGGAGACCTTTTGGTGAGCAGTCTCACAATGTTCACCTTGTGAGACTACATAACTGTACCAGTGATACCATATACATTGGTAATAGACCAGAAATAACAAATGTGGGTACAAGCATACCCAAAATTAACTGGTGTCTTCTGGGTACCTCTAACAAGAACAGCCACAGTACAAAATCTTCTTGGGAAGCTTTTACACTTACCGCTTATTGGCAACAAATAAGACTTTCCTGAGAGAGTTTCCCCTCTTTAGCAAAGAGGGGTGTCTGAAGAAGGCAGCGTACTTGATACCAGTGAGTGAGAGGTTCTGTCGGTGCAGTGGACAACCAAACAGTTACCCTAAAACAAATGAGAAAAACTATCTAGACTTTCTCTTCCATCTTCTCCTTTCAGAAACAATGTTAAGTTGTTAGACCTTTATGTACGTGAGGCCTCAACTGCTTATTATAAACTGTCTTCAAGTAAGCTGCGAGAGTGATTCTACCCTATACTGGGAAATCAATACATTATGCCTCATTTTCTTTCTTTATCTATACTGTGCCTGTCCCCACCAGATCTTTGTGCCTAACTCAATTATGGAGATTCAAAAACCAGACTCTTCAGACTCCCATTTTCTCTTCTTTTCACACTGCCAGGACAGAGAATACTAATTTCTCTCCTCTCTTGCCACTCAGACAATTTCAATAAATTACAAGAAATTAAGGTTTGTCCCGAATGTGGCAATGCGATTCTTCACAATGGTACTTTCATCCTTAAACAACACTCCCCAAGAAGGTCCTGTACCTAATTTTCACTTGCAAGAAATATTTCAATAATATATTGAAAGGAGTTGTAGGTGCAAAGAAAGGGATAACACTGGTAATACCACAAGCCCAATCCACTGAGATTTCAAGTGCTAAGACAAAGAACTTCCAGAGTTGTAGAAACATGAGAGAGATGCTGATTAAGCAATTGCCGACTCCAAAATGGAGGCCCTCTCAGCAGAGGATTTCAGTCAGTTGCTGCAAGTCTGCAATTTTCTGTACTGTTTTAACTGATGTGGAGTTTCTGATTCCTTTTTTAAGATAAAAAGTTTTACTATCAGCTGTTAAAAGTAAATACAAATGCACATATGCCTATTTTCTTTTAATGGATATACTATTCTGAATTTTTGACAATCTTCATTTCAAAGGCTAATAAAAGGCATTTATCAACACAAATAAATAGAAGTGCACTTTACAACTTATTGAAAAAAAATCACCTCTTCTAAAACTAGATCAATTTAACTGGGAAATCAACAAACCTTATCTAAGAGCTAAATACAGATAGCTGAAATCTCTGTACTGACTACCTGAGCAAGTTTATCTGATTTTCACCTACTTACTATACCAGAAGAATGTCCCCATTTTGAAATAAATGCCTGGTGCTGCAGTGAAAAATTTTCCCAAGCCTGGTGAAATTTTCTCCATTTCCATTTTGTTGGTTGGAACTTGCAACCTCCTCTCCTTTTTTTGCCCACAAACAAGACGAGCCCAAATGAGAAAATCCAGCTTATGTTCAAATGCTGCTGCTTTGCTTAAAATGTAAAACAGAAAGGTCTGTAATATTACAAAGAATCAGTATTGTGTGTAACAGTGCATTTTGACAATTACAAACTGGGTCAGCACCAAATAAAGATCTAATTCTGGCACACTTTGTATGAAAGAAGCAATTTTTCCCCCTGTAGTTAGTATTCCATAGGAAGAAGGAAAAAGTACTTACAGTGATCCTACAAATGCCACATCAAACCAGAAGGCCAGGCCATGGATTAGTCCAGACTGCATCATTTGGAAAACAAAAGGGATTTCCACTCTGCAGGAGAAAAACAACACACTGCCAAAGTAATTTCCAAAAAGTACTGGAACTTCCACCAGAAACCTACCTTGTACTAATTTATGAATTTCCATTCTTATTCATCAGTTTATGTCACATTTTTTCCATATATTTAATGGCACTGATCTAGGTGTTAAGGTTTTTGTGTGCCTTATTTGATAGAAGAATCAAATATGCCACCACACACGTGTTACTGCATCATTTGTGATGTAACACTGAGACTGTTATAAATACAGGGATTCAGTCTTTCCAGTGGAAAATTTCCCATTGCATTGAAGGACGTGGATTCAGTTTAAATACTACTTTGAACAGGAAGATGTTCCACTACAAATTTGACAAACAGAACTACTGGAATCAGAAGGAAAAATTGACCTCCTTGGGCAAGAGCTGGAATATTTTCCCTTCCAAAATAACTACTACTGGGCTATGTAGTATGAGTACCCAGATCTCACCCGCTCTTGCAGAAACATATCATAGAACTAGGGTTGAGGTATGAACATGTTTGTTAGTTCTGAGAACCACTGCAGGAAGTCAGCCCTAGCCAACTGAAACTGGAAAGCAATTCTCCAGCTGCTTCCCCCCTCTTAGAGCAATTCTTCTCTCTCACTAGACCATGCCACTTATACAATTAGTCGTGAGTCATGTTGAAACAACAAGGGTTCAGACCTTCACAGACAGTCTGTGATATTTTCCCCTTATGACAGTGTCTTGCAAGGCCTTGAAGTACTCCCTCAAGTTCTCCCATATGGTACACTTTATTTCACAGACGTGCTGAGAAGGAGGCTTCTCTGCTGTCACTCTAGGACACAAGGGATGCAGGTTGTTATATTTATATATAAGACTTTCCAACTAAAGATTTGAAGGAGCTCTGGAGGGAAGTAATGAAGTACAGCTGACTCCTGTTAGACTGGAAAATGTTTTAAAAAAAAGAGATACACAAGAGTTCAGCAAGGCAGCTTGTGATGACACCATTTGACAAGGTCTTTTAGGATGTCTACACATAAAACCAAAAATTGCCTTGTAACTAGAATTAAATGTGTCCCAACATATAATGCTAAGAAGTAAGCACTGTCCTCCGGAGCCTCTTTTATCCCTTTCAGCAGGAAAATTTCGTGAACTGATCTATGTCTGGTGCTTCACAAGCTCACGAACAGGCTTCTCTGCTAATACAAGACAGATCATCATGCAGATGAACGTCCGTCAGGAGTGGTGTATTGATCGTTCTGTCCTGCCACCTTCCCTCCCCCACGTCCACCTCCAAAGCCCCCTCTGCCTCTGAGCACCAACGATCAACAGCCAGGTACAAAAATGACAGATGAAGAGTCGGTTGCTGGTGTCTGCTGACCTGTGCAAATCTTCCTCAGCCGCTTCCATGAAGTTAACAGTGTACTTCACTGTCCGTGCCATCAGAGTTCTCACGTCAAAAGTATCCTATAGGGGTAAAAAAAAAAAAGAAAAAGAAAAAAAGAGTTAAAAGTGTTACCATTCTGTCTTGTCAGGGTATAAACTTGTTTTCTGTTTAAAAAAAATAGGAAAGAAGACAAAAATCAACCTTCACCTGAATAAACTAATTTAAATATTTAATTTTTTTAGCATCCCTTAGAACACTGTTAGATTTTGCAATATTATCAGGATTTAATATATTTGATAGCTTACATACCTATCAAAGACTGCTTATTTCAACCTAGAAACAAGAAAATCTGTCCAGAAATTGATCACTTGTAAAAAATAAAGGCGGGGGGGACACGTTATTTGGCTGGTTTATTTAGGGTTGGGGTTTTTTTTTTTAAACTACACACATTTTAATGCGCTATTCTGTATTGCATAGTTGGGTAAGCCGACCTAAAACAGCATGGAAATACTTGAAAATTAAATTATGAAGTATAGGAAGCAAAATTACTTAATTCAGATTGCTCTACTGAAAAATGTCGGGAGTGGTCAGTCCACAAATGAAAACTTTTCCCTTCATTTTTCTTTTTTTTTAATCACATGTACTAATCCGAATCTCCCATACTTTGTCAGAAGTAAAGCAAACTCTTAATGTAAAGGCTTGTACCACATCCCCCGCAGTGAATCCATCTAAGAACTAGAATCTGTCTGTAGAGTAAGGGGAAGCCAAGGACATATGTGTTTTTTAGGAATAAATAACAATTTAATGTGGCTTTTATTAGGCAATGCATTTCTGATCCTCCAGGGAGGAGGATTCTCAACCAAAAAATCAAAGCCAAACACATACATCATACAGGATGCAAGTACGTACCACAGTCCTACAGATTACTCCATTCTCTAATTGAAAGCCAAAGAGCCAGCACTGAGAATTACCATGGTATAGTCAAAGATATGGCTGAAATTTATAAGAACAAATGAGAGTTTTCTCACGTCCATTTCAAGTACTAAAAGCAGTGAAGTGCAGAAGGTCACATCAGTAATCTGACGGTCTTTCCAGACTTCTGGACAGGTTTTAGGGTCTCCATGTGACAGCAGCTACACTGCTATCGCTACTTAAAGCAGTTCACCTAAAGCTGGCCAAGATTTGTTCCAGGCAAATTTCTGAGAGCGAATCTTTTCATTGCACCTACAGTGAAGCATTACACTGGGGCAGGGGGTGACGGGTGGGGATTGATGAGGTTCTTTCCCCAGAGGGGTGAGAAGGATTTCTCCCACATTCTTTCTAACTAGGTAACACCTTGACTTTTACTAAACAGAAAGAAGGAGAACGGCAGGTGCTAGATCTGAGTTACCAATAAAATGAGGCTATTTACATACTAAAAAAAGGTTGTTTCATAATACAGAAACATGTTTGTTTGGCTGCTTTCTCTTTTCCTTTAATCTGTAAATCAGAGATGGGAAGGGAAAAATCAAAGTCAAGTAATTTTTTTAAGAGACTGGAAACACTGAGGGAGGGTAGCTGCATGTTAGGTAGACGGTTGCTCACATGCTGTGTCTTCCTAATGTGTGCATATCTCTAGACATCTGTTATTCATAGCAAAACCAGGAGTATTACATTTAGTAGTAAACCTTTGACAGCAGCTCTGTTTGCAGTTATTTCCTGGCTCTCAACAGCCACAGAGCTCTCTTAAACAAGGAGGCTACTGTACCTCTAGGATTTTGTGGAGGGGATGAGATAGGGAGGGGTAAAACCACAAAAAATAACCCCCAGACATACAAACTTACCACAATAGGTTGTCGGAAATACTCATCCACAGCTGCACTGTGCAGACTGGACAGGTTGACCCCATAAAAGCATTCTTGGTACCTAAAACATAAAAGGTTTAGGGAAAAAATGTTTTTTCTGAGTTCCAACCAGACCCAGGCACAATAACTGCAAATGGCAGAAGTGTGGCTCCTCTTTCCCTTTCTCTCATCTGCCAAGAGACCAAATTGCGGCCCTCCTTAGCTAACCCTACCTTTCCCACAGATGTCCTATAGAGCTCTCAGGTGGCAAGATCCCCTCCAATTGACATACGGAGACGTTTCACGCTATGCTTCTGAAAGAACCCACCCAACAAGCAGAGAACAGGGAGAAGGGCTGAGGCACTCTTAAGGTATTTTGTAATCTTGAGCTATTCCAGAATTAGGGGTGGACCTTGTATAAATCAAAATAGTGATGAGGTCTTTTCAGATCTCAACAGATCTGTTCAGACTACAGGTCTGTTCCTTTCTCTTGACATTAAAAAGGAAAATAAAGGTCATCCTATACCAACATAACAGGGGGGGGAAATAGTATTTTTATCTTACCAATTTATGCAAATGTGCATTTAATGTGTATTCAGACTATTTCCAGTATGAAATTTGAAATGAAAACATACATGCTTGCAGTAATCTTCCTCCTGTATACAACCCTCTTATCAAGTCATTGAAAAGTTTAATAGGTATATTTACTTCCAGATAATATAAACAAAAGGGGGTGGAAAGGGGAAACAGCAAGGAAGCTCAACTCCATGTGATGGAAGTGTCATCTAGATACAAAACCTTGGTCAAGTCTTCAGAAGCACTTAAAAAGGGAAACTTTCAGTGTTTGTCCTCATTGTTAAAACATCCTTCAACTCCTAAACTCTCATAACTTTTTTCAAAGTGGATGAGTTAGTCTAAACCAATCTGGCAATATCCCTTTAATACTGATAAATTACGATAAATTTACGATAATTTTACGATAAATTACTGATAAATTTAATACTGATAATTACGAGTTCTGTGCTAATTGCATAAAGGGAAGATGCCCAGATGACTATATGCCTTAAAGGTATCTGAGAAGGTATCTTAAGGAAAGAACTCAAATAAGCACAACAGAGGAAATCAGCTGACATCAGTAAGTGCAAGTCGTCTTTACCCTTTTCCATATGTTTGCTGTACTGTATAATTGAGTTGTTTATTTATCACTGATGAGAAACACAGAAAAAAACGCACACTATTTTTAACCACTTGCTGCATATTTGTGCTTTGTATCTTTCTATCTTTGCAAGGTTTTCACCAACAAAGAGAGCAGTCTGCTCTTCTATGGTAGTCTGTACATTGGCACACTTTAAGGAATGATTACTAGTAAATACAAATCAATATGCAACTCTGAAGCACAACAGTAAGCCTGCAGAGAAACAAAACATAGTAGGCCTGCAGAGAAACAAAACATACTCACACAGTCTTATAATTATTACTGTACAGATCCAAGACAATAATTCCAAATGCATGAGAAACGTAGCCTTTCCTTTGTAGAGGAAACAGGCTATGCTAACTGCTGCATTTAATGTTAGAACACACACAGCATGATTTTTGCATAGGATTTTGATGAATTTTTAAAGTCTTGGTGCCTTTACCAGTTGAAAGTTCAAATTGAAAATTTAGATATTTCTTTCAAACTTTTGCTCAAGTACTTTCACCCAGCTGGATCCAAAACCATATTCAAACTCTAAGACACAGGGTATAGATTTAGCTAAATAAGAAAGGATTTATTACACACAAAACACATCTTCTGTTGTGAGTAACAAAGCTGGTCAATGAATGAAAACTGTTTCTTGAGGCCTGGAACCTGAAGTTTATAAAATCATGGGCTGTTGCCAACTAGCTCCTGATGGTTTACTTAAAATGTCCAAGAAAGGCCTGAGAAAGTGCTTTGTCTGAAATAGGGCTTTTATAGCTCCGGACTTATCAGGATAGACAGAACTTTTAATAATAACATGGATGTCCTGGAGTGGTGCAGGAGCAGAACTGCTGCACGCTCACCCAGGAAACTTTGATCCTACATTTGGTTGAAGACATTAGAAACACTGGTTTGTTGGTTCTTAGAGCACTCGGTAACCTCAAAAGTATTTAATTCTCTAGCACAATCAATGTCCTGGGCACCCATACAAAACTACAACTATGTGGAATGATAGGAGGGCTGATACTATAGCCCTCTGCTCAGGGGACATCTCAAGACAGCAATAAATTATATTGTAAGCACACAAACTATTTTGTCTAGGAATATATCAGACAGAACCTGATATATAAGGAGTATCATCAAGGGTAATTGTGTGACATTTCTGTGGTTAGTTTGGTTGAAACATTCTCATGAAAAATTAAAAGTAGGTAATAGAAACATCTGTCAAAAATGGGAGACATCCTTTTGCAAAGATGGTAGAGGAAAGACTGCAGTATGTTGTGACTTAGATACCAACCTGATCACTAACATAATTACAAAGTATTAGTATAGTCTGTGATAATAATGTCAATGACAAAACCACTCGTGGTGCACAGAGAAATTAGTTACTAAAGCAGACTTGAAACGTCTGGTTTTCCCCTTTATGCACTTCTCCAGAAGCCTTGCAGTGGTTGATAGATAATTCAGCTTATTAAATACAGGCGTGTAGAATAACTGGAATCAAATCATGGCAGGTAGATACAGATGAAGTTCTCTCTTTTTTTTTTTTTTATTTGAATGCAGATGGTGTATTTATGTTAACAAACAGTAAGAAACTAATCTAGCTGACCATTCAGTCTCAACTGTACAATTCTTAAACAACAAAACGCAGCAGATATTTTCCCACCACGAATAACGTCACCATATACGTCAGTGTTCATCGACGTACACACACATGCAGTGTATCTGCCCCACAGGTATTCCACAGAGGTCTTACATTTATTACAAATGAAGATGAAGCATCCCAAGCAGTCTGAAATGCTTCCATTGTGGCAGTAACATCCAGTCCTGTATAGACCTGGAAAAAAAAGCTATATTTCTGCTTCAAACTACTAAGTATATATCTATTTTCTTTATTAAGTGATGAAAAATCTGCATTGTGGTACAACATTGTGCTTCAGTCTTGTAATTTATAGTCTAATATGTATCATTGACGTGTCACGTATATAAACAAAAATACCAGGATCTTTGGGAAGAGGTACCTGAATGACAGCTGAGATGTAGACTTATCAGAAGTTACTTCTACCTTCTTTTCTCAGTCTCTTGGCATAGAAAAAATACTGTTGCAGTTTTTGTGATCGTAAATATACAATGCAAACATTTCATAACTGGCTCAACCTACACAGTAAGACAAAAGAGCACAAACTGGCTGTATAAAGTAACATTGCCAGACAAAAGTTTCAGCATGTAAATCACTCAAATTTCTCTCACTCCTTTAATCACTATAGAAATAGGAAGATTTTGTCATAGCTCTACTTCAGGGACAGCCAGAAGAAATCTTCTAAGTATGAGCAGTTGTACTGTAACCTGTGCACAGAAGAAAATGTTGTCTTTAACCTGTGAAACCAACTAATAGGTTTGATGAAGACCACTTCATGTTCACATTCCACATTGCAAGCTGAAAGAACTGTTAAAAGGCTGCATTTATCATCTTCCAGAAGATTTAAAAATAAGTTAACCCAGAATTCCACAGTACCTTTTATCCAAAACCTTTAAATAATAATCTTTAAATGGCTAATTTCTAAATTAACAGATCTGTATCACATGAAGGACTTGGAGATGTTTAAAAATAAACCTGCCTTTTGGCTGAATGGAATCATCTCAACTTCTCCTCAATAGAATATTGGGGTAAATATTCCCTCCTAGATAGAGCACAGCAACAGCTCAAGAGTGGATAGCAGCAGTGGGACACTCCAAGGCAAAAGCAGTACAACTCATGCTAGCTAAAGCTGCGTGAAAAGTTGAGGTGGACAGGAAGTAACTACCAAATTGGAATTGTTCAGGACATGGGAATTAATACTTATTCTCTGTAAAGACTGCCAAGGAATCTTTCCTGTGCTCACGCACCTGGGACCTCAGGCAATACAGTAATCACCCTCCACAGCATACTACGCCTTGGTGTGGCAAAGGAAACACTAGCACCTGATTCACAGTCAACTGTTTGTCTCACAATGAATGCTCCATAGAGTCAATTCCTCTTTCAAAAGAGAACCAGTCAGCTCTAGCACTTCCTGAGAGATCCTTCAGACTTGCACAATAAACAGTACGACTGTAGGCCAGAGCAGGAGTGAACACGGAAAACATAAAAGCATTCTCCTCCAATGTTGACAGATAGGCTATGCTGAATCAAAGAACTGATTTAATTTTTAACCTCTACTGAATCTTTGATAAAAATTAAATGACATAAGTAACCATTACCAAAAATTGGCTCTGGAGTAGGTTCCATGTACAGCTGCTCATCGGAAAAAGGAGCCAAATGAATGTCACTGGTATGTTGGGAACATCATTCCTAGTAAACAAAAGAGAATATTAAGTAGAAAGGCAAATATTCAAGAAGCATGTGGACAATGCTCTTAAGTACAGTTTAATGTTAAGGTTGCCCCGTGTGAGTAAGGAGTTGGACTCGATGATTCTCATGAGTCCCTGCCACTTAGGACATTCTATGATTCTACTGTCCACAGATGTCTCTACAGGAATGTCTTCGCTAGCAAGACACCACCAGTTTCAGAAGTAGCAATCGTCATACACTTCAGATATCTTAACGTTAGTTTCATTAATACATGCGTTACTGACATGTGAATATGCTAAAGCAGTTAGTAAGAACTCAGCCCAGAACAACTTACTGGAACAAACCAGAATACATGAAGTCCTAATGATTTTATGGTCCTATATCAAATATTTGAATTATTTAGCTTCCTTCAAACGAAGTGAAATGCTATCATCTATTAAATACCTTCTCAACACTCTCCAGTGGCATTATACCACCTTCTTTGCTTATAGCTAACCTATAAATATAATACCTGTGTGAACAATTTGCATTAAAGCTCAGACTTAATCTTGAATTAAACTGCTAGCTATGGTTCTGGTCAAATGTGAAGAATAGTTATATGCACTTCACTCTTAAGAGTTTTATCTAGGAAACTCATAGCAAGTCAGAGTAAATACTGAAATTTTACAAATACAAAATGTGTACTACAGCCTTTTTTTTCTTTTCTTTTTTTACAGATGTTGAAGTTGAGAAACAGAATTCTATTTGCATGAAGTGGCAAATCAGTGACAGAGCAAGGAATGAAATCCTGATCTACTAGTTTGCAAGAATCCATTTTCATTACGATCGTGCACTCTAGTGGCTCGGGAAATCAGAGGAATTACCTTCCATTATTTTCTGTGGACAGTGCATCAGACTGCCTAGGGCAGCTTCAGTGAAAGCCCTTGTATTCTATTGTACATGTGTCAATGGAAACAGGAAACGAAGCCTGTCATTTTGAATTACACTTGAGCATACTTCTTCACCCTTTTTTAATCTGGTATAAAACACAGTGCAAAGCTGAAGGGGAGGACAGGTAAAGGAGGGGAGGGAAAAGGAAACAGCTTTCCTTTTCTAAGTACATCATGTAGGCAGAGTCCACAGGAAGTTAAATAAAAACAACACCCACTCACAGAACAGGCATGCTTTTTAAGACCTGCTGTGTGGAGAATATTAACAAGTTTTCAAAAGAATTGCAGACAGAAGGTTCCAAACGTAACTGCTACTAAAAATTAGCAACTAACTCAAATGTCACAATTTCAGCTCACTTCTCATACAATCATAAGTTTAATAATGACCACATAAGGTGATTCATTCCCACTCTAAAAGTGAGCAATCATAAGTTAGGCACGTATCTTTAAAAGTATTCACTCATTAGAAACTGAAGATGAGCGCCTACTGATCAGTTTTCAGAAGCCCTCCTGTGAAACTGGGCCCTAAGAATCTAAACGTGAGACTTAAGATCAGTGGCTGAGTGGAAAATGGTACCAATGGGCTTTGCAAGTTTGAAACCAACTCAACATCAAAGTCATTGGGCTCTCTGCATTGAGACACAGATCCAGCCATGCTTCAAGAACTTCCACGCTGCAGAAAATTTTACTGGGAAAAAGGTCTCCTTTTAAAGGAGTCTTTAAAGAGACTTCATAGTTCATTTGCAGCAGTTCATGTAGCAAGATTTCTCATTCAGCAACTGGATGCCCCGATTTGGCTCTCAAAGATTCCCATAAGGCCATGGAACTTAAAGATTCCCTTCCAAACTCCTCCAAACAACAGGAGGGATGAAAGACAGAGTACGAAGCTGTGCCTCCCACATGTCATCAAAAGTCAAACATCCAAGCATTAGGGTAAGGTATTTTGAGAAGTCCTGGTGAAAGGAAAATCAAACAAATTGAATTCAGTTTCCCAAAAAAACATATATTAGAGTTTGCCACAAAAGAAAAAAAGAGAAAAGGGAACGAGAAAAAGAAAAAAAGAAAAGAGGGAAAGACAAAAAGAAAAGAGGAAGAAGAAAAAAAAAGAAAAGAAGAAAAAAGAAAAGAGGAAAGAAAAAAAAGAAAAGAAAAAAGAAAAAAAAGAAGAAAGAGAAAAAAAAAGAAAAGAGAGAAAAAAAAGAAAAAGAGAAGAAAAAAAGAAAAGAGAAGAAAAAAAAAAAAAAAAGAAAAGAGAAAGAAAAAAGAAAAAAAGAGAAGAAAAAGAAAAAGAGAAGAAAAAAAAAAGAAAAAAAAAAGAAAAGAAAAAGAAAAGAAAGAAAAGAGAAAAAGAAAGAAAGAGAAAAAAAAGAAAAAGAAAAAAGAAAAGAAAAGAAAAGAAAGAAAAGAAAAAAAGAAAAGAAAAAAGAAAAAAAGAAAAAGAAAAAAGAAAAGAAAAAAAAAAAAAAAAGAAAAGAAAGAAAAATCTCATCCTTATTTGACCGTTCTGCTCTCATTTACATTCCACTGTGTGGCAGTTGAGGCTAGTGTGCCATCATCTATTGTGATATGTTGCAACAGACATGCATCATTGCATACAGCAGCACATTAAGATTTAAGACACAAGCAGAACTCAGCAGTGCAACAGCAGCACACTCAAAAGCTACTTCCACTGTGAAACAGCAAGAAGTCAGAGCACAGCACAATAGCAATGGCGGCTGCCTCACTATATCAATTCCCTTGGGCCCCCTACATGTTGGTGTTAGAGATAGAACGAGGGTATAAAACCAGACGATCCTGGACTACCAATTCAAGAATTTTTCTTCTTCTTTCAGAAGCTTTTTATCTTTCTTTTGCTATGCAGGGGCAGGGTAACTGTGGTGACACACTCACCGTTTGACTTCAACCATTTTTTTGGAATGGAGATAACTTTCCAACATCCTTTCATTGAACAGCATAAACCCATTGGTTCAGAAATTACCACATCAACACTCTCAGGCAGGGAGATCTCCTCAATTTTTCCAGACAGAACTGTGATCTTGTCAGACAGGTTGTTGCTTCTCACCAACAGCTGGAGGAAAAACAAAACACACAGAAGTGTTGACTCCTTGATTAGCAGAATTTATATCAGAGATCTTTAATTAGCATTAAACCACCCATAACGTAAACCAACTACCTCAGTCTATTAATCAGAATAAAATAGAAAGGTAACATATTTTTCCTTGCTAATCAGAATTTCTAAACACTGGGGCTCACTGGAGCAAACTGCAGGAAATGCATTGTGTGGAATCAGCAGGTGACAGTAAAGTACTGTTGCCCTGTAAAAGATAACTGTAATCAATATCTACAAGAAAAAATATCTATCAGGGAAAGATGAATATTTAACTCAATACAGAAAATTACAAAGAAAGGGCCTTCATAATTCTCCAAATTTTTAAAAATACTGTTCTTGAGGGAGTTACATAGTCATAAAAGGATGAAGGAACTCAAGAGCTAAAAAGTTGGCGATAAGCAATTTCTAAGCGTAAATGGAGCATATTCCCATAAACACATTTAAACGGGCCAGTTCTTAGAGCCAGGATACTGGAGATTTATCCAACTCTATGTGCATAGTGAACCTCGGAGCAAAACGTTTAACGAACAGAAGAAATGGACCTAAAATGTTATATTCAACCCAGCAAGTTATTACGGAAAAGAACAACCTTTTCAAAGCCTCTGTACATCTAGACATATCTATGCATATCCTACTTTGCTGTACTCTACTCAGATATACAGGGAATATCTAAACCTCTTATGTTTAAATAATGAGTAGAATCTGGGTTCATCTGGCACAAACTTATAAAGAAGCAATTATTTCACACTAATTTGAGGTGTCTGCTGGAAGATTCTGTAAAATGAAGCACCCTTTGCAACAGCACAGTAGGAGATCTGTATTGATGTCCAGAAATACCAGGAAAAACAAGTGTACACAATCCAGTAAGTAATAGAAAACACTCCCTCACAGAGGTACTTGCACTGGTATGATTGTAACATCAATAGAAGTGCACAATTACTTCAGCAAACCTTTTCCAAACCAGACTGGGCCTTAGGTAACAGCAATGAAACTTATGACTCACTCTAACTAGTGAAACACAAACTAATGCTGTTATTAGCTAGTTCACTGAAATGTGAATATGCCAAAGCAGTCAGTAAAAAACTCAACCCAGAACAACTTACAGAAGAGACCAGAATACTTCATAAAGTCCTAATAAATTTATGTTCCTATATCAAATATTTGAATTACTTACCTTCCTTCAAATGAAGTGAAATGCTATCTATTAAATACCTTCTCAATACTCTCCAGCGGAATTGTAGCACCGTTTTTGCTTATAGCTAACCTAATAAATATAACATCTGTGTGAACAATTTGCATTAAAGCTTGAATGATACAATAATTTTCAGCCATAACATACCAATATAAACTACATGCTGATATGATATAAAAAACTACTACACAAACAAAAATAATTGTACGCTAACATGCTGTCAATTAGGTAAATAACATTTCTGCTTCTTTTACTGACAAGTTTGTAGCAATTTCTAAGAACAGGTTGACAGATTTTGGTTTAAAAGCTCTTTGTAACACAGACTATGTGAGCAGACACATGATGTGATTTCATTTTGGAAATGAAATTACCATTTTCTCACAGGAGAATTCTGAATCTAAAAATAGGTGTCAAATAACAGCTCAGCAGCAGCATGGATGTGCAAAGGCAAGAATCCTAAATCATTTCAGAGCCTCACAGACTGCGACAGATAACTCACATAGTCCGCTAGAGAGCAGCAGAATATTACAATACCTCTATCACATGGACTGGAGATGCTTGTATTATGAAAATTTTTACTTTTACTGGAAATACTAGCATGGAGACAAATAGAAAAGTTTTTTCATTGCTATTTTGCATTATATTATTACACAACTTAAAAAAAAAAAACCTTCAATGTTTGCTTTCCTTCCCTTGGATACAACAAAACCAAAGAAAATTCTAACAAACACTGTCAGTACTAATCACCTCCTTTAGAGTGTAGCTATGACTTGGGAAAGCTAAAGTTCCCTGTGCTTTTGGCCTTCTGAATCTTAACACAGGTAGAAGGTCCATTTTTAAAAGGAATTTAGCCTAGGTTTTGGCTACAGAGTCTCAGGGAACAGAAACCTCTGCTTACACACACAAAGTTCTTCCCAGTGTCCCACCCATACGCTCTGACAGTGGTCTGAAGAATCAAGGCAATTCTGCATCTGCCAAAAATCTCAGTCTGTGCACCAAGACTGTCAGGAAGCCAATGAATGCCAGTTTAAGCAAGTATTTTTACATGCATATCTGAGACAGACTAGATCAAGACGTTGATTTATTTCAGGGAGAAGATAACTCGTCTTATGGCAGCTATTTTTGTGATTTTTACACCTGTTTAATTAGAGTTAATTAATACTTCATATCTAGCTGGATTGGTGGCAATGAAAAACAGGTTTTGAAAGTTTTAAACATCTGCCTTTTTAAAAATTTTTTTCAAACACAAAGATGATTTTTCTGAAACCGAAATTTACCATGCATGGATGAACTCTGATTGGTGGCTCATTATCACATGAACAGAAGCAAAAATCAATTAATTGACATTAAATATTGGAGAGCTACAGTCCCCACAAATTCCATGCACCTTTTTTGTACAAGAGTAACATTCTACATAAGTAATAGAAATAATTTACATGAGACACAGAACACAAGCATATTCTATGAAATGCACATACAACACGATTATCTTCTGCTCCCAGGCACTATTAGTCCAAAACTGAGATGTATAAATCAATCAATCAATCAGTCACTTTGAGGAGGCTATAAGGAGGAGGCTAACGTCTACAAACTAACTCTTTGTCCCAAATATTTCCATCTTGTTTGAACTGAACTTATTTCTGACAGGATTATTATGTTAATTCACCCTCTGCAGCACCTTCATGACTTGAGGGTTTTAAACATACAAAGTTATTTCTGCCATCACCAATATGACTTTGCTGCTCAGGCAGGAATACTGGGCATGCCATTTAAAAAATATGCCTTAAACAAACTATTTCTTCATCTCTTATACTGATACCCCAACACATACCTTCATCTTGACAGCTTGCTCTTTTTACTAATCTAATTGGAAGCTTCTTTTCTAAATACTAGCAAATTTTGTGTCTTTAAAAAAAAATCTTATTGGCAACTGAAGAGCAAGCAGGTAAGTGTGATGGCAGTACAGTTTTTTAATTCAGTGCCTTTGGGAATTGATAGGAAATTTGTGGCAAAAGGAGAGGAGGCATATCTGAGGGGTGTGTTGACAATGTTTTCACCTCCCACACAGTTTTTCATAAAATCCTGCAATCACCAAGTTATGGTCAGCAAATTGTGTATGAACAAAAGGAGCAAAGTATTTCGAATATTTCATGGCTTTAGTGAAGGAAAAAAAAAATCCAGGGGGGAAAAAAGTACCACCCAGTATTTTATAATTTTGTCAGCGACTGAAAGGAATATGTTATTTTCAACAGCCGCACTCTCTCGTGATTCTCTGGGATTTCAGAAGACTTTGAAAGCAGGGCAAGATTGCCGTGATGGATGATAAAATTGATACCTTAAAATAACATACAAACAGTTAAATTTGTATCTGGTACATGCATTCACTTCAAATGAGCTGCACCAGTCTGCCACCAAATGTGCCCAGTTGGTGTTCTGGCTATTTTTCCCTTTACCTTTCTTCCTGTAGCATTCACAAAATTAAATGCTCAAAAGTCTTTTGTAAAAAAGTAAGGGTTTGTTTGACAACAAACAGATCAAAACAGATCTCTCTAATACATATAGGTAAGCAGAAATTCTCACATACGTCTCTCCTCATGAAAGGTCCAGTTTTATCCAGACACAGCAGATCTCTCACCCAATGAAACAGAGACACAAAAAGAGTCACAAAACCATTCTGTAAGCCTGATAATTGATGTCATGGATCATACAAAGCTACGAAGTCTTACTGCAGCTAAAGGAGGCATCATGCTCGCAGGCTCTCCTCCTGCCAGGGCACTTCAACCACCCCGACATCTGCTGGCAAAGTAGCACGGTGAGCTGCAGGCAATCCAGGAGACTCCTGGAATGCATCGAGGATAACTTCTTAAGCCAGGTAATAGACAGCCCTACCAGAGGGGATGTGATACTGGACTGATGGCCACCAACGCAAGTGAGCTAATCGGTGACATCAAGACTGGAGGCAGCCTGGACTGCAGTGATCATGTACTGTGGAGCTCACAGTCCTAAGGTACACGGGTCAGGAGAAGGGTAAAGTCAGGACCCTGTATTTAGGAAAGCAAACTTCCAGCTCTTCACAGAGTTAGTCAATAAGAGCCCCTGGGAAACTGCCCTCAGGGACAAGGCAGCAGAACAGAGCTGCCAGATCTTTAAGGACACTTTCCGTTGAGTGCAAGAGCTCTCGATCCCCAGGTGTAAGAAATTGGGAAAGGAAGGCAAGAGAGACCAGCGTGGATGAGTCGAGACCTGCTGGTCAAACTAAAGGGCAAGAAGGAAATACACAGGCAGTGAAAGCAGGGACAGGTATCTTGGGAAGAGTATAGGGACGCTGTCCGGTTGTGTAGGGATGGGGTCAGGAAGGAAAAGGCACAGCTGGAGCCGAACTTGGCAAGGGACACAAGGAATACTAAGAAGGGCTTCTCCGGTATGTCAGCCAGAAAAGGAAGGTCAAAGAAAGTATACCGCCTTGATGAACACAATTGGCAAACTGACAACAAAGGACGAGGAGAAGGCTGAGGTACTCAACAACATTTTTGCCTCAGTTTTCACTGGCAAAATTTCTTCCCACACCTCTTGAGGGGTGGACCTCAAGGCAGGGACTCGGGCAGCAAAGTCCCTCCCACTGTAAGAGAAGATCAGGTCTGAGACCACCTGAGGAAAAATGAACATACATAAGTCTGTGGGACCTGACGAGATTTCTCCCAGAGTCCTGAGGGAATTGGCTGATGTTGCCAAGCCACTCTCCATGATATTTGTAATCATGGCAGTCTGGTGGAGTCCCTGGTGACTGGAAAGCGGGAAACACACCCATTTTAAAAAGGGTAGAAAGGGCGACCCTGGGAACTACTGACCTGTCAGCCTCACCTCTCTGCCTGGGAAGATCATGGAACAGATCCTCCTAGAAGCCATGCTAAGGCACATGGATGACAGAGAGGTGATTTGAGACAGCCAGCATGGGTTCACCAAGGGCAAGTCCTGCCTGACCAACCTCGTGGCCTTCTATGATGGAGTGACTACCTCAGTGGACAAGGGAAGAGCTATGGATGTTGTTTATCTGGGCTTCTGAAAGGCCTTTGACACGGTCCCCCACAACATCCTTCTCTCTAAGCTGGGGAGATATGGATTTGATGAGTTCACTGTTTGGTGGACGAGGAACTGGCTGGATGGTCCCATCCAGAGGGTAGTGCTCAATGGCTCAATGCCTGGATGGAGACCAGTAATGAGTGGTGTCCCTCAGGGGACTGGTGCTGTTTAATATCATGATCAATGACAGAGCCAGTAGGATTGAGTGGACCCTCAGCAAGCTTGCAGACAACACCAAGGTGAGTGGTGCAGCTGACACACCTGGGGGACAGGATGCCATTCAGAAACTCTTGTCTGTGTTAGTAAAAAACCAATATCCAATAGGTAGACCAGACTAACATGAAATTAAACAAAAGGTGACACTACTATTAATTCATAATTCCTTTGAATGCTATTCTTTTCAGTGTAGGGAAACAGCAAAACAGTGGAGGGGGGAAGAAATACTACATTCCTTGGACTGTAATAATGAGCTGCATTTTAAAATTATATATTCGGAATTAATCTTCGGTTGTCATTTCGGCTTATTGCAAATCAAACTTGTCTAATGTAAACCTGTATGAGCTTCACTGGAATTATGTCACTATATAGCAACCATAAGAAAGAGGCTCACATTTGTCTGTCTTTTCTGAACAGCTTAATGAGGCCATGGAACAAAACAGAAATGCAAGTACATTGCAAACCAATCAAAAAGCCACCCAACTACTACACATAACAGAGTGACACAGACATGAGATATTCTGCAGCGAATACCTAAAATGAGTGGCCAAGCAACAACCAGTGTGTTTCCTAATACAGCAGCTTCTATGAATTTTCACTCCAACACAATTTTCAAACATTATACTACCGTACATCTATACACAATACGGTTTTCAACACTATCAAATAGACATCTCCTGATAACAGAATTGTAGTGCTAAATTTTTAATATCATTCTTTCAAAATAAAACTCCAACCACGAAGAAGAATTTACTGTAAACCAAACAAATCTCTCAGTAAAAAGTATTACAGCATTAATTTGCATTGTTCAATATGATTTCCCTTCATTCAGTAGTTCATTGTATTCATTTCAAGTGTTCTGTATTAAAATAGAAAAAAATAAAAAAAAGGAAAAAGACTCATTAATCTCACATTATTATTACACAGATCTGAAACAGATGAAAAATACAATAAATCCATATAGAAATGAGAGAAGAAATGGATGGAAAATAATGCTCTTCTCTTAATCCAGATACTTGATAAACCATACTAATGAAATCCCACTGTGGAATATTAAGAGGTGATAAACAGAGTACCTAAGGCTAAGCATCTTTATACTCAATAAACTTAAATTCTTAAAAATATAATGTGTTAATAGATTAGATGATCTGCAATAGAGTTCATGAGTAATTTCACAAGATCTTATGACTACAGAAGTCCATTACATTTCTTATGAATACTGAGTACCATTTGGGAAGTAGACGGAGAAGGAAATGACCAAAAATCTACGAATTATCAAACTAAGACTCTGACATTTAGCCAGTATTCCCCAGTATCTACAGCTGCTTAAGGTTCCTTACTTCTCTTTATCAGTCAAAGGTTCTTTACTTCTCTTTATCAATCATAGTTTTAAGCAGTTTAGCATTTCATCCACCCCAAGAGAAAAGCAATTCTGTTTCTAAAACCAATGGATCAATGCTATTTCTCTACCAGTAAGTTGCCAGATATATCACTCACATTACATTGCATTAAAAAATACACAATTTTGATACACTACATGCATCATGTGCCATTTCACAACTAGTGATTTTGCTTACTTCTGACTGGAGTCAAGTTCAAATCTGTGACCAAAAACTTAAAAAAAACAAATCACATTATACTCACTACTACACAGTACACTACTACTAGGAAAAGCAAGTTCTCTTTGCTCTTTGTGTTATGCTTTCATAAGTAAAACTTCTGTCTATTATGAAACAAAGATACTGTACAAAATCTTATCTGTTTACAAAATCCTGTGTGAAATAAGAACCACCCTCCACCCTTCCTCCTGAGAGATACCTTCCATGTATTAACATTTTTAATATTTTTGATAGGTCTGACAAAATGACAGACATCAGAAAAAAATCCCTTAATTACAAAGAATCTTTCTAATTATTCAAATTTAATAAGAAAATAGAAATGTTCTTTCAGTACACATACGCCATGTCAGGCTAGTACCTCCTCACCAATTCCAAACTTAACACAGACACAGGAAGAAAACATTTGTCAATAGCAACACAAATGAGGCAGAAGTCGAAAATGACTGTACGAGAAAATGTTTTTCCTAAATACATAAATTCAGCAAAATGGTATGGGTAGGTTACTGAATCCTGTGTTTAAGCTGGAATGAAAAAACAAATAATTTATACATTAATAATTCTATCTGGAGAGAAAATAAAAATGTCTAAATAGCCACATTTTTCTCTTTAAGACCTAAACAGATTATCTCAATTTCCAATAGCAATGCTTTTTCTTCACAATGTTACAGTTGATAAGGCATGGCTGGATCAGGACATACAGGAGGAACTTTCACTGAACTGATGAATGCTCACTGTGTGGACTTAGAGGAACTATGGACTCCTAATGTTGCGTGTGGACATTTACATTCTAGATCAGTAAAGCAAAAGAAAAATTAACATCCAGATACTGCAAACTTTCTCTAGGTATGGGATGAAAAATCCTCCACCTCACCACTTTTCACCCTCTTCCACATAAAACTTTAAAACTCAGCTAGAGGTGATCAATATTGACAAAATTTATAATGATAATGCTCACACTTCTCCTCACACATTCTGATGTTCACCTAAATCGTCCCTGGAGGTATTTAAAAGACGGGTAGATGCAGTGCTTAGCAATATGGTTTAGTGATGTTTTTTGTCAGTGTTAGGTCAATGGTTGGGCTCGATGATCTTAAAGGTCCCTTCCAATCTCAACAATTCTGATTCTAAATAAGCAGAGACTGTGAGAGAAAACACGGAGATTTTTGCTGTTGCTGCTATTTAGGATTAGCACTTTTAAGGACATGAACTTCTAAGGCATTTAATTAGCAATACCACTTTGAGTGCTTAATTTTTATTTTTCCTTAAATCATATGAGAATGCTTAGTAAAAACAATGCCTGAAAAATATCTTTTAAAAGTAAGTGCATTCTTTGGACATGTCCTTTTTAAACTCTAAGAAAACAGTTTTGTAAGAAAGACCTAACTGATCACACTTAGCAGGAAAACTAATTCAACTGCCTGATCACACAGACGTTCAAGACTCTTAGGAAAAAAACATCTAAATGGTTTTTTGCACAGAACCCATGAAAACAACATCTAGTTTATTTTTTTTTCTTCTGAAAGTAAAAAAAGTTTAATCACAGTTATGACTCTTCAGCATTTTTCACAGAAACAACAATCATATGGTTTATTTGTTACATTACATTATATTAGAGCATTTAGAACACCTTCAAAAATTACCTTCCAAAAACCGTTGCCCATTAGAGATTTGGCTTCTTAGAAAAACCACACTGAAGCCTTCAGCCTTTTTGAGGCGCAGTTCTAGACCTCTTAACATTTTCATTCTACACCATTCTAACACTTGGCTCAGGTGAAAAACACTTACCTCTGCATATTTTGCCATTGAACTGGCTTCAATGGCATAGACTTTTCTAGCTCCAGCCTGCACTGCAAAAAATGAGAGGATTCCTGATCCGCAGCCAACATCTAGGACCACCTTGAAAACAAAAGGCAGACAAAAAGAAACAAAATAATCAGAAAGTCACTTACTGACACCTCTTTTAACTATCTGAATTTTCATAGCTGTACCCTGCATTTAGCAAGCCTGGCGTTATGCAAAAATATTACTAATTTCACTTGAAAAAGTGAAAAGGCTTGTTAATGAGAAATTTTCATGCCCTTAATCATTATTTTAGCAGCAACAGCTTATTTTTAAAAGACTGTGGACTATGGTCATGTGTAAATACATGGTTATGTTTTGGAGGTAATAGAATTTTTTTAACTAAGTTTCTTTAGGAAAAAAATTTGAAAAACAAGTGTAGTCTGAATACTCTGGGGAGGAGGGAAGACATGTCAGTAATAGTCCTTCGAAGGACTATAGAATCATGTCTTATGCATGAAAAACCACTCTGATGTGGAAGTATCTTGGATAAAACCAAACTACGTACCTTGTTCCAATGTTGGTTCTCAAAGGCCCTCAGCTAAACATAAATCCCAAAGCCTCATTTTCCATCAGTCAGGTGGCTCACTTTTCGCAAGCCAAAATGTTGACTGTAAAATTTAGTTATGAGCCTTTTTTCATACAACCAACTAAAACACTTAGAAATCCCTCTTTTGGTTCCATAACAATTCAAAATCTAAGACAAAGTTTTACTAAAAAAATTAGTGAAAGCTTTAAGGCAACTCCTTCTAAGAGTAAATACAAAGTATGCAGGTAAGAATTAACTTATTAATGTGAAGAATCCAGCCTCAGATTCATTAGATTCTGAGTGAGTTCTTCTTATTCTTTCAAGCTTCAGTAGACACAAATGTTCAATCCAAGCACTACTCCCAGCTCGTTCTAAAGTAGCTTACCTCTGACAGACAGCGTTTGAATGTATTACCAAGAACCCTCTCAAAGGGTCCAGAATTTATTTCGTCCAGCACAACTCAGATAACCAGTTGCACTTTCTCATACAGCTGTTTTATCAAAACCAAACAAGGCTTAGAATAAAAAAATAAATACACTTTATCACCAGATATCCCTTCACTATAGGCAAAAGTGTTTGTATAATAAATCACTACAGAATTCAGGGAAGGAGGCAGCAAAGGTAAAGAAATATATCGGGGATGTAGAGTAGGTAGGAACACTAAGATAAATAGAAATTGAATAAAAAATTTTCCAATAATGGAGGTATTAAAATAATTATGTCCTTTTTGCCTTTTTTATCTCTTCATTGCCATCATTAAATGTTTCTGCCTGCCTTATAGTTTCTGGATGTAGAATAAATACAGTTGCCATATTTCCAACAGATCAAGTCTCAGCACAATGGGTTTCTCAGGTTCTCATGGGAAAGCATTTTACTGCCATGTAGGTTGTTCAATTTTTTCAGCTACATTTATTCTGCAAATTGCCATTTCTCAACAGAATCAGGAAAAAGAGAGATCATTTTCTAGGTGGGTGGCCACCAACACCCAGCCTGTAATAGTCTTACTACTAGGTATGCTGAAGAGAAGCCAAGGTACCTCCAACCATTGGAAAAATAAATAAACCAAGAGCAAAAGCAAGCAAGCTGTAGTACTGCACAGCAGCAAGATTTCCTACAGAGGCAAGGAGTATGCAAAACCTGAATTCCTTACCTCGTGCCCAAAAATGAATGGCTATGTTACCTACAGAGATAAATCTGCCTTTTGCATTATAACATAGGTGCATCCTATTTGGCAAGAAGCCAATGGCAAATAAAATCCTCTTGCTGCTGTTGAATAAAATAGAGAGGAGGATTGTCTCAGGCCTGAAAGAAATTACAGCGACTGGAACCTATTTGCTTCTTTTCTATGAAAGTAAATAGTTAAGTGTGGTTTTTAAAGCAGCACAGTTTACAGAAAAGAAAAATTATCAGCTACACTTGAGTTTATTACTAAACTTAATTAATAGTTAAAATGTAACAATCCTAAAGCAATTCTGATAAATTTCCAACTTACAACTCTCCTCATTTTGGCCATAAATATGCTACACATTTAAAGGGAAATGTTTTGTTGAGTTGCTTATATGTTATTAAAGACTCTACTTTTTCTGTGATGTAGTAAAGCCATTTGTGCTGTGTGAGCTGAAGTCAGAGGCTCCTTTTAAAAGAAAGTGCACACAGAAAGATGAGAGAAAGGAGAGAAGACAAAAAAATTACAAAAGGTAAAAAAAATAAAATAATTGCAGCTTCATTTTCTCCATCATTTTTTTTTTTTGTAGTCTGCTGCCCAAACATCATAAATGGAGATTACATGGTCTCAGCTGACATTCGGAGACCTAGGAAACATTCCTGTTAGGCTGTTCCTTACAAACTGTCTATTTGCTTACAGGAGGTCACATGTGGTCTAATATATTTTTTGCTGGTTTTTATTATTTTATTAAGAGAGGTAAGCAGTGTCGTAGCAAGATGACACAATGTCCAGTGATTAAAGAGGAGATAGGGAAGGCAGACCTGGACAATGCACAGATAAATTAAACTCAGTGCTGACTAATATAACTCTGTGGAAAATATGAACTGTACGTGTACCATCCAAGTTGTAAATGAATCATAATCAACAGAAACAAAAACAAAAACAAAGAGCCTAAGCACCATTATGAATTGTTTGGTGAAGATCACTACTCAATGGACAGATGCAATCCCAGGGAAAAAAGTGAAAATTTATGAGAAGTACAGTAAAGAATAACTAGGAAGTCAGAACTCTGCAACATAAATAAATTCTATGGCATTGTCTACGCTACCATGCATAGCTCCTGCCAATCCTTCTCAAAACAGGTGCTGCAGAATTACTGGTGACACTGAGAAAGAGGGCAAGAATGATAACAGGGCATGCACAATTTCTTCCTACAGAAAAAGACAGAGAGGTCTGAGAACACTGACCTCAGAAGCAAGACTACATAAGAAGAGACAACAAAAATTGACACAATGGAGGAATGATATAAAGAAAATTAGAACTTAAATCCTCCTCTGCCTCACAACATAAGAGCAAAATGACAGAATTAGAAAGCTGATAAATTAAAAATCTCACTAAAGGAGACATTGTTCTGCATAGCATGTGATTATATTATGGAATTAAGGGTGCTGTATTAAGAGAATCAGAGAAGACTGTGCAGGGGGACTGGTCCTGGAGAGGACCAGAAAATCTCTAGTTAGTGTGACTAATTGCAAAATAAATTAACAAGTAAAAAAAACATTGTAAAATACACTGGTCCTATGCTTTGCATTTCAAGGAGCCTAAAAAAATGAAATTAGAAAACAACTTAATCTGTGTCTGGGAGGCAGACTATCCTAGATCTCCCCAGTGTAAATTTTCTTTTGTTTTTTTTTTTTTTTTGTTTGTTTTTTGGGGTTTTTTTTTCTGAAGTATCTGGCTTGGACAATGTGAGAAGCAGAGGACTAGATAAAGAAGTAAAGAAGTAATAATCTGCATTATTTGTTGCAGTAGTCTTCAAGATCTACGTATAATTTTAGAGATGAGTTTGGCATCTGAAGTTGTAAGTTCCTGCATTGTTTCCAAATCTTTGCCTTGTACAAATGGAGTCACAGCAGCCACTTACGTGCTTGCTCAGTTTGTAATGACTGTGGGGTGCAAAAATACTCAGTGTAGACCTCCATGAAACAGACAAAAACTGCAATACTTTTTCAGGTATTTGCAAGAGACTACATGGCACAATAGTAAATACACAGTCAACAGTTAAGACGAGGAAACTAATATTGTGTATGAGCTCCAAGATGCTAAATGGGAATGATAACAGCACAAAACGTCAAGAAACATTTATGTGTAGGTTCCCACATTGTCCACAGAAGACAGCAGAGGAATTTGTAGCTCACGTTTGGATCCATGTTCAGTGCCATTCATCCTAACAACGTACCATCACCATCGTATATTGTCATCCACATGCTTGACAGTAACAATAAGATAAAGCACAGGTGAATTAGTATATTCATGCACAAAGTCCCAGGTGAGAAAAGGCTCTGGTCTGATCAGTGTTGCTTTACACGGTGAGTTCAAGTTTAGAGCTTAAGCAGCATACTGGAACATTTAAGACTCTTAACAGAGCTTACCTTGTCTGTAAAATCTATGTAGTTCTGTAGGATAGCTCTGTGATAAGTGGCTGTCCTCACAAAATCCTGCATCATATTCTGCTGTTGAGACAGACAGCCATAAAACTAAAAGGAAAGGAGGAGAAGAAAAACAGAAAAAAGATAAAGCTATCTTCTATCAATCTCACCTTAAATACTTGGTAGTTAAATTACCAAGGTCCTGACCACTCTCTGAATAAACCTAAGCGATCTTTCTAACTGACCTGGTGACCAAGGTCAAGCAAACAACAGTAACTTAAATTTCACAGATTGGCACTGAAGTTTCATTACCTGAAAATATTGAGCAGCAGATGCTTCATCTGTTCTCTGACTGAAAACAGAGTTCTCCTTTTGGCTACGGCATCTCTTCAATGCATTTGAAAATGTGTAGTATTCTGGAAAAGAAAAACAGAAAAGACACAAACGTAGCAAAAACCACAAGGACAGTAAATCAAGATAAACATCCAATGACAAGATAAGAACACATTCAGTCACACTTGAGAGGAATGCTTCATTTGCTTACGATGTTCATAAATACACAGTAAACAGTTTCAAATTTCATTAAACAGACAAGAGCTGCCTGCAAAGATCTGGCCAGCATCGAAAGATTTTAAGAAGTACCTGGATGCGTGCAATATATTGTCAAGGATTCTCCATTCACGTTACCTAAATCCTGCAAATATCTGTGATGGTGAAGTCTAACAGAGCAATGGCTGAACATAAGCCTCAACCTACTACTTCAGGTTAGTCTACACTAACCCAAGCTCCACACAGAGAATCACCTAAGGTTATTGTGAAATGCATGGATTTGAGTGTGGAGGTTTACAACCTAGAATAAACCACTCAAATTTAATTGGCCTAAAAAGCAGGCTGAGGAGCATGCATCTTCCTTTAGGAGCAGTCTAGCTAACAAGCTCAGAGTTATAGCCCTTTGGCTTCTGTGGACAAGATCACTTCTGACATTAGGTAAGTAACAGGAAAAATCATGTAGACCTAAAAACCAAATAACCAGTTCACACAAGGGCTTTTGTCTCCATCTCTGAAGATCAAACCAACCCCCCCAAGCATAAAGTAATCCTTGGTGTCCAAAAGAATGGCACGTGCCAGTAAGTGGAGAAAGTCTTGAGAAAAGCACTACAAGGAAAAATTGTCAAGGGGGAAGCATAGATGACAACAATAAAATCAGGGATGGAAATCTTGCATCTTCTGTTCATACAAAGATAAAAGAAGACAGGGAAATCAACCACACCACTCTCTGCTAAACCAAAGAGATAGGAAACTCCTGCAACAGTTCACAAATAAAAATAGCAATGCCTGAAGCATGTAAGTGTGCACTCAGAAGTAAATGCTAAGGTGCCCTAATCATTTGGAGATAATTCGATAATTCAATACTTCGAATGGCCTTTGAAACAAAGGGTCTGAAGATAACAGAATAAATTATTAATAAACTTCTCAGTACAGTTAACAAGGAGAATTTCCCTCATCATTTCAGTGAAATTTTGAAATCCTCAAAACAGACATTTGATGGCGCTGATTCTTTTCCAGTGCAGAAAGCTGGCATATCCAAAAGGGAAGAGCATAAAGATAGCAAGTTACTTTCCCTTTAGCTTTGGAAATGAAAGACAAGCTCAGTTTCAGGCTATTTGGGAATGAAAACAAGATCCATGTTTACACAACCCAACATGGCACGGTTGCTGCAAAGTTATCTTTAACGGCCTAAAAAGTATTTTTGAGTAGAGTCTTGAGAGAGACATCCCGGTAGAAAATATTAATTCTTGGAAAAAGTGTATAATAAAGACAGCATGTAATCCAGCAAAAGCGCATAATTGCTATTATTGTTATTCCAAGAGTTCCAGTCTTTCTACAGCTAGAAATCACTAAAACTGGAAAACTGGATGGAAAAAGCTCTACCTTGGAGCAGTCTATATTGTTTCATCTAAGAATTTCACACCAAAATTGTGACAGGCAGCTATACGTCCTCAGAGAAGTACAAAATCAATTGAGGGCACAGCCCGTTGAACCTCTGGGCTACCCCACACAACAAAGTCCACTTGTAAGCGTCCAGAGTTCAAGCCATTCCTCTCAGTTGAAATTATGATCAGTCTAATGCACGCAATGAAATCATTTTATTTGAAAGCCTGGAACAAAAGCTCTAAGAAGCATCACAGCATTAGTTTGCTGTGAATGAACAGGTCAGTTAACCTTACTCTAATAGAAGACTGTAAGGGTGGCAGAAATTGTAAAACACAAACTCACCAGCTTATTCAAATGCACTTCATCTGCTGAGCAAATCTGATACAGAGCTGATCTGTTGCCACTCTGCAGAATATTCCCATGTAATTTCCAGGTGGGACAAAGTCCCACTTTGTTACTGCTGGCCTGTCAGCTCCACTGGGAAGAAAACACCACATTCAACATCTGGATTTGCAGTGATATGAGGGTCTCAAAATAGTTAATTTTCTCCAGAAGTATTTGTAAATCACCATGAAAATATGCAAATGCCACCAACATGCCCTTTCACTCCCACACAGGGATGATGGTCAGAATGAAACAGTAAGTGACTGGATCATGACAACGAAGAGTGGCACCCAATTACGGACAATGCCAATTTTTCTGTTGGAAGATGCAGAATCAGCTTAAAACAGATCAGTCCCCCTGTTCTTCCTCTGCATGAAGAGACACCAGAAAAAAGTCAGCCACTGGACAGCAGAGATTTTTTTCCAGCCAATCACCCATTGTCTTCAGCTTCTCCCTCTTCTTTTTTTTTTCCTGTCTGAAGGTAACACGTGATGCTACAGATTTGGTGACTGCTTGACTCCTTTCTTTCTAGTCACTCTTCACACATTGTTTTCATGCCTCTGCAGGGACTTTTGGCAGCTCAGAAGAACATCTTTAGTGTCTTTGGCATCCAGGAATGAGAATGGATTTCAAAACTACAACACTGTAAGAAAAACTGGAAAAGCTCTGCCTAGAGAGGTTATGCTGTAGAAGTTTTTATCCTTGGAAGTTTTCAAAACATAACTGAATAAAGCCCCAAGCAACCTGGGGCTGAACCTGCTTGTAAAGGAGGCTTGACCAGATGACCATATGAGTTTCTCTTCCGATTGAATATTCTTTGATTTTATGAAAAAAAAGGATGCTATCCTGTGATACAGTACTTCTTCATACACAAATAATACGCTTGTTGCCAGAGCTCTCCAGAGTGCTGTCAAATTACAAAACTAATACTCACTGAGTTGAAGGGTACATCAAAATAGAAAGAACAAGAGCCTGACGTAGTTCCTCCATAATCTTTAATAATGGACCTCAGATGCCCTTTAAGTTTCCTAAGATCCTGCAAGATCACAAGAGGCTGTGGCAGACTATAGAGGAGAAAAGTGTCCCATTCATTCATCAACCTCAAGAAAAACACAGAATTAAAATCTCTACTAAATGGCAAGATTCAGCAATAAAAATAAGAACAGCACAAGTTCTAGTACATCTCAATGTTTTCACCAAAATTTAATCCCAAATCCTCATTCTACACTTCATCAGTGGCTAATTCTGCGAGAAAAAACATCTGAGCTTAAAAGTAGAAATATATGTTTAGTTGCTGCTGTTGGATGGGAAGTGAAAAATACACTTTAGTGAAAAAGCAACAGCAACCAGAGCACTGATTTACAACTTAACCATGAAACTTCATGATTCCACCTTTGAGAAATCCTCATAGCCTTGTCTGATCCTGCACTGGCTGAATAAATATACTGCGAAAAGTCCCCTTACAGCACAAATTTGGTCTCCTTTTTTTCATCTGTTCAGTGGATGTTAGTTTACCCTCAATTAAAACATTCACCAAAAATCTTTTAGTTGCTTCTACTTACTATTTGAGGGAAATCATAGCTAAATAGCCACAAACTAAAGACCATGTTGTAAGGAAGGAATTCTTGTTGCAGATGTGAATTTGGGATTTTGTTTTTCTTTTGAATGCAAACAGTCAAAGGATTCTAAAGAGAAACCTCTTAGGGAATGCAAATTGCTTAGGAATCATTCATAACAATTGCTACCAGTTTCAAATATTGTCTGAGAGTTCAGATACACGTTCAGGGCAAAATGCCAAATAATAGACCTTTACCATCTAATATAGAAAAATGGAATTATTGCGAACACACTGCACGTGACACAGAGACAAGAAATAAATTCAAAAGTAAGACATGTTGAAGCTTTAAGAAGTTCTCCCAGATAAGGAACCCCCTACTAACTAAAGAGAAAAAGGCTTATCTTTCTTTAGCATGGACACGTTTCTTCCTTTTGTAGACTGTCACAGAAGAAAGAAAAGAATTTATCTCAAGTCCATTGTCTAAATCCAGCAAGTCTATTTCCTATATCCAACAACAACTTAGAACAGCCTGTCTTCTCTCCATTGCATGCAAATACACTAAGCTGTTTCCTTCCTTTATTTTCTGTATCGGAACTGCTCTTCTTATTAGCCAATACCTCATCCTGCTTGTGATACGAAAATAGCTTTATCAGCATATTGATCAAGGTCCTTAAAATCAAATTTAATTTTGATCTTCCTAAGAATCTGGGAACTTAATCTGTTGTATGTAGAAATATACCCAGAACTGATCTTGGCTTTTATGAAGGCTGGATTTTCTTCTTTATTTAAAGTAAGGGAACCAGAAAAGAGTCTACACCAAAACCAGTGTGGCTCACTGACAGGCTAGAATGCTGGTGGATCACATACTTTGGAACTCTTTATTTTGCAACTAGGAGTCAACCATGCAGAACTGAAAGTCAGTAAAATATTTTTCAAGAACAGCCAAACAATATTTTTTGTCAATCCTCAGCCCTATGTTCTTCATCTAGCACTCTATATATCTTTTCCTTTGCTGCTGTAAGGAACTGATTTTCTCATCTCAGGGAACAATCAGTTAGGTTCCTCAGATCTTCTATCATCTTTCCAAAAGCAAACTCAAGTATAATGCTTTTTTACTGAATGGTGTTGCCTAGTAATTTGAGTGTAGTGTTTCAAATGTCACCCCTTCAAGAGTCTTCTATCCAGTCCTGAGAGATTCCTTCTATTACCTTGAACAAATTATACAGGGTTTTTGCCTGTTTTTTCATCTATAAAGAAAAAGGTGCTGCTTGCTTACAAAATTTTCTGGGCTATCAGGGGTTATACTTAAACAAAAATTCATCTGTCCTGTAAAATCCAAAATTAATGTGCTTGGGGGGAGGGGAGGGCACGTGTTTCTTCATGAAGTGCTTCTTTATGCTTTGGAGAGCCATCTTCTTTCACCCTCAAAACCCTTTCTTTTGCTTTATTCTCTGAAAAAACTGCAAATTGGGAAGATGGCTGTGAATCTTCTTGAATGGTTTTGGCTGCCTTCAGAGAAATAACTTACAGTTTTCACTGATTGAAAAACAAATCCTTGTGCCCCCACCACCCCAATCACTTGAATCAATCTAAAGTGTTCCACTAACAGGCTGAAAAAAACCTCAAAACTTTACATGTGTTATCGCCATGTTCCAAGAGTGGCAAATTAATGAATCAAGGCTTTAAACTGTAACTCCTAGAGTGAATTTAATCTTTCCCGTGCATTGTAAGACCTCCAATAACTACTCCAAAAAGAATTACGTGACGTTCTTGAGGACAGAGGTAAACAGATATTTATTGCCTTTTGATCTATACCTTTTCATTATCTCAAACCCCCACCCAACTCAAAACACGCCCAAGACCCACAGATGTTTCTCTTTCAAGGAGCCTCATCTGGATGTTGTTCTGAAAATAATGGAAAATATTTGAATGAAGACCACTATGAGTATGCAGCCTAAAAATCAGCTAAAACTGATTCCTATGATCAAAGGTAACAGGAACATCCTTTGAAAGAGCCCTGCTTCTGGTGTCTCTTTTGCACTACCTTCCCAAAAGGGAGAGCAGGAGCCCCAGGCCCCTGTAGCACTTCACACAGGCACATTCATACTCCATTCGTGCTAAATTGTCACTCAAATGGTCACACTCTGCATAAGCAGAAGCGCTGTACTGATTTCTTGTTACAAAATGCTTATCCTCAAAGCAGAAGACACATACACACAAACACAAGCTATTAACATTGTGCACCTCACCCATCTGCTCAAAACAGATGGAGTCTCTCACTGCTCCGAAGGGGAAGAGGGTGGAGAAGGAACAAAACAAAACAAAACCAAACCAAACAAAAAAAGGCTCCAGTAATAAACGTGGTTGGTTGTTGCGGGAGAAAGCAAAAAAAGCAAACAAACATACAGAATAAGGGAAAGAAAACTCAATGGGGACTAAATATCCACAAACTCCACAAAGCAGAAATCAAAAATAATGCTACTTGCAATAAACCATTAAATAAATATATTTTACCAACAGCTGCTAGATTTTCTGATCTAAGGAGATTAGCATAACAGCCACAGAGAAGCACTACTCCCACATTATTTTGCATTATCTGCTGCAGGCTACTATTAAAATGCAGTACCTACATTAAGCAGTAAGTTCAGCCTGTAACTGATGTGAGATGTAGAGTCATAACTTTGACCACGTTTGAAAAAAATGAATGAAAGTGAGTCCATAACTGATCACAAGACTGTATCAAATGATCAGACAGGTCCGGCTGTCTGCTATTAACACATGGCACACAGTCTTCATTTGGAACAACAGAAGTGCAAAATACCCAAATAATAAAATGCCTGCTTTGCAAAAAAGTGAAACACACAGTAAAAATATAGTAAGCTTATCAATGACAGATTACCATCCAAGATGTCTAAGACTGGAGTATTATCTCCAAATGAGGAAGAAAATCTTTTTGCTTCTATTCAGTTGTGGGTATTAGGTTTCAGAAATTTACAGTGATACCTATTACAAGTACCCTAGTAAAATTCCAACAGCATTTACCACACAAAAGAAAAAGGTCTCAGAAATTCTTGGGTTTACACCAGTTTGACAGTATTTATCTGAAATATTTTTCTCTTTATGTTATACCTTTTAACCATTTATATAGCTCTTCATTGCCATAAAAACACCAGATTAGACTAATGGGATTCTGTTCATTTTAACAACTCCTTTACTAATATTTCAATCAGCACTAGACCATTTTGTCGGAAACGTTATTGAATATTAAATCCCAAATTGCAGACTAGGTCACTTAAAACAATGCTACTTCACAACTGAATTTCTGCAACCTTCTTTCAAACTTTTTTTATGAGTCTGGATTTGTGCAATGGGAATGATTTTGGCTCCAAAACACTAGTGGGTGAATCATCTCAAGTGTAAGCACAGGAAAACTAGATGCTTAGAAATTCGATCAGTGAGCAGTTCATCAGCATACAGGGGACTCAATCAGTTTTGTGTTTTTACAGAAAACATGACTGATGGCCTTGTGTCATTCCACATCAGGAACTGGAGGTCACATGTTCCAACTGTCATTATTAAGTTTCCTAAATCATACCTTTTCCAAAGCAAAAGACCTTTTCTATTTTTAGCACCAGTAATTTATGCTTTCTTTGGCAAGCAGAAAGCAAAATACTGTATCACCTCCAAGCTACACTTCCTAACTAAAATTTATTTTCTTCTAAGAGAACATTCCACCCACTACTAAGTGATTCACATTGATATAAAGCAAAAATGAAGCCAAATTGATAAAACAGTCAGTTATCATCAAGAAGAATATTAAAGGAGTACCTTTAATTTCAAGCTGCAACCACACTCCAAAGAAATGTGAACTAGCAGATGCGAAAGCTTCCCCCACTGTGTCAATCTCACTAAAAACGTTACCAAAAGAATAGTCATGATTTGTGAAATGGCATTATAAAGTATCTAAATATAAATGTTTCGCTTTCTTTAGAACAGTCATTACACTTATATTAGACAACAGAGAGAGAAATGGGTTTTTAAGTTGTAGTCAAATTAACATCAAGGTTATACAAATTATTGTGATATTGCAAAACTTTTGAAGTTAAGCTATACTTTGGGAACTATTAAACTAAGAACCATTAGAAGCTTTCTTTTATTCTTCCGCAAAAGAATGGATGATTTTTATGTAAACAAGCTTCCTCAGAATACAAATTACACTTTAATGAATCACAGAATCACAGACTCACCGAATCACAGAACGGTAGGGGTTGGAAGGGACCTCTGGAGATCATCTAGTCCCACCCCCCTGCCAGAGCAGGGTCGTCTTAGAGCAGGTTGCACAGGATCACGTCCGGGCGGGTTTTGAATGTCTCCAGAGACACAGACTCCACCACCTCCCTGGGCAGCCTGTTCCTGTGCTCTGCCACCCTCAGGGTAAAGAAGTTCCTCCTCATGTTTAGGTGGAACTTCCCATGTTCAAGTTTGTGCCCGTTACCTCTTGTCCTGCCGCTGGGCACCACTGAAAAGAGCCTGGCCCCATCCTCCTGATACCCTTTAAGTATGTGTAAGTGTTGATAAGATCCCCATTTAGTCGTCTTTTTTCCAGACCGGAGAGACCCAAATCCCTCAGCCTTTCCTCATAAGAGAGGTGTTCCAGTCCCCTTTGCTGTACCCTCTCCAGCAAATCCCTGAAGCATATTATTTGTCTCAGTATAGTGTAATTGCTGAGATGGATATGGTTGATGCAGGTGGTTCACTTGTGTCTTCTAGTTTTAAATAGCCAGAATGCTGAAAGTCTTGGTACACAGAAAGTCTAGCAGTACTTAGCGAGAGCCTCGTCTGAACTGGTGGCCACAGGCATGCCTCACATGAAACTACTATCTGGTAGCACTGAATTAGTGTCTCTTAATTTTCAAAATACTGCCAACATTTTCTAAGACATACCTTGCCTCACTGGAATGAAGTACTGTCTGTTTTAAACAATTATCTACCCACCCATTCCCAATCTCTTTCACTCTTACCAGAACAGAAGACATTAGAACGAAAAGAATTTTTAAACACTCTGAATGATTGGACATATTCCCAATACAAGCATGTTGCCACCTTCACACAGAAAGGGTTCTGCAATATTGTAACTTACAGGCAGGCAGATCTAGCAGTACTCAGATCTAGCAGACAGGAGTAAAAAAATCTAGAAATTTAAAATCCTTCCTACAGTAATCTTTTCTAAAACTGTGGGAAAATTATGCTAAATTACTTGCCTATAGAAGAAAAGAAAAAAAAAATTATCAGATCGTATCTGGAAAGGCAAACACTAATATTAACTAGCAAGAAAACAGCCCAGAATAATTCCAATGAAAATACCAAAATGTTACTTCTTACTAAAAAAACAGGGAGAAGTGATTGACCTTTTCCCAGTCCCCTTTATTTTGTCCTCCCAGGAATCAGACTCAGTCAATACTTTAAAACGCTAATGCTAAAATCATTCCCACAGAAAAGTTCAAGGAAAGCCTGGAGAAACAAAAGGTACCAAAAATAGCACCGTAAGCGATTAGGTCTTGAGCTTCCCTTTAGATCCAACCACCTTGAACACACTCAGTGAGTCAGCTCAAAACACCACAAAACTTGTGAACGGCTGCCTCTAACCGTCTCAAGAAATGGCAAACCCAGGGGTTTGAACACAGCGACTAACAGATACAGACACGGCAGAAGGCATGCCCAGTGGTGGCCTTCTCTGTTAAGATTTGCAAATAGACCAGCAGTCTCCAAAATCATATCATGCATATTTGTTCTTGCACATCACAGTCCCCAGCTCCAAATGCAATCTGAAAAAATTATTATTTTCTTATACACACCTAATTCTGTTGAAGCCGAACAGGTCAAACTGATTGCTGTGTATTCCCAAAGCCAACCCAGTGTCTGGGACAGCCACAGAAATGAATTAACTCAGGGAAAGCATCTACAAAGCTTTGAGACACTGTGACAGTGGAGTAAACTGGAGTATGACACAGAACCAAAGTTCCTGCCCTAGAGGTGAGAAGTTAGGGATTACAATTGTGCATGTAGTATGCCCTAGAAGTCAAAACCTGTTTTTTTAAGTCATTCCAGTAGTGGAACCTCCTACTGCTCTTTTGAGACTAGCAAATGCTGGACTTCACAATCATTGTGAATTGCAGAACTGCAATTACAGTCAATGCATTTAATAAGTTCTCCTCTCAACAATTTGCACCTCATTGTTTATGCAATAAAACTGCAAGAGTTTCAAGCTGCAAGATTAAAAACATTTGTGAATTTAACAGCTTTCTAAATTAACTCGAATAAAACAAGATTCAGCCAACCAAACTCTTCTATTTTTGCTTTTCTGTAAAACACAATCACTACACTAAACAAAAACTTGCAAGCAACCACAGAGTCATTTGGTCCTTCACTTCATAGAATCTATTATTTGACACAAATTCTTAGATTTAAAAAGCTGAACAGCTTCCTTGCAACCTGTGGGTCTTCAGGCATATCGATTAGTTGTCCCCACTTACAGCACTTCGGTCTGCATGACTGAGTGGTCTCGGTACACACTAACTGGAATCCTTCTGGATGAAATTAAACCAAAACACGTACTCTGGGAATAAACTTCGACAGTCAATGGTCGTTTAGTCAATGTGACCAGACTAGATCTAGTTCAAAGTAAACACACCCTCCATTCTTGCCTCCTTCCCAAATGAGTACAGTTTGCATACCAGGGCCCCAGCACCAATTGTTCTGTTCTACAAACTTGTTCCTTCTAGACTGTGTGACTTGCTAATGGAGTCATAGCTCATTGGATCCATATGCCATTACATAAAATAATAATTTTGTGGAAAAAAAATCACCATAAGACATACCACGTTCCTTTGCTTGAATTATATTTCAGTAACAGCATCTACATCTACACATATAAAATTCAATGAATGTCTTTAATATATTTCATATCTCTCTCCCTCTCTCTGCAGACACACACACTCATATGTCTCTAGCTCAGTTCTGTATGTGGAGATTCGCAAGTACTATATGCTATAAATAACTCAAAACTGTAAATAACACTTTTTTCATTCACCTGCTTCTATGCATGTGGCACAGCTATCAGAGCTGGCAGACATCTTTCAAGGTTAAGTTGTGCTAGTAAAAACATCTACAGACACCAACTATTGGCATGTCCAATGCCTTGGATACGCTGTGAAAGTGGCTGGAGACCAGGGTTATGAGGTTTAAGAGAGAAGAAAGAAACCTGCATTCTACCACAACCCCAAAAGAACAATTCATCCTATGCTCATGAACTAATTCTGTGCTAAATTAAGCAGGCCATTTCCACCAAGGAGTAGAGCTACATACCAAGTCTGCCACAGATGAGTTATAGACTGGTTGGTTGGTCTGTTACAGATAAATGATCTTTGTTTTTAAAAGAAAAGCCTGTAGGCTACTAACTTTCATTTTTATTGCCTGCTTGATCCTACTCAGATGTTTAACATATGTTCAGCAGGAAATGAAAGATACAGTCCATGATTTATGACTGTCTATGCTGGAACCAGAACAGCAATTCTGTGTGCGGGCACAAGCAGGGCAGGATTTTCCCTCTCCCCTACTCTTCACTCTGAATCTTGCTCTGCCTCCCTAAAAGAGAGAGGACTTAGAAAACCTAAGGCTTTTACAATGCATTTTCATAACTAACACTTTTAATGTATGAAAAATGAGTTTTCAGTCCATTTTTTAATAACAGCACTATTTTTCTTAATTATACACACATACACATTTGCAAATAACATAACACTGAGAGTAACACTTACAGTTCTACACAGCAAACAACAGAAGCTTAGCTTCTGCTCTATAGCCTTGACTTCTTTGTAAAAACATACAACTTCCTCAAGTCTAGATGCTATTTGATATACTCAACATACAGAAGATGGTACCAGCAAGCTATTCCTATGGCATGGGGAAATAATACCCTGTAAGTAACTTTCAATTTAATGCAGCACCCAACACATTCCATTTGATATCCACAGGTATGTCATTTAATCTGAATGGACTTTACTGTGACCAATCCATTATATTCCTGTCGTTTTATCAAGGAGTTGTTGCATGAACTAACAGGCCATTTCAGTTTATTTTCTCCTGAGTTTTAAGGATGGAAAAAATACATAAACCACTCAATTTTGTCATGTTAACATGCAATCAGAAGTAATAAATTGAGACTTACCTATACTGTTCTTATGTATTTCCTAATACATGGCTATACAAATAAACTAAACGCAAATCACCAAGGAATATAGCTAAACAGAGGACTGAATTTACCACTTAATCTTCAAGGCATTCCTCTCAGGAAAAATAACAAACTGTACAGAAATTAGATGGATTTTTTTCAAATACTTGTTTGTAAAGGCAGGGAAGAGCACTAAGAGAAAGTTCTTTTGCCTTGGGATCCCCAAGCGCCATTTGGAATCAGAACCTTCCTAGATAGGCATGACATGGTAGAGACTCTAGACCAAAACGTACTGAAAAACTTGCCTGACTCCTTAATTATTAATTATTCATTATCTCAGCAGTGAGCTAATAAATTGCTAAACAACCTAATCTTAATTATCGCTTCAGTTATGATGTGGGTCTCAGTAAGAGACAATATTCTATTGCAGTCTCAAGGGAAATGACTTAATGGAAACACAATACTGAATTGTAACACTCAGATACACAGATAAAAAACCAACAGATGCTCGCAGTCTTTCTTTGCTTACATTCGTATTGTTTTAGTAAGGTAAGAAGTTGAAAATGTGAATAGCTTTTCTTGATGGAGACAGATGAAAGGCTGTAACCAGGTAAGACTTCAAAGGCCACTAAGATTTGGCACCCAACTGAAAAAAACAGGTTAGTCTAGAAAATGTATTTTCTAGTAGAGTGGGACTCAAGAGTTCATGTACTGTGTCTACATGATACAGGAGTAACAATTCATCACACAAACCAACCCATCGACATCCAAATTCTCAGCCCTTGATGCTTTGAAACATGTACGTGTCTTTAAATAAGCTGACAAAAATTCAACCTGATTGCTCTGTGCCTGTTTCCACACAGTATAAAATGTAAATAACTATAACAGCTGCCTGGAAATCACCAGGCCTACTGATGTAGGCTGCTATATAAGAACTCCTGGTTATTGCTGAGAAGGAAGCTGTATGTTATCTATAATTACACAATTTCAAAATGAGTTGTGGCCATGCTGTACACTACTCAAAATAAATAGGCAGCCTTCTGAATCTCCTTGCATAAAAACTAAGAATGCTTTTCCAAAAGCCAATATGAGGACACAATGACAGCACATATTAAAATGTCTCAGCTGTCGGATTCACAAAAAACACAAGACAGGTGGAAGTATAAAAATACAGATCTCAACATTCTACTAAAATACAGTCATTTTTTCTGCAACAGAGTAGGTTTCTATTTCAGCATCACCACACACAAAATATTTATCCTAAGAACTGCACGTGTATGTTAAACTACGTCAATTAACTATACAGACAAACAGATCAGCAAGATAATTTCTGAATGGGGATCAACAAGCGGCAGATTGCCCACACCAAGCATTACATTTACCAGTTCATAGAGCTTATGAAGTTAAGTCATATGATGTGTTCTCTGCATTTGCTTTCTTCAGAAAATTAATCTGCACTTGTTTCGGAAAAATATTATGTCCACTATGTGAATGGTCCATACTGCACAAAAGGCAGCTGGAGTGGGTTAGAGGGAAATGAAGTTGCACAAATCGTCATAACAAAATGTAATGTTTAAATAGCCAACATGAAACACAAGTAGAAAACAACGTATTTTAAAGCGAACTTTACCAATACAGTAGCATGCCAGGAAGGAGAAGATACTCACAAATGCAAGATGTACTTACCAGCTTGTGACTTGAACTGGAGCAAGGCACTGTTGTATCCCAGTGTAATTAACACAGACTGTTTTCCCACATGGCAGTATTCAGTGTCTCTGTTAACCAAGCATTTAAACACACAGACTCCATCAGCTGAAGGGAAAAAAATACTTTAGAAAACTTTTAGCAGTTAAAAATAAAACCAGATAAAGAACTAGATGTCTCTTTTGACTAACAATATACGTAAGTATCTGAAGTACACAACTTGGAGAAAATACACTTTCTCTAACACATTTCGTAAGCCAATTTTCCAGTGACCTACAGTTTCCATCCCACTTGTCATCCATAGTTTCCTGAAGTTCCCCTGTCCTCAGAAGAAAGAAAGAGAGCTGACTAAATTAATTTTTACCTGGTTCCTAACAAGGTCTTAAATTAACATTTTTTCTATCTCTTTTGCTTTTGTAATCCTATGTGCTGATGACCTGATAACCTCTAGAGATGTTGCTCTGGCAAATGCAACGGCAGGGTAAAGAGTCAGGGATCAATTACATTCACTTATCAACGAGAACTAAACTAGTTTTTTCTAGTAAACATACACTACGTACCACACCGTGTCTGACAACTACCAATAAATCTACCACGTGAGAAAAAATAATGCAATTTTTCACACAATGAAGAACATGCAATTCCTTCAGAGCTAGGAAGAGGAGCAGCAGAGGACAAGCCTGTGTGCTGTGCTCCCTGGGGAGGGGGATCCGGTATCAGAGGCTTACGTGGTGCAGGACATCAGTACACATTGTCACCATCAGCCTCGCAGCTGTCAGGAGGAAACTGTGAGCACATCAAGCAAGACACACGTTACCACTTTCATAAACCTGAAAGAGGTCTAAAAGGGAACTTGAAGCAAATGGCAGCTGTGCAGCTGAGCTACAATAAGTAAAGCTTTTAAATTATGGGGGGGTTGGGTTATATATATCTTCATCACTCAAGCAGGAAAGCTCCAGGACTTAATATCCCTGAACCATTCTTTCATGCATTTAAGAAGTGAAACATAAAAGAAAAAACTGCATTGTATTCAGAAATAAAAAAAAAAACAAACCACACCTCAGTACTTGCTTGGGTTTTTTTTTTGTTTGTTTGTTTTTAAATGGTTCATGTTTGGTTTTTTTTTTTTTAATAAGTCCTCATAACGTCTTCTCCTAACTGTGTCACAGTCTACTACATACACCACTTTTCGTACAGAACATTACAAAAAGCTTTACAAAAATCAGGAATAGCTGCTAAGAAGAAAAACAAGCACATGACTAACATTTCATCTGATAGGTACTGACAGTAAAGAGAAAATTTGTACAAAGTTTTCTGTCTAAGCAAAACAGATTTAGTGGACATGGCCTGAAGTGACTCCATCAAAATTTAAACACAACAAATCTAAATGATTGAAGTTGGCAAGAAATCCATTCACAAACAAGAATACAGTAATAGTCAGTAATATTACTGTAATATCAGTAAGTCAGTAATATCCTGAGGGGTAGACAGGAAAGCATAGAAATTGTCTTCTTTCACTTAAGTTTACTGACCAATGGATACTCTCTTTAACCAATAATCAAGGAAATAGCAATGGAGTAATGTCAAACAACCACAGAAAGGGTTGGGACAGAGAGAAGGAGGAAGCTCTGAAGTGACAGTGGGAAAGGATGAGGAAGACACTAGGATAGATGTGAACAAAGTAAATCAGCTGAAGGAAAACCAGGTTTCATTAGTTCTGCCATTCATGGAATAATTTGTTTTATTTAGAGATGATAGCTGAGAGAGCCTCTCAACAGGCTTTGTAATAATGTGTGAACTAAGTCTCATGGTGCTTCTCTGCATTCGTTGTATCAGGTGATGTTGTGCCATAAAGGCAGCCGGAAACTTTCCTGGCCCCCACAGAAATCCTGCAACAGGACAAAGTATAGACTCAGTGTCAGCTAATCCTGTACTTCAACCACAGGAAGATCTCTGAATCAAATCCAACTCCAAATCACAACTAACAAATCATAACTTCATTGCAAGAGAAAGGTATTTACACTAAATCTACTTTAGCTTGCTTTAATCTCACTTGCTTTACTGATTCTGAGTCTGTATGTTCAGGACACTAAAACTTCTGAAATAACGGAAAAAGACCCTCTTGCAGAAAGCCCCAAAGCCATTTGCCTAACATTATGCAACGAGTCCTGCACACATGAGGTGTGAGAGTTCCCTTCTCACCCACAAAACACTTTTGGAAAACCAATCAGCTTACTGTAAGTTGCCTAAAACTGTATGGATAAGAAATAAACTTATCACCCTCCACCACTCACTCCCACCACCCCCCCCCCCCCCAAAAATAAAAGTGCTAGTTTCCTCAGAATCTAATACTGGAAACACAACCAATGCAGAGGCTGTCCATAGCACATAATCTATTAGGCATTAGGAAAACATATTTTGAATTATACAACCTACCCTCACTCATCATGTCTTCTGCCATGTATCAGCTGACAATTAGAATTAATATATCATGGTTAAGCACTAAGTATAGTGAAATCAATTGCCTGCTAATTTGGAATATTCTGCATGTTCAACGGAGCTCCTATGGACGTTCCCCACATATTTTCTGACCTGTAGGGAACAGAGGGCAAACACCTAGATGCTGGATTCTTTCCTCCTGCGCAGCTGCCTGTAAACTATGTACAACAGCATCAGTAAAAATGTACTTGCCACGTACAGATCTGTACAGCTCTTTCTTCACCTTGACAGACAAGCACCAAAATGCCGTGTTATTTCAGAATAACAACAAAAGACAGAAAAGCACCAGACTCCGTATTTTGGTATCGACTCAAGGCAATAAAGATGGCGGCCAGTGTCATAACCTGCAGAAGTATTTGAAAGGCAAGGGAAATACTTTTTTTTTTTTCCTCTCAGTTAAAATGGAAAAAGAAAATAACACACGTCAAACTCAGTACACAGAATCAATACCATTTCAATTTGTTGCTTTTGCATCACACTGAATATGACAGCTCACTGCACGGCTGCAACAGCCAACATCTACAGAATATTTTATAGGACTAGCAGGTTGTTATTGCACTGAAGTGGACAAGGACACTGTTGATAGCACTGCTTTTCTATTCGCAGTGATTTTCTGTTCTCTGTGATAACCTCCATTTCCTCAGCCTGAATTTTAGAACAATTTCATATCCATTTTGTGTGGAACGTGTCCCCAGGGTCTATGCACCACTGAAAAAATTAGGCCTACTTCCCCCATGGGCCCTATGTTCACCCTCTCATTAAGATACATTTCAGGATACACTTAGGACACACTTCACTGTATAAAAAACAGTTTGTAAAAGGGTTTATTATTTTACTGTAAACAGGAGAAACAAAACTGTTGGAGAAACCCTTTCACTTCCCAGCTCCTGGGACATCTACAGAATAGCATAGGAACTTTAAGTTAAACTCCAGGGGAAACTAAGCATTTTAGAACAGCATGTCTTTTTCTTTATAAGAACACACAAAATTAAATGGTTTAAATGCAACGTAAACAGGACTCTCTCAAATCCTAAACTGCGCTCCAAGGAATCCCCTGGACAGAGCCCATTACTCCCATCCTTAAGAAGAGTTGACTTCTCTTTGCTTTTCCCTCTCGTTTTATTCCTCGTACATACACAGTCATTTTAATTTCTGTGCCTTTTTCATATTAAGTCGTTCGATGCCATCATGCACCACTGTGTGGCTTAGCACCAGGTGGGATGCTGCCCTCGACTGGGTCAGGCCCATCACAGACGCAGAGGGGGAGCCCAACCAAGGAGGCTGTGTGAACACTGCCTTGGAGATTGGCTAGCTGCAGGAGCCCAGGTACCAGAATGAGATGCTTTCATTCAGACTCTTCCCACTTTGTTTACAGAAAGGCAAAACAGTCTATCAGAGCAAAAGGTGTACGAAAAGGTGTCAGATTCTGATTACAAGAATTTTCTCCATGCCATCCTCCCCTTCCCAGGCATCTCTCCTCTTATCAGCTTAGACTTTATGGTGGAAAATAAATACAAGGCATCCAGATTTCCAAGCAAGCTCAACAATGATGTGGTGAATCTGAGACAGACAACAGTACTAGATCATCTTTTCTCACAAAAGTGTGCAAAGCTTCTTCTCTCCTCTACATGGAAAGAAAACTCCTTGTCTGTGTATGACTTATGGTATTTACTGTATGAGCTTTGAAATATTATACTTAAAATTAAAAGCTTGTAAGTTTAAAATGCTATTTGGTTCACATCAGGAAAAAGAAAACCACACTATGGAATTTTTTTTTCTCAGACTTCTACTATGTCAATGGCAAAAATGCTTCAAGACTCAGACATATGCTTGTTTAAACCAAATTACAACAGCTGAAAGAATGTTCCATACAACTTATAACTAATTTCTTAAATTTATGAAACATAGTGGGTAAATCCAGTAAAGGCTCAGGAATAAGACGACATTAAGTTAGGAAGAAAGAGGAACACAGATTCATATGATAATCTTACATACTCCTTTGGAACTAATTCTTCCCTCTATAGCTTTTCCTAATGTTGCTAAATGATTGTACACAGCAGCTGCAGAGCAGTAACATGGTTGTGTGGCACAATGTGGCTAGTCAGCAGGCAGTTTAAAATACAAAGTATTGCACTATACCTGCTTTTCTAATAAAAAGAGAGAAAAAGTGTTCTACCTTGTTTATCTATATCAAGAACAACCACACTCAAAATGTCTAAAAAATTTGCTCTTCTTCTGAGATTTAAGCCTTGAAGTCTTGCCCAGTTAGCCATCATATTACCTTCACACATCACTTGTTCGGAGCTTTAACATTACTACCACTGTAGACAAAAAGTCCTAAGATACTGTTTTGATGACAACAGCGTAAAGCTGTTGTCAGTTTTATGCATATGAACTGGCTGCAACCTCAATGAGGAGCATAAATCTGAATCCTGTGTAATTTAAGCACAGGTGTGTTACTATGTGGAGGCCTCGATTCTTTCAAGCTCAGAATAAACAGCTACCCGGTTAGGTAACAAACGAGCAAAAGGAGAGAAAAAAAAAAACACATTACAACCAAAATTGACTATGTATTTCATAGCATTGTCTCCTACCTACTTCACAAGCAACAAACAAGCCAAATCATTAATGTAGTAAGCTGATCTGATTAAATATATTCCTCTAAAATCACTACTTGCTAAATGATTTCTAGGCAGAAAAACAACTGATTAATTTATTTAAAGTCTTTTCCTTATTCAGCATATTAATAACAAAAAAAGAGTTAGCAGTAATCCTTTTAGAAGTATCAAAGTCTTCCTCCTTTGCTCCTCTTCAAAAGAGATCTTGATAAGGTTTTTCTTGTCAGAAAACCCTAGGATTGAGAGTCTGAAAAGAAATACGACAAAGCCTGGAAATGGGACAGAGGGGCTTGGGTGAACCTAGATTAAAAGGAAACAAAGGAACAAGCTCTGCAAAATTTCACTTTCACAGTTCAGTGCTCAAGATAACCGAACTGAAAATCCTTTATCCTCTTGCTGGAAATATGTCTAAGCAGTGGCTGTTTACTTGGAAAATAAATCTACCTTGCAGATATCTGCACATACGCATAGACGCCTTCTACAGAATTGAGCACTAAATATTTAATCACCAGAAAAGGCATTTGCCTCACTTTTCCTAAGTATAAGAATTCTATCAGGAAAAGTAAGACTTAACAGTTGCTCCTGTTCCCCTGCCAGTTCTCCTTGTCCGGTCCCCCATGACAAAATATTTTTCCTTTAAGATTTTCCTGGCCTTCACGGTTAAGATGAAGAAGATGTTTACATTAATTTAATAATTCCTGCTAATCAGCTTTAGAACAGAGACAACCTGACACAGTTATCTACTCCTGTATGCCTTTCGGTTGTTTGGTTTTTTGTGGGTTTTTTTTTTTTTTGGGGGGGGGGGGGGGGGTGGTTTGCTTCCTGTATCCCATTTTGAAAACAGATCGGCACCTACTGCATGGAGAAGGCTAATGCCAAAAACAAATTTCCAAGCAATTCACATCCTTCAACATCATCTTGTCTTTTGCCATTGACGCAAATACAAAATTAAAGAAACACAGCCCTATCAACAGCAGGCTTCAAATACACCTGCTTACTAATTACCTATACCGCACCGCCTGTTCCTTCAGCTGATTTATGACAACCTTTAAAACACCAAACACAAAAAAGAATGTTTACCCCACGCAACTAAGTGCAATGTAAACATCCCTCAGTAACAATTAACTGAAGCTGGTACACTCACACAGCAAAAGACATCTTCCAAAGACACTGACTCAAGTCTGGAAGTTATCTGCAGGCAACGCAGTCTTGAGTTAATACGTAACCTGACCTTTGAAGGCATAGCTGGATTTTACCCTGCACCTGTCGGGTGCTGGTCTGTCAACCTCAAAACAGAGCTCTGCCTTTATCTGCAGTCATGCAGCTTAACGAATAAAACATGTAATCACAAGCAGATCAAGAGTCACCGACTGCAAGCAGTGCAAAAAGAATACTCTGGTACAGAACAATTAGTGCCAATTTTAAGAGTATTCCTATTTATTTGGTCAGCCTCAAGAAGACTAAGTGTCATGTTGCAACAACAGGAGACTGGAACAAGTTACCTCTTCTAATTATTGGTGTAACTGACACATCCAAGTTTCAAAAGCATAACTCGGTTTATGAAAAAAAAAACAACTTGAGACAGGAGGACAAGTTGGTATTTAGAATCGTGAGCTCTAATATTTTTCTGATACGCAAGCTACCCCATGCAAACACCCACCTCTGCCTGTAATCTCAGTAGTGATACCTCCTCTAAGTATTAACTGCACCATTTAAGGCCTCATAGGTGACTAAAACTGGCACCCAGAAGGTGTAAAGAATCTCTGTGACATGGATTCACAATGGTGATGATTTAGGACAACTGCCCTCTTGGTATCCAGGCTGTCTTGGATGCAGTTTGTAAGGCACTCAGAGCTCAAGCAAATACTCTGAAATAACCACCGTGGGAGTGTGATCTGAGGCACAGAACAGGAGATCTACTTTAATCGTACTACAGCGACCTTTAGAGAAATTGTATACTTTAAAAAAATAATATTTATTTAGATATATATTAAATTAGAAGTGTTTTGAGTCTGAGAAATTTATTTCTCAATTACACACCGGTATCTTTAAAAGTATTAAAGAATTTCTTTTCTACTATAAACAGGCACAGTTTCATTAACTTCAAAGCAGCATTAATCTCAAACTACTGTGGTAAATCACTGCAGCTTAGAGACACTGAAGCAATAAAGCACTGGGCTTTCAAATAAGATACAATACAAAGGATACACTGGCGTGTAGAAGCTACTTCCTTGCACTTTAAAAGGACTTAGAGTTAAGAAAATCAAGAATAGCATTTCATAACACCTCATACTGCTAGTTGTAAATTGATTTCACGCTGCTGGTGTCTACTCAGCTTGACATTTAATGAGTCAGTGCATCTCCTTCTTTACAGAAGAACATGTTGGAGGGGAAGGGCCTGGTGTAAAGTTACCAGATTTGCAAAAAGAGAAGGCCACACTTGTATTCTCACTTTGCAACTCCCTTTCTTCTCTAATTACCATATACATTTAGTTTTACCTTATTTTTGCTAATTTTATGTCCACACATTTTTTGAGAGCATCATTACATTTCAACTGTAGTTTTACATAAATAAGACTTTAAAAAAATAAGCTACCATAAAAGTTGCAAGGAAAAGTTGCAGTGATACGTGACTTTTGACCATTTGTATTGAAATGATAACACAAAAAAATAGATTGAAAAGCACAATATCCTCTGGATTGAAAATCCCAATATACTCAGCAGGAGTGTTTTTTAAAGAATTGGTGGGTGCAGAACAGCAAAAAAAAGCCCGCAGCAATTAATATGTATCACTTTGAGATACAAGCTTCTTTCATTTTGCACTGAGGACTAAACTAATATGTTAAGTCTAATGTCTAAATAGTAGGTAATGCTAGGTAATCATGAAATATAAATTTAAAAAATAAAGTTTGTTTCCTGAAAACTTCATCTTTTAATAATGAGAAAGAAAAGGAGGAGAGCAGTAAATTAAGAATCTCTTATTCATGGATACCTAAAGAAACTAGCCTTCTGGTTATGAGTGACAATTTCAAAAAAGGAAAATTAAGAAATTGTAGTCACTGATCAATACATATATAAGATCTGTTACATTTTAATCAACAACTCAGATGAATTTTATCTTTTTGACCAGTGGTGGGAGAGAGGGAGAGAGAAAAGGAGAGAGGGAGGGAGGGAGGAAAAAAAGAAACCAAAGACGCAGACAAATCTTCAGTCATCACTAATCTTTACTGCCATACCTCGGTACCATGTAGTTAGCCAGGTAGCCTGTAATTTTCGGCCATCTCCTGCTGCTGCTTTCAAAACAGCATAAATATCTTATTTTATTACTTTATTATATTTTAATTATACTTGGTATATTTGAGGTAGTTTTCCCACTTCAGGAATGCTTTTTTTTATTTCACAAATATTTTTAACATATTATTTGCCAAACATTTAACCAGACAAGAGTCTTCTTTCTACTCAGAAACACACATCCGCTGTGCATGGTAGAGTGCCAAAGTATTAAAACCAGAACATTCTTCAATAAAGATTGAAGAATTCTGTATTTGGATCAAAAAAAAATTGGAACATCTTCCCATTTAAAATTCCCTGCGTATGTTTGAACCTATTGCCACTCTGTCTGCACCAACACTGCCCTGCTGTCATTTTATATCATGCTACTTTGGAAATAAAATAAGCAGACCCACCTTTAGGAAAACTAAGTTCCTAATACAGCATTTCTGCTACAGTTTTGGAAGCCACTGTAGGGTCCAGGGCATATTTGGAACATTCCATACATGTGACAGTGTGAAATGAATGGAAAGCCTCTCTCTAGTCCATAGTCTTTAGCTGCCAGAAGAAGCTGGCATATAAGCAGCTGGCACTGAAATCATCAGGCCATCATGACCTCAATGCAGATGGTTTGCTTTCCAGATGTCTATTATTAAACAGTTGCAATTTGTTTTCTGGATAAAAAGAACCTGATTCTATGGACACATGCAGATGTAATGCCACCCATGCTACTTCCAGGAACACTGCCAACTGAAGTCAATGGCAATAAATCAGAGAGGCAAAATTACTAGTACACATTTTTGCAGGATAAGGATTTGTGCCTGACTCACTCAAAATGACAAGGCTAAACATAAATGGATGCAAAATTTTCAAGTTACACTTTCAGATGCAGAGACCTTAATTAATTTATAGATAGCATGTAAGATTATTAAAAGGAGAAAATAATTTACATTTAGATTTGCTTACCCCAAGGTCCAAATATATTTACACTCAGCTTCAGTTTCCCCTGCAGATTAAATAAATTAAAATACACCACAGAAAATTCAGTAGAACAGGACAAAACTGTAAAACCAACAGAGCTAGGAATATGATTCTTACTATGCTAACACAAACATGTGCAAGTGTCCTGTGAGAGTAGGATTATGACACTACTACTATATAGAAATCTTTTCATATATTAAAAAACTAATTCAGTCGTCTGTAGTACAGAGAACAAAATAGTAGTGGCTTTTGGGGTACAAGAGACAAAATTGTAAGTCCACTGCACTAAATGCATTGCTGAGTACAACTTCAGCCAGCTACAAAAACATCTCAGCGATCTCAGTTTTCAGTTGCCAATTTTATTGCCTTTACAATACACTGATCCCTTTCATTTGCTTTGGTTGGAGACAAGGGCCAGGCAGGAGCTGATCCAGGGTCCCTTGAAGTGAACAAGAACCTTTCTCCTAGTATCAGTGGCCTTGAAATAAAACTCTCTTGGCATCTATCCGCTCATTTTCTCTCTGCATGCAATTTAGGTAATTCTACCACCTCTGTGGGCAACCTGCTCCAGTGTTGCACTACTGTCATCATAAAAAACGTCTTCATAGTCCAAATCTACCCTCCTTTAGTTTAAAACCATTACACCTTCTTCTATCAGAACAGGCCTCTCCCTCTTTCTTATAAGCCCCCTTTAAGTACTGGGAGGCTGTTGTAAGGTCTCCCTGGAGCCTTCTCCACGCTGAACAACCCCAACGCTCTCAGCCTGTCTTCAAAGGAGAGGTGCTCCAGCCCTCTGATCATTTTTGTGGCCCTCCTCTCGACCCACTCCAACAGGTCGATGTCCTTCCTCATGGAAAGGTCTCCAGATCTGGACACAGAACTCCAGGTGGAGTCTCACCAGAGCAGAGCAGAGGGGCAGAATCACCTCCCTCGACCTGCTGGCCACACTTCCTTTGATGCAGCTCAGGATGCGGTCAGCCTTCTGGGCTGCGGGCGCGCATTGACAGTTCATGTCCGGCTTTTCATCCACCAGTACCCCCAAGTCCTTCTCAGCAGGGCTGCTCTTAGTCCTTTCATCCCGCAGCCTGCATTGATACTGGGTATTACCCTGACCCAGGTGCTGAGCCTTGCACTTAACCTTGTTGAAACTCATGAGGTTCACACAGGCCCAGTTCTAGAGGCTGCCCAGGTCCCTCTGGATGGTAACCCAACCCTCTGGCATGTCAACTCACCTTGGTGTCATCCACAAACTTGCTGAGGGTCCACTCAATCCTACTGGCTCTGTCATTGATCATGATATTAAACAGCACCAGTCCCCTGAGGGACACCACTCATTACTGGTCTCCATCCAGGCATTGAGCCATTGAGCACTACCCTCTGGATGGGATCATCCAGATAATTCCCTGTTCACTGGTCAAATCCATATCTCTCCAGATTAGAGAGAAGGATGTTGTGGGGGACCGTGTCAAAGGCCTTTCAGAAGCCCAGATAAACAACATCCATAGCTCTTCCCTTGTCCACTGAGGTAGTCACTCCATCATAGAAGGCCACGAGGTTGGTCAGGCAGGACTTGCCCTTGGTGAACCCATGCTGGCTGTCTCAAATCACCTCTCTGTCATCCATGTGCCTTAGCATGGCTTCTAGGAGGATCTGTTCCATGATCTTCCCAGGCAGAGAGGTGAGGCTGACAGGTCAGTAGTTCCCAGGGTCGCCCTTTCTCCCTTTTTTAAAATGGGTGTGATGTTTCCCGCTTTCCAGTCACCAGGGACTCCACCAGACTGCCATGACTTTACAAATATCATGGAGAGTGGCTTGGCAACATCAGCCAATTCTGATTCTGGGAGAAATCTCGTCAGGTCCCACAGACTTATGTATGTTCATTTTTCCTCAGGTGGTCTCAGACCTGATCTTCTCTTACAGTGGGAGGGACTTTGCTGCCCGAGTCCCTGCCTTGAGGTCCACCCACTCAAGAGGTGTGGGAAGAAATTTTGCCAGTGAAAACTGAGGCAAAAATGTTGTTGAGTACCTCAGCCTTCTCCTCGTCCTTTGTTGTCAGTTTGCCAATTGTGTTCATCAAGGCGGTATACTTTCTTTGACCTTCCTTTTCTGGCTGACATACCGGAGAAGCCCTTCTTAGTATTCCTTGTGTCCCTTGCCAAGTTCAGCTCCAGCTGTGCCTTTTCCTTCCTGACCCCATCCCTACACAACTGGACAGCGTCCCTATACTCTTCCCAAGATACCTGTCCCTGCTTTCACTGCCTGTGTATTTCCTTCTTGCCCTTTAGTTTGACCAGCAGGTCTCGACTCATCCACGCTGGTCTCTCTTGCCTTCCTTTCCCAATTTTTTACACCTGGGGATCGAGAGCTCTTGCACTCAACGGAAAGTGTCCTTAAAGATCTGGCAGCTCTGTTCTGCTGCCTTGTCCCTGAGGGCAGTTTCCCAGGGGCTCTTATTGACTAACTCTGTGAAGAGCTGGAAGTTTGCTTTCCTAGAATGCAGGGTCCTGACTTTACCCTTCTCCTGACCCATGTACCTTAGGACTGTGAGCTCCACCAGTACATGATCACTGCAGTCCAGGCTGCCTCCAGTCTTGACGTCACCGATTAGCTCACTTGCGTTGGTGGCCATCAGGTCCAGTATCACATCCCCTCTGGTAGGGCTGTCTATTACCTGGCTTAAGAAGTTATCCTCGATGCATTCCAGGAGTCTCCTGGATTGCCTGCAGCTCACCGTGCTACTTTGCCAGCAGATGTTGAGGTGGTTGAATATACAGTGGCTACTCAGCAAAAGGAACTTTAGGCAACACTATTTATGGTATACTCAGCTCTAATGCTTCCAGTACCAGCAACAGCCACTATAAAGGTACTTCAATCCACCCATAGATGGTCTCATCACAGTTTCCAAGCACCTCACAAGTTTAAAACATTTAGCTTTACCATATGGTTGATGGGTCAAAACCTGGTATCACTGCATTTTACAGAAGGATCAGCTGTATTATTGATGCAGTCACTTTATGGGAGAATAGGGAACTGAATCCAGGTCTCCCAGATCCCATACTTGCATCCATAGTCAGAGCACCACACTTGTTACAGTGTTGTATCTGACACGAGGAGTTAGATAGGAAACAAGAAAGCAGACCAACCAACCATCCCCGTAAACCACACCACCAAATCAAACCAAGCTATCCAGTATACACTGTAGTCTTTTTCAGTTGAGTTAGTTATTGAACTTCCTGATTCAATTTTTAATTTATTAACTCTCTACATATCGATCTACCTACCTGTATAAACACACATATGTGTGTATAGATATTTACACATCTGTATAGTAAAAAAGGTAAAAAAAGGGACATGATTGATTAGCAGACTACTTACGTATTGCAAAATTTCTGCATGGAAGAAAAAACCTAGCACTTGAGATATAATTAAAAAGTCCCTTGTGAAACATAAGTTTAAGAATTTATCTACTCAACTAGGCACTGGAATACTTAGTACAATGATATGAAATGGTTAACAGAAAATTTCAGGATTACTGTATCTCATCATACCTCCTTGAACCACATAACTATTCCTTCACATAAACTATTCTGCTTCAAGAATTGTCTGACCTGCAATTTCCCCTCAGAATAAAATAAAAAAAATTTTAAGTGCTTTGTTTACTCCCCCCTGGAATCCTTTTTGATGCCCCAAAGATACAGAAAGAAGTGGAAAAGGACAACTAAAAGCCTCTATGTCACCTGCATGTTAGAGGTTACATGACTTATGCGTATCAACTATTAACTACATGTTGTCTGCTCAAACTTCCCCTAGCAACGTTTTTTTCCCCACTAGGAAAAAGAAGATTTTCCTAGTGGAAAAGGAAATGGTGAATGACGTCAGTTCTGCTGTTTAGAACTACTGGCAGCGACTGCCCTCTACCAGCACCCTGAGGCTGCTGATGCTAGTACTATCCGTGCAATGCATGTGAGTGTACACATAAGCATTCGAATTATTAATACATTTTCCACCGTATCCAAACCTGATACTTTTCAGCTAGTAAGTGATTTATTTTACTTTTTTAATCTCCTAATGTTTTCGGATTTAAAACTGGTCTCTGTATGGGACAGGAAAAAAATTACGCAATATATTTGATTGCAAGGTACTGCAGGGGGGGAACTAAGCAAGGGCCAAGTGAAAGAATGTTGAGTTTATCTCTTGTGGTTAATGGTTCATATCCAGTCCAGCTCAATAGTCTCTGAAGCTCACTACCATGAATGTTTTCTTACCACTGAGTTGGTGGAACTGAACTAGCAGTGATGAGTTTTCCAAGCTGTAAAGTTTTAATTAGCACCCTTGTTCTGGGGCACAAATAGAACACATTCTTCTTGAGTCCAATGATGCTACATACTTTCCCTTTTATGTAATTTTAAAAAAGCTAAATATATGGCCTATAATACCAGTACTTATTAAGACAAAAAGCAGCAGGGTTTCTCTACAGCTGTCATATCCTGTGAGAGTCAATACTCCCTACCGCCCATCCAGCTTGTCTGCAGTTTGTCTTCTGCCACAGCTGGGACGTCATCAGCATATTTGAAGTCAATATGAATTTTCCAGCTGCTTCTGGAGGCACAGAACCACCTCCTGAAGAGTAGGTGACATCTTTAAACAGAAAATATAACATTATTAACAACTTAGTCAAAAATTGGCTATCATTTCTCATTGAGTTCAAAACTTGGAACTCAGAGAGTCAACTCCTAAGGAAAACATGAAGGATCTTGAACAAATATAAGTAATGATGTAAAAATGTGGTAAAATACAATAGACTTTCCTTGGGGCTTTCACTTATTGTACTAATTCTTTCAGTTCATGGCCACCCATAGAAGCCCATACTTTCAGATCAGCAATAATTAAACAGTATTTAAAAAAAAAATTAGCATAAGTGAAGACACTGTAACATCAATCTAAAAGGATAGCATTTACCCAGCAGTTTTTCCTGTATACGTAATGCCCAAGCTTTTCTTATTTTTTTGACTTCACCTAACATATATAAAGAACAAAACACAGATTTATTACAGACTTCCTAATCTTCTTTCAACTGTAAATAGAGAGAAAGTAATCGGCCAGCCTCACAATTTTTATGTCTGCCATTTACAACTAGCAAGCTTACTGCAGATACTGGAACATGGAACGTAAGGGAGGAAAAAAAATAATCACAGTTTCAAAAAAGACTGCTTCCTCATTTTTCAGACCCCACTACTCTTAAAGTTTCATCTAGCTTCTATCCAGGTCTTCTGAATAAAAAGACAGTTTGCAAAGCAGCCTACTAAGCAGCTTGAGTCTATTCTGCATATAACTACAGAGAAAAGTGATGTATTTTCTAGGCTGCTGACAAATTTTGCCAAAATACCTGTTTAATCAGAAAAGAATACTCCTCTACTCCTCTTTCTCTCCCTCCAAACTATGAGGTATAACCAATAACCCTTTCCTAAAAAAATATCGGGGATTTTATTTTTCCTAATAAACGAAGCAAAACAAGTTAATGAGTGAAGAGCTGGTACAATATGGGCTTCTACAGAAGTTGCACTTCAGTGCAGAAATACATGGATGCTGCAGCTGCTAGTTGCCAAGTTCCTGTTCTCAGCTTCAATAGCTCTAAACCTTGTTTCATACTAAAAACATCATGACCGAGCACAAGGTTATCTACTTCTGTTAGGTAACAGAGGATCTGGGTATGTTTTGTTCTTTGGAAGCTTACATCCAGTCTGTGTTTCTACCTTTGATACTTGTAAGTGACAAAAAAGAACAGTAATACATCAACAGAAGGAACCAAAATTAATACACGATTCCAAGGATTTTACAGTATGTTTTCAAAAGTATTCAAGGAAGACCTTTCGATTGCTTGAAGAGCTGTCAGATGAAGTGGGGAAAAAATACTTCGGAGAAATGGTAGCTAATGGTCTTTCAGAGCAACTAAACACGAACATAACAGAATTACAGTAGAGCTGCTGTGGCTAGGAGAAACCTCCAGACATTGCCAAATTTTGACGCCTTCAATGAGAACTTCATTGGCCTCAGTTTAAGATCACCACCTGTTTACATACCAATTATCACAGGAAAGGGAATCCAAAAGGTCTCTTAGAACTGGAGAAGCCCCAACACTGCTACATCTGCATCTTATGACACTCAGACATCTGTTCTTAAGCTTCCTTTGATCCAAGCAGTTTGCAGCCCTGGATTTTCTCTTTGTCTCCTGGGAACACTTCCTGGACACCAATTTTTCTTTCTTCCCAGTAGTTCTCACTATTTATAACAGAACTTTTGCAATTCTATTATAATCATTCCATAAACCAGCTATAAATTGCATTTTTAATATCCCATCCTCCCAAAGCAATGCACTATGTCAGTCAACAGGATTTCTTCTTCTGTTCAGCACCCTCAAAAATATTTTGACCCAAGCTCAGCGTTCTCTCAGCAGCAGCAGGCTACCTTTCAAGAGTAGTTTTGCAGACTACATTTTCATTTCCAAATCAGTGGTAAAGAAATGTCCCAGAAAATCAGTAGGACCAGGTGACCATCTATCTTACTGACAGCACCTTTGCTCCACAAGAGGCATCAGTCTCCAGCTCTCCTTGGGTTCACAGCTCACCAAAACCACTGCCTCCCTGATGGACACTTCTCTCAAATGGCTGTAGCTCCAGCTCACCACTGTCCCCACTGCACAGCACCAACAAGTGTACTCACCTGCTGCATTTGGCACCTCTACTTTAGAAAGTCCAGTGTTTCTTCCCGCACTACATATATTAATATTACATTGTGGAGATTCTTGCCTTCTCCTGTCCCACAGCTGAAACAGACTCATTGCCTGATAAAGCACATCCTTCATTCTTCCTTGTTTTAACATACTGTATTTATTTGTTTCTGCATCTCTCAGGATCATAACCAGTTGTTCCACTTATAGATAAATTCTACTGCTTCAGGCTCCTTTCTGCGGAATAGAGTGGTCGTATTGATTTTCCTTGACTTTAGACACTGTATTGCCCCAATGTTCATCCACATGAAAAGGAAACATTAAGGCTTGAGCTGGTGGAATTCTTACTGAAACTGCCAGTAAAGAGCATGAACCGCACCAGCCGATCAACCAGAGCAGAACCCGCTCACACGTTTGCCTTTAAAATCACTCTGAGTACCAGCAATATACTATATACTATACACTATGGTATACAGTGTAGTCTACATTCTTACTTAGCTCTATACTCAATTACCATTATTACATTACAGACAATAATAGAACAGGTTCAGACAAATACAGCAGTGATAGCTGAATGCTGTAATGAGGGTAAGAATGCAGTCCTCACTGACAGTCTAATCACAGATCTGCAGTCAGAGTAATTTTCCACCAGACAGTTGGACGAAGGATATTTTATCACTTCAAAATATACATAAAAAGTGTATGCTTCACTCTCCAAAAAAATACTTCCTGACAAATATTCCATTACTGGTGAAGAAAGTAGAAGGTATCCTAAACTAGAACTGTTTTTTTGTTTTGTTGTTGGGGTTTTTTTTAATAGTCAGAAATGAAACAGCAACAACTCTTTCAAGATGTGTTTAAAGAATCACAGTAACTATGACCAAATTATTTTTTCCAAACATACCCAATACATAGCTTTGGGAGACATATTCAGGTAGAAAGTTTGAAAAGAAAGTAATTTTCATCACTTCAATACAAAACATGGCGAGAAACAAAAAGAAGTCAACACTTCAAATTATGCCGATATCTTTTATTGCTTAAATAACCTGTATCTTACCAACAACAACAAAAAGCACCACAGTATTGTAAATCCTATTCAAGATTTGTAAGAGCAGTTTTTTTCACAGCAAAATTGTCAGTCCTAGGTAAGACAACAGAAAGAATAAGGTCATTCTAATGAGCAGATATTAATGCTAGAAAAACACACTACATTAGCAGTACTAATAATACGGTATGTCATCTAGCTGTTCGCAGACTTTTACTCTCACCTAATACACAAAGTATTCAAACATCAAGTTACTGAACTCCCAGATACCACTAAAAAGATTTGTGTTGCACATAGAGTCTGGTAGGGCACAGCTTCAACATCTTCATAAGAAAGGAAAAAGATGAAAGAGGACACCTTGCGCCTCAAAACAGGTTTGCCAAGTTCCCCTCTCTTAGCAACAATACACTGATGCCCACTGAGGCACACTCATCCAACATTTACTAAATAAGTCTTCAGTAAACTACACTCCAGTACTGTTTGGCATAAAAATAATATATATATACCCTCTACTTCTTCGAAGTTTTCAGTTGTGTCCCATGTGAGCCCTTACACTTAAAAAAAACCCAACCCAACCAACTGGTAACTTTGAATTTCACTCTGCTTCCAGCAGGTCCTTCATTCATATGCATACAAGAATGAGCATGTACGAAATGAAAGACCAAGAGAACAGTAACTACAGACCAGTCTTCAAATTAATACAATGCAAGACAGCAGCACGTCTCAACTGTGATTAGTGGTCGTTTTTTGTCACTCATGCTTTCTTAAATGACATGTTAAATGACTGATGGCAGAAGCAAATATCCAGTATCAACTGGCATATGAACGGATTTATTTACACTACTGACTGAAAACCAAACATGACTATCATCCATCTATTCCAGCAATCCTTTCAGAAGTTACTGAGATCAGTTTTAAAAAAACCAAAGTCACAAGTATTGTGTGTCTAGACCTGCTCAGGTGTGGTCTCATATTCACCCACCTCACTAAAAGCATTTCTAATTACTTCCTAAGTTTTGGGTTTTTTTTCCCCCCATTCTTCCCACCACCAAGATTCAATAAGTTTGTTATATTTTAAAACGTCAGCTCTGCTTTACCCTGTAATGTCTTTACCCTGTAAAGACACAAATCAAAAGAATGATTGCTCTGGAGAAAGCTGGTGAAGTTTGTGCATGCAGACATCACCTGTGCACCTTAAGACAGCCTACCTACAAGCAGCAGAGCCAGAGCGGATTCCTTCGGGGCTGAGCGCTGCCCTCCTGGGCCGGTCTGTATTTCTCCCTCAGCGCAGCGCATCCCGAGGCAGCGCGGGGCTCCGCTGCCCTCCCGGCGCTGCTGCCCAGCCGGCGGCAGCAGCAGAAAAACAACGGCAGTCCTGGTCGTACCAACTACAGAGCGGCTTCTTTACCACCTCCCCGTTCCAGTTGGCGTTACTTTGTCCCTTCCATTTGTCTCCGTAGGAAGAAATCAAGACCCCGTCCTTCAGACAAGGGGCAAAGACCTCTTCTGACCATCCCTGGCTAAAGTTAACAACTCAGCAACGCTCCAGAACAGAGAGGAAAAACGATCCTGGCATGCCAGCTTGTACCTTTCCTCGATAAAGCAACTTCCTCTTGCCTGTCCGAGGCAGTTTGCCACTGGCAGGCTTGTAAGGACAGCGGGGAGAGCTGTCGGTCCCCGCTCGCTGCCTGCCCCACTCCCCTCTGGAGCTCTAGCCGGCTCCTCACCCCGAGCTTATTCCCGGTTCGTCCCCACGTCCACCCCAGAGCCCGCCGAGCCCGAGCAAAGCACCTAGAGCAGCCACCTACTGTTTCTGACTGAGCCGAACTCACCCCGGCGGGGCCGGGGCTGCCGCTGCCGAGCCCCCCGGCCGCCCCCACGCCGGCAGAGACGCGGCCCCGCCGCCGCCGTTCCGCACAGCGGCCGCCCCGCATCCCGCGGCCGTTAACGGCCGCTAACGGACCGGGACGCGCAGCCCGGCCGCTACCGGCACCTGGCCGCCGCGGCGCTGAGGGAAGGTGGCGGCGGCGGCCCACCGCACCGCGCCGGGGCTGCTTTCGGCGCTGCTTTCGGCGCTGACAGCCCGGCGGGTCACGGTGGGGCTCTTCCCCGCCACGGAGCCCTCAACAAGAAGAAGCGCCCGGTCCCCTCCAGGGCCAGCTGCTTCCCGGTAGAGGGGTAAAGCGGAGGCTGCTCTGGGAAGCGAAGTCGGTGTCCCCCCCCGCCACCGGGAGGCCGGGGGGGGGCGGCCGGGAGCGGCGCGGCGGGGCTCGGTACTTAACCGTCTGTCACCGTCACGTCCGCGTCCTCCTCTCCCGGCTGCAGCTCCAGCTGCAGGGCTTTCTGGCTGGGGCTGGCGAGCTGCAGCCCCGCCGGCAGCTCCTCCCTGGCGAGGAGCACTTTCACGCTGCACCGCAGCAGCTGCTGGGGGCGCGGAGACGGAGCGGCCATGATGCCGCCGCCGCCGCCCTCAGCCGCCAGCAGCGGCTGCCGCCCGATCAGTCGGGCTCCGGCGGCGCTACTGCGGCCGCTGTCTCCTCCTCCCGCCAGCCCGGGGGAAGGCTGCGGCGGCGGGGGCAGACCGCTTCCACGCCTCAGACGCCCCCCGCCCCCGCGGCATCTGCACCCCCGCCTCCACAGAGCTCCTCAGCCGCCCCGCTGAGGTACGCGGGGCCGGGTGGGGGCGGCGGGCAGCGACACCTCCCGGCCCCAGCGTCGCCTCCCTGCCGGCGGCGGCCGCGGCGCAGCCCCGCTACCGGGGGGGCGGCGGGCGCCCTCCGGCGTCCCCGGCCCTGTCGCCGCCCCGCTGGGAAGGCGGCGGGGGGGGCGGCGGCACCGTGACCCCCTCCCTCCCTCCCTCCTTCCCGGCGGCGTGTCGGGCGAGCGGCGGCCCCTGCGCTTACCGCCCGCGGCGGCTAGGGGAGAGCCCGCGGCCCGGAGACGGCTGCGTCTGCGGGCAGCTGCTGTGTTGGCCTCGGGATTAGGCGTTTGTGGCAGTGATGTAAGGAGGTGGTTTACCAAACCCCAGATAATTTGGCTTTTCCTTCGCCGGTGTTTCCCCCTCTGCCTTATTTTCTAAGACCATAAGGATGTAACTGTAATATGAAGCAGTAGGTGTCGCCATTTTGCTAAAAAAAGTTTTCCCTGGTGGTTTGGTTTGGTTTGTTTGCTTGGGTTTTATATTGGGGTTGGTCGGGGTCTTTTTTCTGTGTCGCCCTGTCCCGTCACGTCCCGTCGTCCTCGCCCGCGGTAAAAGGAAAAATAAGCCCTGCCGGTTACTTTTGTTTGTACGCCTCTGTGTCGAAGAGACACTGTGAAGGTTAATTAATGAATATTTGAAAAGTACTCCGAGTTTGAAAGTACTGCATGAAGTTTAAACGGGCCTCGGCTCATTCCGTTTCCAGACGTTATTGTGGTATGTATGTCAGTAATGTTCCAAATGCTGACTGGGGCTATCCCGTCTATCTGGCTGGAAAGGAAGGGAATGTACCCACCCTGACTGTGTTAAAAGGACTGGCTTCTTGTACAAAGAGATGATGTCCTAACTACACAGACACTTGTTCCTCTGACCTACTTGAGCCAGAAGATGTACTGAAGTGGCACACATGCTGCTGAACCTGTGTTTGCACTAATGACTGGGGTGGTTTGTTCTGTCACTGCAATAACACAGTTCTCTGCCTGGATTTAATTACTGCTTCTGAGAAAAGCCAACCGCATCCTGGGCTGCATCAAAAGAACCATGGCCAGCAGGTCGAGGGAGGTGATTCTGCCCCTCTACTCTGCTCTGGTGAGACCCCCAGCTGGAGTACTGTGTCCAGCTCTGGAGTCTTCAGCGCAAGGACATGGACTGTTGGAATGGGTCCAGCAGAGGGCCACAAAGATGCTCAGAGGGCTGGAGCATCTCTGCTATAAGGACAGGCTGAGAGAGTTGGGGTTGTTCAGCCTGGAGCAGAGAAGGCTCTGGGGAGACCTTATAGTGGCCTTCCAGTACCTGAAGAGGGCCTTACAGGAAAGTGTAGTGATAGGACAAGGGGTAATGGTTTTAAACTGAAAGAGAGGAGATTTAGATTTGGTATCAGGAAGAAATTCTTTACTGTGAGGGTGGTGAGATGCTGGAACAGGCCCAGAGAAGTTGTGGATGCCCCATCCTGGGAATTGTTCAAGGCCAGGCGGGATGGGGCTTTGAGCAGCCTGACCTAGTGGTTGGTGTCCCTGCCCATGGCAGGGGGGTTGGAACTAGATGATCTTTAAGGTCCCTTCCAACTCTAAGCATTCTATGCTTCTGTATAGGGCAAATGCCAGACAAAGAGTAGTAGAAGCCAGGGGATAAGCAGGAGAGTGTCATTCACAATGCTCTGAAAAAGAAGGTGGCAAGGGTAGTTTGAAGGGGTAAATTTTTTTTTACACATGTATAAGGAGGCAGAAGAGTATCTTTTTCATAGCAGCATCTTTACAGGATGACTTCACCTTAGTAGAGGTGTGCCTCTGACCACCAAGTCCTCAGCAGCTTTACTACTTCTCCATCCATAAGCGGTAAACAGTGTCCCACAAATGAGGCCCGTCCACTTTGGGCAATGGTTATTGCTGCTTTTTACCACTTCAGTTTCAACTTGCAGCCTTGCTTCCTTTTTAGCTTCAGGCACCACCACTAAACCATTGAACAGCTACATGGCCGTGGCTCCGTTACAGTAGTTTTTGGCTGCAATGGTGAATGTGATGTAGCAAGGTTGCTTCCTGAACCAAATATATGTGCTTTTTTTGAGGGGTAGGGACATGGGGGAAGAAGTCTGAGATAATTTGTGCTTTACAGCCCTTTGCCACACATATACAAAGCAAATTCTGAAAGCATAAAGTATCTTTAATTATCAAGTCCAACAAGAGGACAATGTCTCTGAAAAAAACAACCTGCATTCCTAAAAGTTTGAGTGATAACAGCTAGTGTGAGCTGGCACTACAGAAGACAGGGAATTTTGACTATTCCTTTTAGCCTTTAATGCACATAGAATCTTGAATTGTTACGTGAATCAGCAAAGAGAAAACTTTCAACTAACACTATTTATGTTCTGCTTTTGTACTTTCTGATGATTTTCCTATCTAGATTTCCACCAGTCCCTTTAAACTATGGTATTATTAAAGAATCTGGGGAAGTAACTTCAAGGGTTATTGCTCAAACCCTGTACTACTATACACCTCATATGGTGAATTCCACCAACATTTGACTGGAAACACTATTCAAGATGTTGCTCACCTGAAACTGCTACCTCATTGTGAATACTTTATTGTGTAGAATGCACCATTTTTGTTTCAAAATTGACCTGTGGAAGTAATAGGAAAGCAATTTTTAATCCTTTCATTCGCTATCAACAAAGGCAGTAAGATTAGTAGGTATTGCTAGGCATTTAGGCAATTTTGTCAGCAGAAACATCCTACAAGTCATTTTCTTGTCTACCTGTAAAGCAGTTGGTGTAGTAGAAGCATGAATATGAGTTGGATCTGCCAAAATAAGTGGATGGATGTAAAGTGTACAGAGAGAAGGATCATGCTTTCCAGACACACAAAATGGACCCTCTACCAGAAGTCCACTGGAAGGGAATGGTATCTTCGATGTGATGATGATTAGCCATATTTATGGATAAAACATTTTTGTATTTCACACATACAGCCAAAGTAACTTCAGAACGATTTAGTGTTTCCTTCCTGTGGAAAAATGCACCTTTGAAAGCCTTGAGGATAAGTATGGTTACAAAAGCTACTGTGTGTCACATCTGTGACCGTAATACTCACACGCTCTCAAAGTCCTTTCAGAGAAGTCCGCCTTGACCTCATAGCAAGGAGACAGCTGCGCATTAACGAACGTGAGAGAAAGCATCAGGTAGCTCTGTTTGAGCTCTAAAACAAGCAGCATTTGGGGATGCCTCTTTCATGCAGAGATGAGATCCACAAGTTAGGTGGGAGCATTATTCCAACAGTTGAGCAGTAACAAAGCGACAGCTTTCCTACTTGCTACGTCATGCTATCAACCTGAAATGACTTGCTGGTCACTGGTGGATCCCAGATAGAAGTCTTTCTTCTGTGACCCTGATGCCAGTGGAAACGATCCATCAAGAGCCTGGGGAACATGGCATGGTACCTTAGTTCCAAGCCTCCCTTTGTTGGTGAAAGCAAGCTTTCCAGGCAGGGGCTGTCCCGTTTCCTTGCTCTGTTACTGCACCTTTTGATTTTGTCTATTTGGCTTTCTTGGGTGAAACTGGAAGGAGAAAGGCAGTCTAAACTTTCCTTAGGCATCACAAACTGTTGAATACCAGGGAAGTAAAAGGATAAAGTGATCGTGACCATTCTGAGCAAAAGTTACCTTGTCACTCACATGGGCCAGTAAATGCAATGCCTGTGTTGCAAATACTAACAAAAGCTGCTTTATACGCAGTTCTTTGTGACACTAACTGCAATCAATGCATTGTTATAGCAGCTTCCTCACCTGCAATCTTTCAATATCGGTGGAAGACAATACAAAATCAAATTACAACTTCTGCTCTAAAGTCTATACTAAAGGGTATTCCTGTTTACAATAATATTATCAATAGCGCTCTTACACTGTGCTTTAACAACTCAAGTATTGCAAATATGCTTCTGCCGTATGCTTCATGAAAGAAGATGAAGAATCGGAGTGCTCTTGTGCTTGCAGCAAGTTGTCAAGACTTTCTAACCAAGAAATGTCTCCAGCATTGGAGACATTAGTACAGGCTGCATTTAGCAGCAGTTTGAGCAAAGGTGGCCAAACCAGAATTGTGCCACGACACTGTTAGTGTGGCTCCATCGTGGGGAAAGGTAACATGCAGCTGCACAGAGAGCACAGCTTGAGGCACCAAGTTTTTTACACCACTTGCAGCTAGATCTCTGAAAGTATGTCTGATTTATTAACTGCTAGTTATTGATTAAGTACTGACCCACTACATCTGCCCTAAACTCGGATAATGAAAGCAGCAGCCGATTTTGTGTGCGCTATGCCAGTGGAAAATGTCCATATGCAAGAGTGATTCCTACCAGAACAGTTCTGCTTATAAAAATGCTTAGAATAAACTGTCATCAGCAGCACACTGTGGTCAGGGCAGGGTTGTTTTTTTCTTTTGAACAGACAAATCCTACTACTTAGGTTAATTCAGGTATTGGGGAAGAACATATACAATGTTCGTATATTTAGCAAAATTTGGAATGACATCAGCAGTGTCAAGTCAGAATAAAAACTCTCTTTAGCACACTGTTAACAGTGCCAAAAATGGATCAAGGTTTCTTCCTTGGTCAGATGCCCTTGTGGAAAAATAACTGGCTTGTATTTCAGGTGGCTTTTGGCATAGACCTTCATATGGAAATAAACAACTGATGCACACCGGATTGCTGCAGGTTGTATGACAAACACTTTAGGTAAGTCAAATTAAATACACTTAAAATACCTCAATATAGAATGTATCTTACTTATTTGGTATCATTAACGTTGTGCAGAAAATGACCTTACAGAATTAATAAAAATAAACTTCACTTATAACCCTTCTTACACGTGTTTTCTTACAGTACCCAGTATTTCCACATTTCAGCTGTGCTTCATGCTTTGAGGTCTGGATCAAAGTACTTTGGGATGCTGAAATAAACTTCCATTAGTTAACTAATTAAACGACTTTAATTAACATCAGCAGGAGCAGAGGTTGAATTCTACAGGGTCTACTTGGTAACACTGTCATGGAAGAGAAGTGAGTAATACAGCCGGTTGGCTACATCAACTGTTAGTTGGTGTGAGATCCCTCTACAGGGAGGTCTCCCTCTACAGGTTGTTTTCTTGTGCATGTGTGCTGGAGTGAGACCTATTTAGCCTTAGCAAGACACCAGCTAGGAAATAAAGTCTGTCTTGATTAGCAAACCAATTAGGAGTATTCCATAAACATAAGCATGGCTGGTCAATAGTGAATAAAATTTGTAGTCGTGTTTGGTAGGATGCATTGCAGAAACCAGTATTGTTCTCTACTAAGCTTTTGGTCTTTATTTGAAATTAAAGGATAGGCAATGACTGGACCATAACTTATAGCTGAACTCCCTGAGAAAAATAAGCTTTAGGATGCAGCTTTTTTATCTTTACCACAGTTTTGTGTTAAATACCTGTTTTAATCTTGGAATCCAATGGCCGTTTTGATATTCTAGCATCTATTACTTGGTGGGACCTACCCAGTTAAAATAACATTCTGCATTTCTTTACATGAAATGGTGCCTGCAACGTGTAGTAGAGACCCATAAGATATATGACCCAATAAGATTAGGCCTTTGTCTATGTTTTGTGAAACTGCCAAAATATCCAATGCATTAGCATACTACAGAATATTTAGAGCAGAACTTGCAGAAGTAGATTCTGCTGATAATGAATTGACACCACTAATTCCTGGAGGTCAAGGTCTGCATGCCCCCTTACTGACAGCTGTTAGATCGCTACATCTGTAATGGGAAATTATTGGTAATATTGAAATTAATAAGCATATTACTATCTGCATTTACTGGTAACATGACAGCTACTTAGTTGAACTGACACTTCAAAATATGAGTTTGTTTTGCAGTCAGAGACACACTCCTTTCTTAGTTCTGTTGCTGCTAAATAAAAAATTTTAGTCTCATTTAAAAGGCATAAATTGAAATAATTTTTCTCTCAAAATCAATAGTACCACAATCCAAAATATCTGGCTGTATAAAAACTGAAGCAATTCAGATATGTTTGTAACAAGAAAACAAATTTATTGATTTTAAAAGACAAGACACAATTTCGTTTTGAAAAACACAAGAAAGCTAGCCTGAGTTCAAGTCTGAAATATTCAGAAAAATCCTACTGTCTTTAGTATGTTCCAGTCATTTTTTTAAACAACACACTAAAAGTTAATATATATTTTTATAATTATAAAAGTTCCCCAGTTATTGTACAGTACACAATACAAATTGCCCACAAACTATTATTTAGCTCCTGCCAGTTTTGAGAGGACATGATATACTAAAAGATTTAGCATTTCTCACAAAAATCACATCAGGAAATACGTATTTACAAAATCAAATACATTATACAAAAAAACCATCACGTTATTCTGTAAAGATGTCTTCTTTAAATAATTAAAAAGTATATTCAACTGTAGTCCAAAAACTGGAAAAGAACAGTACATTATCTCACACATACAATCTACAAAAAGTTGCTTACCTCATTTACATAATATATTCAGTCAACTGGAAAAAAAAAGTTCGAATATGTCCTAGTGTTGTGATGTTTCTGTGCTGTGGGACTGAATAATGTAATCTGCCACTTACTAAGTGAAATTTAAATGATGGCACTTAAAAAAAATACAGTATAAAATAAAAGCAACAAAGGAAGTTTCCTAGAAGGTAAGAAAGCCCTGAGTGATGATAAAATTACTGATTGGTAGCTCTAGAATTAACCTAATTAAAGTTTACCACCTCAGGCACAATTTTCCAAGTTTTTGAAAGGCACTCAAAGTTTCTTTAACAGCCTCATTGGTTATTAACTGTAAATCCAAATTTTCAGTGAAGATGAGTGGAGATGGGCAACTTGCTTTGGTACAAAGTGATATTTTCCCAGCATATTTTAAATTGCTTAATTGGGTTACTTTAAGGTGGATATTTAATGTTTAAATACAAGGCAACCACTTTAATATTGTATTGAAGGAAACTTCACTTGGGAAACCCTTTAAGTATTCTTTGTGTAAAAAGTTCTTGCTGGTATCAGTGAGTCAAAAAGAATTGAACTGAGTAAATTTCCTGGTAAATACCAATCCATGAGGGGTTGTTCCTCTGAAGCCTAAATTCCTCTGACAAAGATATTTATTATTTCAGAGTAAAATTCATCCAGAACTGAAAACTCCTGTAAGATGTTTGCACCATGATCAAGAAAGTGCTTAAGAACATACAAAGAACGTTTTACTGATTGAGATTTAAGTGAGGCTCATTTGATGCTCATAGACTTGTTCTGGGCCTTCTTTTCTACAGTGAATTTCAGCCTTAATGAGCAATCTACAAGAACAATTCTTACCAAATAATTAACTACTCAGGGCTTCCAATCGCAAAATGCTAATTTATTTTTTCAACAGGAAAAGGAAAAAAAAAATCAGAGTAAAACAAGAGTTAAAATGATCCTTTTCAAACTAAGGCATATTTTACTTCAAACAAACACTAGGCAGTCACTTTGTAAGTGGCTTTTACTATTTCTTAGTTAAACTGGTAAATTAAACTCAGGTCTACTGGCACATAAAATCACTAGCAGCAATGATCAAGGCATGCAAACTCAGAAGCATTTACAGTAAATTATGAATTAAAAAAGTTGTTAAATTAAAACCCTTTGAGTATTGCATTTATGTTAATTAATTATGCATGAATTTGCATTAACTGACTAAAAATGTTTACAACTTACTTGCACTATACTACTGACATAATTCCATTAAATAACTTAAAATGAGACCCTTTTTTTTTTTGCCCTCAGCTGGACTTAAATAAGTACAGCTGTACTTAGTGTTTGCTGACTGATTGATATTGCAAGAAACCAGTAGAAAATGTATTGTACTCTCACTTAGTAAGGTGGCGTTTCTATCTGTAAGTTCAAAGAATCTCTACTTGCTGCCACACTTGTTCCCTTGTACTTGTAAGCAGCTTCTGTAAGAACAAAGGGGCTTTTTAAAATGGCAAAAGGCTTGTGCAATTTCTAGGTTGCTTTTAAAATGCTGACATTCAATAAGGGCCATCCAAACTCTACCCCTGTAGATGAATATGAGTGAAACACCTTCATCTTTTAGCTAGTTATTATTGCAGTGACTGAGTTTTAAAAGGAATATCAATATAATCATGCACTTTTTGTTCTAGTGTATCAAAAACACTGCCAAAAATTTCAATGCAAACATACCGAGTACTCTGCAAAATTTATTCTTCTTCACTAAGCCTTCTTTTAATCCTAAAGATTCTCTTTTACAGTACCAGAGTATTCCATTACTAACCTACCTCAGGATATTTTCAGTATAGTCTGAATATATTTTCTAAACCTTTATCTTCTAAAGGCATCTTAAAGTAGACAACTTCATATCTGTAGAAACATATGTTTGATTTTCTTTATGTATTTATGCAATTATGAATAACAAACAAGGGAGCTGAAGTACTGTTTTTCTATTAGACAGTACACATCAATGGCAGTGAATATTTTCCCTACATCTATTGAGCCTCCTACAACAAAATCATCCCCGTGTAGTATGCAAGTATTTCGTTTAGAAATAATAAAAACAAATTCTACAACACTATCAGCTATTTCAAAGTATATGCTCAATGGGCTAATTAAATTATCTAAAAAGCTTTGTTCCCATCATGTCACTTACAATGCTCAAAGGGTTAATGCAAGGCATTATATCAAATTAATATTCTAATACTAGAACTAAGCACTGTGTGTTTATGCTTCTATTCCAGTTTTTATTGTTTGTTTGTCTTAAATCACCAAACAAATTAGCAGAGATACCAGAATTCCATTTATTGATTTGTTTTAAACCATATACAAAGAGAATGTCCTGTTAGAGAGACAAGGGCCCAATTTTCAGAAATTCATACTGCGCTCTCAAATGAATGTTTTAAACTCTGCAATTATTGTTGTGTATCAGTACCAAATCATGCTTATATTACTAATAAATCTTTTTCATCAGCACTTTTATGGCTATCCATGGTTGTATTTATTTTGTAAAAACATTCTAAATAAAATTGGAATGCAGTGCATCTCTAATATAAATTTTTTTCTACACAGTGCAGATGTCAATTGGTGAGAATGACAAAGATCTCAGATCATTTCTCCTAGGGAAAACAAGGTGAACATAAGGAGCGTTTTAGATATTTAAAAATACCTCGCTTTAAATTAAATTTGTACATAGACCTATACATTCCTGAATGACAGAACATTACTTATTTTCTTATTCTTGAACTAAAGGCAGTAATGCTGTAAATCATCACTTTATAGGTAAATAATTTAAAATCTATTTATTTTCCAAATTTTTATGGAACTTTTTTTTTAAAGAAGGTGCTTAGAGCATGCTACAGTACAAGAGCAAAACACAGAAATAATAACTGAAAACAGAAAAAAAAAAAAGCTTTAAAACTGATTTACCATGAAAAAGATGAAAATGTACCAATACATTTTAATAAATATAAAACTTTTGAAAATTGGGCCCTGTGTTTTGAAAAGGTAGTTCAACAATACCCATTCCCCCACAGTGCTCACTGTGCTATTTGTGATAATGGGGGAAATGCCTCTGAAATAATTATTTTGGATTCCATGTCAAGACTAGATAAAACACATAAACCATGTCAACTCTCACATTATGTCTGTCCTGTGGACACATGCTACACCTCTCCAGAGCACTAACAACAGACTTCAGAGCTGGTGTGGCAATGCAACCGCATGCTACACATTACAGAATATGGACTGAGGTATTTGTATCTCTGTAGTTTAATGATTACTAAACCCCAACTATTAAATAGCAAGAGTGTGCAAAATGTTTTCTCTAAGTGTTTGATTAAAATTTCAGTAAATGTAAAAACAAACCCGAAGACCTCCAAACCTGTAAGTATACAATGCAGCTTACAGTAACATACTTTTTCTAAAAAGTCTAGTAAAATCTTTAGAATTTAAGCGTAAGAATACAGACTCCATTCAGTTTTCTGAACTTGGGATAGTTCCAATTTGTTTTGATAACTCATTGTTTTTAGAAGCTACTAAATACATTCCAGTCCTGTATTCAGATTTCTGTTCAGTTTTGTTTTGCACTTTGTGAACAGTGAACAACTGAGTGGAGTGGGGAGCTAAATAATGAAAGATACTCAGGTCCCACCTTTTTAAGCAATCTAGGTTTGCCTATTACAATCGTACTCTTTTCTCAGCAACAACAAATCCAACATTAAACCAAGAAAGGACAATAATAAGAAAACATTATAGGTCTGTCAACACAAAAATTGAAACAAGTACTACAGTATTAAAAAAAGCTGAAAATGAAAAAAATGTTCAATTATTTCACTTTATTTTACTTGTAAACATCTTATAATGCACAATGAAGGGGAGTAAATATTTATCACAGCTTAGTTTTAGCATTTTTGGTGAAGGGTACAGATGTGCTGATTTCCAAGGAAAAATCAGGACACACTGAGTGATATATGTGAGAACAAAATATATAATGAGATTCAGTGCATCTATGAGTTTAGAAATAATGAATATAAACCTCACTTTCACTTTTTACTGAGGCAAAAGCCATGTACTGACATTAGTAGGAATTATGCCTACATAGAAAGAGCAGGATGGGTTCACCTCCTAATTCTGCAAAGGAATTAAAAATTTGACTTTGTACACCAGTAATGTTAGGACATTTTAGTTGATGTGCAGCTGTATTTGGAGCATATGTAAACTCTAGCAACAAACTTTTTTGCTATAAATACGCTGTTCATTTTACATGCTTTTCTCCCATTTGGTATATATGACTTTAAAGTCATTTTCAGACACACTGGATAAACCAAAATAAAAGAATCCTTAATTCTGTTACACAGTCTTTTCTGTAAAGTTGACCTTGTTGTGCTCTCCTTCACTTTTTTTTTTTTTGCTTATTTAGTTCCACTATTTTAGTGTAGCAAATTCATGTGTCTGCATAATGAAATGTTTAAGAAGAAAAATTTGAGTTGTTTTATGTCAATTAATATGGTCTCTATAAACTGTCATTATTTAACCATTAAAATGTAATATCTGGCTGATACCCCACAAAATATAGAAATTGAAAACATGCACTGCATTATGTACCTGCTCATTTATTTCTTTATAGTTTTTAAAATTAAAAGTAGGCAAGGGTTTAGAAAATATATAATCATGCTTGGGACTATGGTCAACCTATTTTGACATTTGACGTTGGTATTAAAGCTAGTTTTGCTTTCCAAATTCCCAAGCAAATTTTATTTGTAATAAAGTGAAATCCAGCTAGAAACAAGAAAAATAGGTTTATTGTCATTCTAAGAGGGATATTAAAATCATTTAATAATAAAAAAATCCTTTTATTCTTTTGAAGGCTACATAACCTGTCCTTACTACTTAGGGAATTTGAAAATGACAGGCACACCTTGTTGAATTAATTTAAGAGTTAAGAATAACAAAAAGTACTAAGTCTTAGCTTCAGTTCTGTTTAAGGCACCATGTAATAGCCGAGGTACAATGATCCCTGATGTACATTCTTAAATGGCAATGGTCCATCTAGCCACCTATTCAAATTCTACACAATTGGGAATAAGTACAAGTGAGGTGTGCCAGTTACACTGCCTTATCTAATTTTTGTAAAAATTTAAATCCACTTTAGCAACAAGGAAATATTTTTGAAAGGAAAATGATGCAGGTTGCTACATTCCTTGCATTCTATAAATTATCTTTTCTAAGAGCAGCAGATTGAACCACTAGTAGGAATAGACCTGGAATAGAAGAAAGTCATCCAAATGGAATGTTTTCCTGTATGTCCAGTTCAGCATAAGTAGCACGTACACTTAAAATTAATAATAATAATAATCAAGTCACTTCTTTTTTAGCTTCAGTTTCTAAAAACTACAGTACCACTCAACAGCCAAAAGCATCTGTTCAGTGGCCCCACATATAGAATCAGTAGTCTTCAAAATAGAGGAATTGGTAAGCAAATAATATCTGGAACTGTTGATTTCAAAGGAAGCTTGCATTGATTACATGATGGTCAGATAATTAGGTACGTTTATGACATACACATTACCACATTCTGTTACAATTCCGTCATTTAAACTCGCTTCTTGCTCACAGAAAGAAACTAGGAGATCTTCCCAACCCTCCAGCATTATTAGAAAAAAATCCCCTTGAATGCTCATAATTTTATCAAAATAGTGTCTTCTTGTTGTCCAAGGAAAAGCACCTTTTATAACAAATTTGATACATCTGCTGTCAAATAAGCATGCCTCCAGTGTAAATCAAAGAAAATAGTTCTTTTGATATTTCACAGAAGTGCATCTAATTAAAAACCTATCTATATGAAATCATCATCGTCATAACTAATAATTAACATTAAAATATTTTTTAAAAACTATGAAAAAATTTAAATTATTATAAGAGGACAAAAACATTAACATTAAGCTTTGCAAAAATCTTCCTTGCATTTGATACTAAGAAAACTCTTCATATTGAGCGGCCAATGTAAAATGATTCTGTTTACAAAAAAATCTCTTTTTTTTAAACAGATCTGGCAAAATACATACACCCATTCAATTTAACAACTCCGATAAAATAATGTTCAGCACAGCTAAAATTTGACAACAGTCGACCTTCAGACTTATTCTCTTTATTTTTTTTTTTCATATTAAACCCAAAGGGCTAATGTAACGGGGGGGTGTCTCGGGCGGAAGGAGAGGTTTCATATTAGACTGCTGTATATGTATTTCCAGTAGCACTGCATTGTCTGATAGTCTGAGTAGTCGCAACTATGTGCTCATTATGAATTGGGTTCAGGAGGTTCTGCTGTACTCCACTCTCAAGCCCTGGCTGCATGCAGCCCACCTGGAACGCCTGGTTTAGCTCGGTTTTCTCCCTCTTGGCTTGTGGCTCTCCATTTTCATCCAGCTCTTCATCTATTTCACTTTCAACTTCGCTGCCCTCATCTGCACAAACAAACAAACCACCATGAAACCAGCACAAAGGGAAAACAATTCTAATACATTTTTGTAAATAATGGTTGAAATACAAAAATATAGGGAAGACTAGCAATCTGATAAAGCACAAACTGGAAATTTAAAATTATCTCAAATAGGTAAACAGACTCTCGGCTTTGATCACTTGCGTTACACACTGTTGATACAGTATGTGGAAAAAACAATTGCAATCTCAAAAACAATCTGTAACAAACAATCTCCATGTTGCAAAATGCCTCTCATGTTACAGATACGGAAACTAAGGTGAAGAGATTTGGGGTGACTTGACCCCAGATTTTGACATACATTCTTATACTAGTTGAGTGACGTCGGCTCAGGTTACTCCAAATCACTCAACTAGTCATTATAAGAATGTATGTCAAAATATGGCACAAAGAGGTTATAAGGAACTAATTTCTTTCTGTACTCTTCACTGACAAGTTATCTGAGAAGTACTTGCGTGCAATTCTGCTTTCTTCACTTAGCAAAACATTTACTACAGATAAACATACGTGAGTTACTCCTGTCTTTCTCCCCACAGCTGTTACCCCCTGTCCTATCAGATACAACTAAATTCTGCATAAAAGTTGGAATATTTCTTTCATTAAAAATGTTTAAAATATATTCTTATTGTAAAACAAGACTGCAATATTCTAGTCATTATTATATGCTGCATATTACACAGATAGCTTATTGTATCCATATAACATGTATATGCACTTTAAAGCATGATACAGCTCTAAATTCTGTTTTACTGTATTTTTAAAGCATACAGACTTATTTTGCTCACAGTTCTATACAGAATTATACCCTGGAGAGATTAAAATGCTTACCTTTATCCATATTTCCAGGGGACACAGCATTTAAATCACCAAACTGCAAAATAAACAACAAAAAAACTGGACACAGTCTTAAGCAAATGTGAACTTAAGAGTATCTGTGATGGAGCAGATGTGTGCTCCACTGGTTTGAGGCAAGCATTTAAACGCGTGATCATGGCTACAGCCACATCCATAGTACAGCAATTCATTCTCCATTCTGTCCTAGTCTTGTGCTTATTAAGACAATTATCACTAAGTAAACCCTCAAAATTAAAGTGGGGAAGTACAGACTTTTTAAAGATTACTTCATCAGGGCCTTTCCTGCTTGAAGTGACTTGTTTCTGTGTTGTATAAAGCCATAAATTATGGTGGATATCCATTCTGAACTGCCAATATTTTAACAAAAAGCTCTTTTTAAAATTTCCCAGAGACAATTTTAATTGTGCTGGAATGAAAATAAAGGTGTGTTACAGCATTGCAAATCTACCTGTAAGGCAGATGAAAGGCACTGCTGAGAAAGGGTTTACAATCTGGTAACTGATTTACTTACATCAAAAAAAGACATTTTCAAAAAAGTTGCTCATGAGGTAGATATACAACCTTCCTCCCTTTCTTTCCCTGAATCCTCTAAGTGTCTCTTAAATAAGAACTGGCAGAGCAAAATGCCATCAATGTATCTCAAATGAATGGAGTACATTATTTAGATAAATACATTTCTAACCATAAATGATGATACCAGTCTATTTCAGAAGAATTTTGCTAATACCTGTGTCCAAAGCTAGAAGGAGAGGAAGGGAGAAAAACTGAGAATGCTTTTCTTAGCTGAAACACCAGTTTATACTGTCTTACGGTGTTTGCCAGACTATAGTCTTAGACTTCTCGGTTTTGTTTCAGTCACAGTCATTGAATACACAGAAACATAGAAAGACAAGCATTTTATGAGTATTTACTACTTCTTTTCTGCCCCTCTCACCTCCAAAAGTTTTGGGTTACTTACTTCCTCATAATATCTCCATCTTCAGTCTACGTAAACTTTTTAGAAGACCCTACACCACATTTAAGTCTATGTTAAGGTGACAAGAATGTAGCAGCTGTATACTTGAGTAGTACCTTACTGCAAATATAAGGCAGAGATTAACCAAATATAGTATTGGTGGGTCACTAAGCAGAAACATTGTTATTTAGTTTTTCTAAAATGCGTCATGCCACATGATATAAAATCATTTGACAAATAAAGCTAAGACATTTCCAATTTCTCTTGAAAGCATTGCATCTATTTATAGTATTTTATGAGCCTATCAATGTATCTTGAGGGATGCATGATACCGGATGCCGAATCAATTCACAAAATGACTTGCAATTTATCAGTAATGTAGAATATGATACAGTGACTGCCAAGTGTAAAAATGTAACAAATCTGTCCTGTTACTTATCTAGCATATTTTCAAATATATCCATTTTCCAGCACTTTTGAAGTGCAATTCTTTGATGACAATTCATGCGTTCCTCATCATCTCACTCAAAATAAAAGATTAGATGAGCTACTGGAAAAAAGACAGATGAGATGAACTTTGCCTTGCAGATGCCATAGGTGAGTGTAAAAAAACCAGTTATGAATCGAGACTCTTGTTTTTTAAACCAATAAGCTTTGAAACACATGTATGGAAATAAACTGTGTTGCAAACCTCTATGTATGTCTGCACTGGTTTTATTACACGTATGTAAGCACTACCATACAAGCCAAAGTTCTGCATGTAAGCCATCCTTCTCAAGTCACGGGGGCTGCTCAGCTCACTTGTGTTAACGTTTGTGTGGGAATTCAAAACGTGTGCAAATACATGTAAACAGATCCATGTAAGCAACACTTTCCTATTACACTGTTCTTTTTTTTTATTTTCACATAAAATATTCATTTCTCAAAAACTGGGAAGAGGTTGTACGTTCATCAGCATTTTTCAAACTGTGCACATTAATCTGTATGTAGATTTGTAAAGCAGCAAGCTCATTTGGATATAATTGGTTGTTAGAATTCAGTGTCATTTTAGTACTCAGACAACGAACCAATGAAACAAGTTTGAAACTGTTGTATGTCTTTGTAACCCGATCTATCGTTATATTGCAGAACATCCAACAGCTCCACATACATGTTTAAAAAATTTGCAAAGACACATACCCAAAGTCATCACTAAATCTATCAGTCCAGTCTCTTACATATTATCTTACCTCTCCCATAACTGCGATAGGTGTCTCTCCTGTTGCCTGAGCAACACGATGTTCTACTAAGTAAAACATGTATTCATCGTAAAGCAAGCGGATCAGATGAAAAGAGCCAAAGCTAGCAGCACTGCGCAAGGTTAAATCTCGAATCACCATTGAGCTATTCAAAAATAATAAAAAATAAAAATATTTATGTAATATATGTCATAGTAATTTTAACACTTATCCATGTAGACATTTCACCACAAAACCAATGTTCTCAAAAGTAAAAAGTAAGTTTACCCACAAATGTCTGATTTACGGTGTTTTTGGAAAGAGATCTCCAAGAAAGCAATCATTTGCTTCTCTCCTTTCTCTGAAGGTATTGTTGGACACCAGATTGTTTTGTTTTCTTTTTTTTTATATATGCATAACTAGCCATACTTGAGTACGTGTAAAACCTACCTTGAAAGAAAACTTTGTTGAAAACATAAACAGCTAAAATGGTATGAAAACTATTCGATTTTAAACACACTAATGCTTAAACAGTGTCCGTTGTGTCCACCTTCTCAGTACAAAGGCTTTAATTGCCATGATTTTAAAACTTTGAAACTTAAAATTACAAAAAGATAGGCCTGTGTGCGTATATTATAGTGACAAATTCTGGTATCTTCAGCAAGTAGTTGCTACAGTAATTTTCAAAGAACGAGGTTTACTCTGGTAACTGTTTCAATAAGCAGCTAAGATGGAATGCTTGTCTTAATGTTATTTTTACACATTAAAAACAGGTTTTGTCTTCCTTATCTAATAAACATAGATATCACAGCATTTTAATAAATAATATTTAAAACAGTGGCTTAATAGTTGTGTAGTTATTCCACCCAAAAAATTCGTATTATATTTCTAACTCAGGAATAAATTCCACCTGTGTTCATTTGCACATGGCCTTTAAAACAATAAACAAGGATCATTTAATTCCCTGACAATTTGCAAGTAGCCCTGAGTTTAAGGTCAACAACAATGATTTTGTGACGCCCCCCTACATGTTTTTCATGATTTAGTGAGCCACAGTTTGATATTACATCTGTCAACTTCACTACAGGGAACAATTCAGCAAATAATAGAATAGTTAGAATGTTTTGTAAGTCTATTAAATACTACCTGTAGAAAGACCATTTTAACAGAAATTGCCGTGCTGCTTTAGGAAAGCTGGGTCTTCCTTCATATGGTTTCAATGCTTGCATCATTACATTATCAAGCCAGGCAGCCCACTGCTCCAGAGTGCTCTGCTGTTGAAGAGTCATCTTGAAATCTGTTTCTAGTCTCTGAACCATGTTGTCATCACACTGGCACACCCAGGAAGCCTGCTCCTGTTACAGCACATGGCAACTCTTGCATTAACAATACACAAGCCAAAGCACAGAATGTAATTCTCCCTCAAAGATTCAGCAATTCAGTGGAGGAAAAGGACAAAACCCACTTACTAGACAAACTAAGAAGCAGTTTTTATTTTTACATCTATCATAATTTTGTTGAAAGCAAATGGGTGGGGAAAGCGTAACATACGAGCAGACATCAAATAAAGACATGAGAACAAACAAAACGACACAAGTATGTTATAGTTTATCACATTCATTTTCAAAAAAAGGCTTCTACTTTCCTCATTCATCATTTTTCTACTGAAATATTCAGGACTTGTCAATTTTTTCTGTAACTAAAGGCAGGGCAAGCAGGAAGAACAGTTAAATGGAGTTAAATACTACAGTTAAATAAGAAAAGAAGTAGCAAGAAATCAAGTACAGGGTTCCTTTTGTTCTGAAGAAGTTAGACTTAAAAACAATTTGTTATAACAGAAAGCGCTGTATGTAAACAAGGGTTGTTTTGTTTGCTGACTATAGGCAGTAACAGATTGCACATTACTTAAAGTACAACATAAACTGCACACAAAGGAAGAAACACATTCTGCATACAATAATAAGCAATACAGTCATTGTTATCAAGTTTAAATAGGGCTAGCTGGTCAATTCAGAAACTAAGAGACAAAAAGAAGACTCATTAACTGCAAGCCGTCTTTAAACTCTAGCTATCATGAGCCAAGTTAACGCCTCATTCACAGACTCTATATACAAGTTAACATATTACAATACTTAATATACTGTATCTTTGGTCAAGTACTCTTAACCAACTTTTGTTAAGATTATTAACAAGTACATTAAAGCACTCTTCACAAGGAAAAGAGACAAACAGGGCTACAAGTAATCTGGAGCATTACACTGCTGGGCAAAAAGAAAAAAATACTTTTCCTCAGAGGAGCAGAAACATGGAGAAATTAAGGTCAGTGAAAATATAAACTTACATTCTATAGCTAACTGGAAACTAATTCTAATCTGTACTGATCTAATCAATTACTCAGGAGATCTTGGAAATTTAAGCACAGGCACTTAGATGAAGTATACTAATGGTATTATCTTTGAAATAATGAAACAGTCTCAACTAAAACCAATGTTGTGCATTTAACAGCTTTTAGAGACGTTCCAAAGCTACGTTGCTATCTGAGATCTAATTCTAAGGTATCATTTATACTATTGATAAAACATCATTTATGGTGCCCGTTCTAAGAATGTATTTGCTGTACATTTGCATAGAAGTTGGAAGAATATGTGCACTTCAAGACAGTAAATGGAAACAGATAATGGTTCTGAGCTCTTTTCTAAAGTGTAAGCTGTCATGTTTGGAGTGAATCACTGCATAAATGAATCAGCAAAATGTTCTCATTTCACTTCCTTGATAGAATAAATGACAGCTAACAATAAACTTCAAAATCATAGAGGAAATAACAAAAAAAAAAAAAGCCTGTTATTTAAAAATACATTTTACCTGAACATTGGCAAAATCAACGCGGTTAAGATCATTGAGCATCTGGTTGATTTGAGAAGTATTTTGAAGCACAGCACGAGCTGCTTGAGCCAGGTGATTAAGAGATGTGTATCTTCGCAGAGTCTGGGCAAAGGCACTTACAGCGGCAACCTATGAAGAAATTAATTTATTTTTAAATATTGTGCTCTTTATCTGTAGACTAATTCTACAGATTGAGGCTTTACCTTCATTTTAATATTCTTTATTAATGAGTTCTCCTACGTGAATTATGTCCACATAGCAGACCAAATAACGTCATCCTTACAATTTTTTGACAAAACTAAATTATTTCCTAACCCATCATTTGATGCGTGATGCTAAATATGAAATTTAGCATTAAAGTTAAAAAGCTACTGCTTTTAGATGCTACTGCCCACTCGATTTGGCATGGCAAGAATAATACTGCAACAGTTTTGTCTACCTTGGTTTGTATCATCCTCTGTGGAATATTGTTCATGGCATTTGAAAGCCAACCTTCAAGGCTTTTTGCAAAATTGCGAATGGCTTGGGTCAAGGCACCTGTGCATTAAAGAAAAAAACAGAATGAAAAAAAAGCAATGTACCTGTCTTGAAATGTTTTGCATCCTCAGTACTTACGTACTCAACATCTTTCTAAAAGAAAAATACAGTCTAGGTTCAAAATGCCCCATTCAGATACAGCTTATGCAATAATGAATTTAGTTTTCGTTTAATAAGCAGTTCTGACTTCCTCATCTAACAATCTTTCAAGAAGTTTGTGACCAGCAGTATTGTTTCAGGCACTCCTATAAAAGAACATCAGTAATTGCAGCAGTTGTGTCGGAGAGAAGTTGAAGAAGCTCTTACAGCAAGCTGCATTACTCAAAATGTATGTTTAACTTTTCAAAGGAGGAGGACAGGAAGTATTTTCCCAAGGAAGTATGCCTGGAAAAAAGAAAATCATATTTCCTGAGTAGCAGACCTTACTTTCCCATACCTATCACTTGCTCATCAACATAATAGCACCCACTCAAACAGCTGCAAAAAGGAGGAGACAAAAAGAAAAAAACACAGGTTTCTAAAGACTAATAGAGAATGAATGCAACTACAAAAGTGAAGAGGAAAAAACTACAAAGAGGAGATAATATTTATTTTCAAACTATTTTATCTACGTGTGAGAAGAAACAAAATTCTGTTTATAAGGCTGAATACTCTGGTAGAGTAAGAAATTAATGCTGATAGAACTTGTCTTTGAGAAATGTCTTTTACTGTTTGAATTACTGATGATCCCTTTTTTAATAAAGCTTTCTACTAGCAAAGTAAATTTACTAAAAGAAAAAATGCATTCCTCATGACATCTTTTTCACATCTTCAAATTTGCAGTGACAAGGAGTAGAATCCGTATCAGTAACTTATACAACTGACCACACATTAGGATGCTGAGCTGAACCCAATTTCATCTTACAAAGTATCTGTATTAGCTGAACCTTCTATGGTAACAGGTTTTTCCCCCCCCTTGAGGTTTCCACATGAAAAACAAGTTTTTTTCTTCAATTCTGCCAATCAGCTAGCTCACTTGCACTGCTTTGTAAATTACTTCTGTGCGCTTACTAATTAACTAGGTGTTCATTCACATTTTCTTACCTATAGAATAAGAAAATGCAAAGTGGAAGGAATAATTTAAATACTACATGAATGATACTTAAGACATTTAAGGAAAATACTACTGCTTTTTCACTACTAATTTGCTTATTACTCTTTTTCACCCAACTACATATTACAAAATTATCTGCATCACTGTAATGCTGATCTCCTTAAGAAAGGCCTTTAACTAGGAAGAAAGAGGAGCAAATGAAAGGAATTCTAAGTTCTGAAGAAATAAAATAGCTAAAGTAGATAATCAGGTATCAGTATTGTATAGAAAAACTATTAATTTCTAATGAGCTTTGGAGATATCATATTAAATACAGAATTTTTCTCATAATCCATCCTTAAGTACACATCTAGCCATTACCAAAACCTTAAATTCCTACATCCTCAAAGCCTTCTTTTAAATTAATCTGGCTATCGTAGAATAAGAAGAAAACCCTTTCAAAGAATCACATGATGAGCATAAATTCTCCACCTGTGATAGAAACTACCTCACAGGCAAGTTTGTTGTCCATTCTGTCACTTGTGAAGGTGAAAAAAGTCCATTCTAAAACATAATAGCTCTGGTCTATTGCGAAGACATTAGATAATTATGGTCTTTATTCCTGACTCAAATAGACAGCATTTCGCTTCTCTTAGGAAAAGGAATTTTGCTGTTTTATACACAGCAGTTCTTCATTCATTCTGTGGATGCTAAACATTTTAGCTGACAAATTTAACACAGAGGTTAAAAATAAAGCATTTTTTTCCTCAATGGCCATTTTTTTTTCTAGTCAAGTAATATGTATCACACAGCTGAGTAGCACAGTAAGACTCTTCTAAAAGAAAAACACTAAAAATCTAGACATGAAAAAGGATAAATCTTAAAAAATCATACACTTACATCAAGCACTTTCCAAATGAATATAATTTCCTATTTTGAGCAGCTGCTGACAGTATCTTCCCATTTATTCAGGAAAAAAATCACAAACGTGCCTTTGATGAAGCATTTTCAGCCCCCTTTCCTTTACAGAGTCCAAACTTTCCTACAAACTCCTGTTTTCCCACTGAAGGTGATGAATTTGTCTACTTCACCCACCAATGGTCACAGTCAACCATTAAGCACAACTTCAAGCCTCCCTCTTGGTCTGCTGTAATGGCTGGAGATATTTTAATTCAAAAGCAGAAGTTAAAAAACTAATAATATTTTAAATATTTAACAGTCAAGAGAGAAATTGTATGGATCATCATTACAGGAAAGCTGACTAGAAAAAGATTGTTTAGTTAGCTTGTCCTAAAGATAAAAATAAGAAAATACATTAGTCTTCCAAAGGTAGCTTGGTGGGTGGACTTCTGAACAGAGAATCACTAGACTAGCCACAAAATAGAGGCAGAAGTCTCTTGCGATGAATTTGTCCTGGGATCAGATGATGTGTTTGCATCAAGAACTCTGATAACCATCCCAAAAACATGAATGTCAAACACGGTAGGTATCAATTATTCAAATATGACTGGTAATTCTAAAAAGAAAGAAATAGCATGAAAAGGATCTGATGCCTGTCGTTATTGATAGTAAATGACTGTGTCCTGTTTTCTTGAAACGCTCTACTGGCGATGCCCACTACATTTTATGAAACATGGCAGGAAGACACCACAAGCTAAGAAGCTATCATGTAAAAGCTTCTTTAGAGACTGCCAGCCTGTGAAGGAGAAGCAAGTGAAAAGCACGGCAAAAAGCAGGTTTGATGAAAAACCATGTTTGCACCACATTTTTATTCATAAAATAATGTGCTTTTGGAAGACAGAGTTCTAATTTAACCTATTAAATGTTGTAATTAAATTTGTGGGGTGTTTTATCGTTGCCTATTTGCTTGTGGTTTTGTGATATTACTCAAAAATTAATATCCTACCTATTGCATTGTCATGAGATAGAAAAGTAAAACACCAAATATAAACCAATGCAAAATAATTTATACAAGTAATGGTTGTCAATAATTGCATAAATTTGAGAGAACATATTTGCTTTACTCTGCTGCACAGATGAAAAGATGTATTATGTCAATCTCTTCCAAGAACTTACTCTTTCCTTAAACACAAGGTAAAACTGTCTTTGTAAAAAGCCGACCTTCGGATTTTATACATCTCCAGTTCCAAAATTTTTTTTGGTATGATACATAATTTACTAAAACCTAATTTTATTTCGCTGACAAGCAAAAAGGCAATACAACTTTTCTGCAAGGCAGTACCTGCAAATATTTTTATGAGGTCCTTATTACTGCTGGGGTCACTACAGCAGAAGAGGTGTTCACAGCATGACAAAATTGCTTTGTTAGCTGCAAAGCTACTTAAGGTCGTAATTTAAAAAAAAAAAAATAAAATCCAACTTTATAAAGTGACTACTGTTTTTTCATGGAAAAGATACAATATGTAGGAGTAACGAGGTTTATAGCAGGCTGCTAACGCACTTTCTTTATAATATTTAGCACAGTATATGTGAGACAATAAAAGTTTTATAAAGGAGTTCAACTTTCTTCAGATAAATTCATTTTCTAACAAAAATAGCCATAAAAACCCACTTCTGGAGCAACGATAGATTCTAGTAAAATTGACTTTGAAACGAAAGCTGCACTCCTGGTAATGGTTGAGTGACCGGACAGTTACTGACTCTCTCATGCAGGATGTATGACACAAAGAACATTAGATTAGAATAGTAAATTGGACTAAGAAATGTCGAGTTAATTTTTCACTGCCTTAACAGTCATTAAAATTGATTTCAGCAGCCACTGATAAGGAACAAAAGACTAACTGTCCAAAAATGGAATTCCAAAGTTCTTATGCATATTTTTTTTCAGATTAATCAAAGATTAATATGTTTAAACTAAAAAATACTGAATTTAGTGCACTGAGGGACTGACTGACGTTACTGCATGTTGGCTCAGACCCACAGGACTTAATGTCTAAGTCTATCAGGTAGTCTAGAGCCAAGGTAAAAGGAAAACATTTTTATCTGAAAATATAACACACAGAGAGAAGTACCTTAAATATGAAACTGTATCTTGACAACTAGATCTTCCAACTGCACTAAAATCCTCAGTTACTTTTAAAATACAAAGCATACGTCAACTCTCATCACAACTTCCTACACAATGAAATTAAAGATAAATGATACACAATACTTTCCTAACTTTCAAACATTCCTAAAGCTGCCCTGTGAGGTAACAAGACCACCACCACCATACACACGCATGCACAGAAGTCCTTACAAAATGTTTCAGGTGTTCAACTTACTAGGAATAGGTCTAAGGACGTCAGGAATGAGAATCTCCACCAAAGCCTGGTACATCACATGGTCACAGTTACACATCCATTTCAGAATAGACTCATTCTTGCACAGAGTAATCAGCTTTGCTTTTGGAAGTCGACTTTCTATTTCACTCAGATTGCTGGTGTGAAAAAATGTAGCAAATGAATAAATGGTAACGCATTTTCAGCAGGTAAAAACCGGCAATGGGTGTTAAAATGTATTATTTTTTAAAGATGTCATAGATGTCTCAACTACACCCGACAGAACCGCTTTACACGTTGTGTCACATGGAAATGGATTTAAAAAATGCCTCCACAGCTCTGCTACAGCTTGTAAATTATGCAGAGCTATAAATGATCCTTTTGGCATAAAAGAACTGAATAGAATGCTGGGAAAAGACACCTTTACTGTAATTGTCCAAGCAAATAAAGAAATGGATGGCACAACTGTTTCAAGATTGCACTTTGGCATACACCCAGTCTATACAAAAATGCCAGACAACATAAATTTAATTTGAAAAATTAGCATATGAAAAAAAATTATTACTCTGCAGGAAAAACCAATAGGATTTTTTTTTTACACTTGTATTATAATAACTTGAGAAGCAGTAAACAAAGAGACACATTACTGACCTTGGTTCAGTAATAGTAGTGCCATCAGGTGGAGCAGAGGGAGAATAGCGCCAGAAAGTTTGCCACAATTTTTCTATCAGGCTGAACTGAAGATTCACAACCACATCCAGTATTGCCTGAGAAAATAAAATGCAAGTACAGATGGTATTCTATCCAGCTTCCCCCCACTCTCAACTCCAACTAGATCTATAGCTTTTTTCATGTAGTGGAACAAAGGCAAACTGCCCATTTCTCTAATTATAAATAATATTGGTTTTAATACCTTTAAATATCCATAAATTATCCATAAATTATCCAGGCCTATAAACTGGTGTGCACAGAAACTTGATTAAGGCCAGAAGCCTCCGGAAATGAGCATGGCCTATGTAAACATATCAGAGGAATTCACCCAAAGAAAATATTTAATGCTTCTGCAAACACAAAGGAAACCTGCCATTTTACTCATTTTTGTAATTCATTATAGGTGTGAAAGCACCTTCAAAAAGAATTTTAAAAGACATTGTTCAGTATCAAATGTGGCCTAAATGTCTCCATGTTTCTTTAAAATGAGAAAAAAGTTACAGCTTTCAATGTAAAAAAAGAAATTAACGTGATTTACATTTCTAACATGACTAAAACAAAGTATATTTTAGTACATGTACATGTACTACTGCATGTACAATCTGAAGTCTAGTTTCTCTAACATTCTGAAAACATACACATAACTACATTTCACTTTCAGTGTCTCACATATATTAGTTTTTTCCCGTGTAAAGGGGACCGTCCAGAAAAATCTTTTTACTAATGTCCTTTCCAATGAAATAAGCAAAATATCCTGGGGGAAAGTCACATACCACTAACATGGCTGCAATATATTTGGCATTACTGTCTTGCACTGACCTTCACTAGAAGTCACGAACTTTAAAAAATAAATGGTTTATAATAAATACCTCACAGTGCTCTCGATAAAGACTCTGCAGTGATTTGATGTCCTCAAAGGTAGTACCATCTGGTAGAGAAGATATTTCAACTTCTCCAAACTCTGGAAGTACTCGAGATGCATCTGTTTCCATGACAACATAATGAAAGGGGGCTATTGTGAACAGTGCTAGTTACAGTATGATTAAGAAAAAATATAAGGATGACACAAAGAAATAAATTCCAAAAGGTTATAATGTTCAAAGAGAGAAGTCTTTGATTCCTGTTGTATGTTAAAATTGTAAACAAATTCAGCCTGCCTTTTTTAATCAAAAAGAAATATAAAATTATTCTTGAAGACATCAAAAAGATGTCAGGTACATACTACACCTATATAGAAAAGCTAACACACACGTTTTCAGAATATTACATGATGAAGGAAAATATCTATGTCAGTGTATGAAAGATTAATCCTTGAATAGTTTTTTTCTTGTCCAACTGAAGAGTTTATACATAATCAGGAGGTATGATGGGGCTTAGTAGACTCAATATACATTTTTATTTGAAATTTACTAGAATTTCAATTAGAGCCAATAAGTGCTTTTACAATTTGTCACAAATGTTTCCAAGAGATAGCTGATATAAGAGCAAAACGCTGGACTGAAGGAAGATTCAAAACATTTTGATGCTACCCTTATGTTTCGAAGGATTTCAATAACAGCAAACTTAGGCCAAAGAATTTGGTGCTTGAAAATCCTAACCAAATAAGCCTACATCTTCTGCAATAACACAGCCAAAGAGTCTTTCTACGTAAACAAATAACTAAATTACCATTTGTTTTCATTACTGAGAATGCTTAGCTGGATCAATAAATCCACAACTCCGGACACTTCTAAACATGAACTTTGGGGTTTCAGTTGGAATTACTTGGCTTTTTCCACTTTTAATACAACAGCACACTGTATGTCTAATCTACAATAGTAATGCAACGCCACCACCTTCCCCACCCTCCTTTTATAACATGAAATGCGCTGTAATACACATGCAGGTAGCAGCTTCAATTGCCAGAATTTCAATATGCATGTCTAATATAACTTTGCACAGCAACTGCATTGTGATTTATATAGTATTAAATGTATCACACAAATACAGAATTTGCATTTTTTTCCTTTTATACTTATGTGATGCATATTAAATACTACATAAAGCTCACCACACAGAACACGTGATTTAACTGCCCTTTTGCTGTGTTGTGAGTAAGAATTTTAAAGAGGACTTGATAACTTTAGAAGCAACTACTGCACTTGCATGACTTGATGTTCACAGTGATGATGAAGTTAATCTTATTTACACAGCAGTATAAAACCTGTTTTCATACCTAAAAACTGTTGATGATGTTGGCTTTGGGCAATGACAGTTTGTTCAACAGATGTGCCTGTCTGTTGACCACTTCCTGTGAAGCCATCTGCAACTCCGTCCACTTTCTGCATAGGCTTATACCTACAAAAATATCAAGTACAAAGTCATCCTTTCTGTTCACTTCTTCATAAATAAGATCATACAATCTATATTCGCTCTGGTTTCTCCACCTCAAAATAAAATTTTGATGAAAAGTAGCAAAAGAATGTACACATTTCTATTTATTTTGTAAATAACAGAAGAAACAATTACTAAGGGAAGCTAGAGCATTAACAGTGCATTACAGAATTCATAAAGGTAATATTACACCACCATTACCAATTTCTTGTGGAATTTACCTTAAGAACAACATACCCTAAGACCAACTAATTTACACCAAAAGGAATCAAATCTTTCCCATTCAAAACAGCTTGATTTCCCAATAATGGTCTAATTAAAAAAAAATGATTCATTACCTTAAGAAAAAACAACACTACTGTCTGAGGATAGTGGAAGACTTTTCAAATCCAACAAATTTCTCTCATAAGCATAGAAGGCCTGAGAAAGCTACTTGGAAACACAGACTCTTCACAAGTAAATTCTCAGAATCTTTTATAAAGGGCAAAAATCATAATGATAAAATGGGAATGCTGGTTTGGATGGTCAAGTGCTTTCCTGACAATCAGTCTGACAGGCTGAAGATCATGCCTGTCACTTCCACACAACTAAGAATTTACTCTCTCCCAGGTCCTAATGATAACATGTTGGACCCTTTGCACTTTTGAAAAAGAATTGTAGCCACTAGAAAAGAAAATAAGAGAAATCCTGAAGCTAAGGAAAGTGTATTTTAACAATCACTCAAATTGGAATTGTTGTGCAGACTGTAAAACTCCATGCTAACTTCAGAAATGCGATGAGAAATTCTGCTCTTGATGCATTACTCTTAGAAGCAGTTTAATCAGTTGGGAACATTTCATTTTGTTTCCAGTGAACAGAAACTAGCACTGTCTCGTATTTTACTTTAAAAGGAAGTTCCCATGAAAAACATACGTTCAATATTCTAGGCATTCCTGGCATGCATCTAAATATACAATATCAAAAGACAGACACAAAGTACACCCTCTTCAACAGAAAGACTGCTGGTCTGATTAACAAATAGTTTTATAACTTCAGGAATTTGAATGCTTGGGAAAAAAGACACCTATCTGTAATGCTCCAGTGTAAAATCCTATGCCTGTTGAAGATAACAACGAAACTCTAATCAACTTCAAGAAGGAATAAAATTTCATCTCTGGTATCATGGTAGCACTGAACTCTTCTGGATGAGCTTGTTATTACTTGGTAAATCTACCTGAAGTAGGCAGTTAATCTGTGAAGAATTCTTAACTTCTCCCTCATTACACATTATAATTACAAATATCAGGCAGAAGATCAACTTCTGGAAATATTTCTAAATCTGAACCTATACTTTAAGATAGTTCCATTACTTTCTGCAAAATTTATTATTTTACTGACCCTTCAGCTCCTGAAACAGGATTCAAAATGGCTTGAATACATACAAATAATACTCCTCTAAGAGTTTTTCAGTTATGTAAAAAAAGTTTTAATTAAAGTATAAAAGCCAACTTAATCCTTTGGTGCTAGGAATCAGGATTATCCACCTACTTACTCCACTGTGCTTTATATAAAATATGCTGGGCAAAATGCTTAATTCTGGGACTGTGACAGGTAACTCGTCACAGCAGTTAACCAGTTTCAACAGCATTAGAAAATTACTTGCAAAATGAAAGTAAATAATGAAAAAAAGGCACAAAATTATTTTCCAGGAGCTTCAGATGAAACATAAGCAGACAGTGGTTAACAATTTTAGATCTGCTGCCTTTTGTGGTTTATGCACCAAACAGCTCTCCCGAATTCCTTAGTTACATTTGAGCCATTTTTGGTGCGTGAAAGAAATAGTTAACATTTCCCAACTGGTAAGAGCTGTATTTTCTAAAATTATCCAGACTTTTACTCTATTTCCCTATTTTAATCACTATTAACCTGTACCTTATTTCATCTTTCACCCTATTCTTTTCTTTTAAATTACTAGGTGCTAATAGACCGGGAGCAGAAAATAATAACTGATCTTACATGAATATTACAGCTTTCTAATACGTGACCCAAAAAGGACACCATTTGAATTTTATATACGTTAGCATAAACACAGTAAAAGTTTGCAGAGTCTTTAGTTAACAACATGCATTTTCTCAATTTGTGCAAAGCTATGAAAACAGAAAAACACAACAACACTGAAACCAGAACATGGAATCAGGTAATTCATAAATGACACTGAATAGTATGCTGGTCTCACTTTGCAGTTAATTTAGAATACAACTCCATTGACTGCCATAGTCTAACTATGATAACTTCATTAACAGAAACTTCCTCTCTCACCGCAGAACAGATTAGTAACTTCCTGACTACAATTCATGTGCAGCAAACAGCTGCATATTCATTAATAAGATAAAGCAAGAAGCGGAATGCCTGCTTGGTTTGAAATGCACATATATAAATTTGGTAGGGAAAAGAAACAAGCTGAAAACTATCAAAACCTTGAGGAGCCAAAACAGATTGACTAAGTTGCAAGTCAGACAAAAACCAGATAGTTTTTTCAGTTAAATTTTCTGCAGATTTTGTTGTTTGCTTGTACTGTTGCCATGCTGCCACTATTTGGATTTTACCCTATATCTTAGAATTCATTTTTTTTTCCGAAAAATCCAACTCATGCTGTTATGCAATTTATAATATTCTATCCTTTTGTTAAAAAACTAAGGTTTCTATCCTTCTGGCTTGCTAAAAACAAAATGTAGGGGCTCTAGAAAGAAACAGAACTAAGCTCTAAGGATTCACTTCCATTTTATTTTTATTTTAAATCTGTTATTGTGATTTATCACCAGGAGTTCACTGATGTCTGAGAGAAGTGAGTCAACGTACCAAATTATGTAACAAAATGGTTACCTTATGCATAACAAAGTGTAAAGTATGCAAAAGCATTTTACTACTATATGCAAATAAAATGTTGCCATTGATGGTACTAGGGGGAAAAAAACAGCTTTTAAAATTAGCAGAAAGCAAAAATTGATCCAAACAGCTTGCAACACCACAGGCAACATGTACTAAAACTGTTAACTACAGGAAAATTGAAGAAACTCAAATGCCTTAAAAAATTATTGAAGATGCAAAACCTGCAAGTAACAAAGAAATACCTGAGAGGCATTTGGATGCTATCAGAAAGTTTTGGTGTGTAGATCAAGTTTGTACTGGTTGTTTTCTAATGTTTGAATAAAATAAAAACGCTTCCAAGTACACTGTTGTCATACATCATGAAGTGGAGGCTATATTTCAAAAATAATGTGGAGGCTATATTTCAATAAAAGCACAGTTATCTGCAATAAATTGTAGTAAAACTGTAAAGAAATTTAAGGAATGCAAATTTCATGTGTGTGCTTTAAAAACATCTCTCCTCAGTCCAATAAGCATTGTTGATATATGCCTAATCTCAAAGCCTAAAAAGAACTTCAACGTTTTTTAAGCCACGACCACCTCAGTGTCATAACCATATTATACAGAAAATATCTATGCTTGTTCAACAAAAAGACCATGGGTTTTTTTCTGAATGGCTCCATTAGTAAGTTGTTTAGTAGTTTATCACAGAAGTTCTCTTATTATCATTTTAGGATATTGTGTCTTACTGAACTTGCAGCCCAGTTTTGCAGATGTCAGTATTTGTTGGACTATGATACCTTGCCCTCTGTCTTCAAAAATAATATCACTATAAAAACACATAATTTCTCTGTTGTCCATAAACACAAGCCTTTTTAAGCCGCTTTTAAAAAGATCTGTAAGTACTTGATGCTTGGACCCACAGTGGCTTGGTTTAAAGGTTTGAACAGTATACCCAGGAAACATGAGAATACAGGGAAGAAAACAGTAGAAAAATACAGACTATTTTCTACATAAAATGAAAACACAGGGTAAACAACATCTACAGGAAGCAGTGATTAATGATTCCCGGTTAGAACAATAATATATGTGTTAGCTGAATGTTATAATGTACAGCAGATGACAATACAGTTATTGTATTCATTAAAAAAAAAAAAAAAGCTGAATGTTCAGCTTCCATAAATGAAAGCAAAAAGGTATAACTGTAAGAACTGCAATATATATTTGAAATTAACTTGGAAATCTGGAGGTTTACTTCTGGAAACAGAATTTAAAACATATATTGTTATGAATGCCGCAAAGAAAAGGCAAGCATACCCATATCAATTTCCCTAGACTAAGCAATAAAGATAATACAGCTTTTGAGCCACAAGCTTCTACTCATGAAGAGTTAAATAAAAACAGGCTAAAAATGGAACTTAACTTTAGGAATTGTATCTCTGATACATTTCCCGTAAGTAGTCTGACAATGAATGCTTATGGAAAAGAGATTTCACACTAAGATTGTACTTTAAAGTGGCAAGTGTTTAGTGCCACTTTAAAACTATGCAAATATATTTGGCATAATATGTGGGTTGAATATTACTTTATTTCTACCTAACAATCTTTGGCTAATACCCATTCACTGTTAGTCAGGCCTGTGTTTGATCCAGAACTGATGGACAATATAGCCATTTAAAGAAACCTGTTTTTTCCTGCCCTGGAAAACATCTAGGAGCAGGATGACAGAGGCAAGCCAGGCCTTCCCTTGCAAATCTGAGCCATACAGCAGGTCCAGCTGAAAGGCACAGTGTTAGCTATCATCTTCCAGCCAAAACTAGTCATTCAGTGCATTTCTTCAGTTGCCAAACCACTGTCTCGGCTGGATGATAGGACTGTGATCTGTAGTTGCTCTATTTTTAATTCTTACTGGAACAAAGAAAGAGTACTCCTGTGGCTCACGCTGATCACAACCAAGACTAAGCAACTAACAGCACTACCTTCCATCTGAAATTTATGTCTGATAAATCTCAGACCCTTGAATTCAAGCCCAGAGCAAACTCTGAAGAGGAACATACAAGAGCACTTTGGGATATTCAAGTTATGCAAATAGAAAAGGTGCATGACCCTCAAATTAAGAAAAGGAACAAAGAAAAGTGATCTGCAGCACACATTCACTCTACAGTCTTTCCATAAAGGACAAGAAATGTTTATCCAACTAGATGTGTCTGATAGAGGTGATAGAATTGTTATAACTACACAGACAATGCATATTGACTGCAATTTACCACTGATCTAAAGGACAAAAGAAACATGAGAAATATTAATAAAGCTGGAGAAAGAGCGACGTTACCCTAATCATACAAATTATAATATTCAGTCCTTCAGTTATCTCTTAATATATCCTGCTAGAGTTCTTCAATACACTAGTGCAACTGTGATAAAAATACATACAGACATATCAGACATTAGATACTAAGCCAGTTCTGTAAATGTGGAAGAAATCTTATTTCAAAAATACAAGTTCATTTTTTAAATTGTGTGCTGAAAGTTGTAAGTCATGCCATTTTTATATTTAGCATTTCTTTTTTCCCCCCAAACCCTAGCTTCTGAGGGCTACAAAACACAAGCATATCTCAGTTTCCATTAAAATTAATCCAGCAAAATATAGATGTTTTTATTTCAACAAGTTGGAATAAAGCTTGACATTGTACTACTAAAGACTACCCTAAAATTAAAAAGTAAGGCTACAAAGAGAGGAGAATGGAGCGAAGCTCATGATTGCTGCACACTAGCTGTAATGAAGTAAACAGCCTAGACTGCTGAAGAATTTAATATGTTTGTTAAATCTTCTTCTAAAATGACTATTGTAATCATCACATTGCAATGAGACAAAAAATCTTCTGGAGTCATCACACTTGGCTTTAAAATTGTTGTTTCAATTAGAAAATTTTGCAGTTTTCTGGTTTACATAACTATGCATAAATAAAGTAACAGCAGCTCATGAGTTTCCATTTTTCAATGAAAATTTCCTATATTTTGTTAGATAAACACCTTCATTCTGAAAATTTCTATATCCTAGTCAGTATTGCTAGCATGTTTGATGGTATGCAAAGCAGAGACAATATATGTATTTCACTGTGCAATTGTCAAAGTCTGACTAGCTCCTTGATCTCTGCATTTTAATTCTTTGGGATGCTGGGATTTTGGAAAGACACAACATATTTTACAAGATCTGTGTACCCTAAACTAAGGGATTGTTGATGTTTAGGCTGGGCTGGACACTAAATGAATGACAGACGCTCTCTATTAGTCCGTCTTCCTTCCCAGAAGGAAGGAAGGGAGGGAAGGAAGGAAGAGAGAGGAAGTGAGAGAGAAACTTATGGGTTGGAAAAAAACTGAAACAGCTTTAACAAAATATGAATAAAAAGAAAAAATATAATATTATTAAGAAAATAATGAAATATATACAAACATATTTAAAACCAATGTCGTGCTCCCAGGATGATGATCACGTTGCTGGCAGGCACTGGGAAAATCACAGACTGGACTCAGCAGCAGATGGAAAATGGATTCAGGAACACACGGATCCGAACCAGAGGCAGAAGAACAGACAGAGTCCTCCTTGATGCCGGCCACTGAAGAAAAGAGGGTGACCCCTTGGATCCCTCAGCTTTTATACTGAGTATGATGCAGACGGGATGTAATACCCTGTTGGTCAGTTTTGGGTCACCTGTCCTGTCTACTCCTCCCTACAGCTGGGACCCCTTTATGCTCTTCCACTTCTGACCCTCTGACTTGGGTCGGGGTAACATAACAAAGTTAGCTGACCTTGGTTGTTATAGCAATAAGTATAAGCAAGAGCCTCTGTGCATACCATTCTGTGGCATTAATACAAACATCAAGCCTTATCACTCTGGAAGCACACACTGTCTGAAGAACATGCTGCTAATTTCAGAGTATGCATCCAGTTAGAAGAGACTTAACTGAAAAGTGAAATTACTAAAAAGAAAATCAGTTTTGTTCTATCTCAAACCGGGACAGGAATGAACAAAGATCCTCAGAACTACTTTATACTGTATAAATAGTGCAGCAGTAGTACTATGTGAACAATGCTTCCATTTCTAGGGTACCTAACTGGGCATCACAAGATTTTAGGAGTATGAAGAGATCAGCCTGTCCTTTGTCTTAAAAGACAAGAAAGTAAGTAATGCAAGTTCCTGAGCAAAGAGATAAAGCCTCATCTAGGAAGGCATACTGGGACAGCTGCTTTTAAGGATTTAATAACAAAAAACATTGTTCTTATTAAGGTATAACAACATGGTGGTCTTTTCTGCAGTCAGTATTGCAGATGGGTGATAGAGGCTTCCACTTCTTTTCCTATTCTCCTCTGTCTCACTGCTAGCCTAAAATGAAGATAATACATAGCCAACTTTTCTACTACAGCACAGTATTTTTCACGTAGCAGCTACCTACTCAGCATAATTATCCAGTGCCTTGTAGTTCCCATCCTTCATCAACACGTTTACAGATTCTCACAGCACAGCTTAAGATTTGTATGAATTGACTATGAACGGGAGAGTACTTGTGTGTGCATGCATGGGTGAGCTTGAGTGGGTAAAATGTAACTAACTTACTTGAAGATTTTGTAAATATCTATCACCTTTTCTTACCATAGAACCCTGCGATGATTTTTGCAACAAGAATTTCCAACACGATCATATTGGGAGACATCTCATGCTTCCATTGTTATGCCCAGTACACTTAAGATCATGTATCATAGAATCATAGAATGGTTTGGGTCAGAAGGGACCTTAAATAGGATCTAGTTCCAACCCCCCTGCCCTGGGCAGGGACAACTCCCACTAGACCAGGTTACTCAAAGCACCATCCAGCCTGGTCTTGAACAATTCCCAGCATGGGGCAGCCACAACTTCTCTGGGCAACTTGTTCCAGTGCCTCACCACCATGACAGTGAAAAATTTCTTCATAACATACAGTCTAAATCTACCCTCTTTCAGTTTAAAACCATTACCCCTCATCCTATTGCTACACTCCCTGACAAAGAGTCCCTCTCCATCTTTCCTGTAAGGCCCTCTTCAGATACTGAAAGACCACTATAAGGTGTCCCCAGAGCTTTCTCTTCTCCATACTGAACAACCCCAACCCTCTCAGCCTCTCATCATAGGAAGGGTGCTCGAGCTCCCTGATCATTTTCGTGGCCCTCCGCTGGACTCACTCAAACAGGTCCTTGTCCTTCTTGTGCTGAGGACTCCAAACCTGGATGCAGTACTCCAGATGGGGTCTCACCAGAGCAGTGTATAGGGGTAGAAACACCTCCCTCGACCTGCTGACCACACTTCTTTTGATGCAGCCCAGGATTTGGTTGGCTTTCTGGGCTGCGAGTGCACATTGATGGGTCACGTTGAGCTTCTCATCAAGCAACACCCCCAAGTCCTCCTCCTCAGTGCTGCTCTCAAGCCATTCTCCATCCAACCTGTATCTGGGCTTGGGATTGCCATGACCCACATGTAGGACCTTGCACTTGGCCTTGTTGAATTTCATGAGGTTCACATAGGTCCACTCCTCAAGCCTGTCCCTCTGGATGGCACCCCTTCCCTCCAGCGTGCTGAATGCAACACACAGCTTGGTGTTGTCAGCAAACTTGCTGAGGATTCACTCAATCCCCACTATCCATGCTGTCGACAAAGATGTTAAACAGCACTGATCCCAGGACTGACCCCTGAGGAACGCCACTCGTCACTGGTCTCTGCTTGGACATTGAGCTGTTGACCACAACTCTTTGAGTGTGAGCATTCAGCCAATTTCTTATCTACAAAGCAGTCCACCCACCAAATCCATGTCTCTCCAATTTAGAGACATGGATGTCATACAGGACAGTGTCAAATGCTTTGCACAAGTCCAGGTAGATGATGTCAGGTGATCTTCCCTTATCCACCAATGCTGTAAGCCAGCAAGACCACCAAATTTGTCATTCAGAAGGCCACCAAATTTGTCAGACACAATTTGCCTTCAGTGAAGCCACACTGGCTGTCACCAATCACCTGCTTATTTAACATGTGCTTTAGTATAGTTCCCAGGAGGTTCTGCTCCATGATCTTGCTGGGCACAGAGGTGAGACTGACTGGACTGTAGTTCCCCAGGTCTTCCTCTTTTCCTTCTTTAAAAATGGGAGTTATGTTTCCCCTTTTCCAGTCATCAGGAGCTTCACCAGAGTGCCATGACTTCTCAAATATGACGGATAGTGACTTAGCAACTTCATCAGCTAGTTCCCTCAGGACCTGTGGATGCATCTCATGAGCTCCCATGGATCTGTGCACCTTCAGGTTGCTCAGCTGGTCTCGAGTCTGATCTTCTCCTACAGTGGGTGGCACCTCATTATCCCAGTCCCAATCCTCAGTCCCAGTCCCCCATATCTTACAGTGAATATGATTTTAATACTGTAATTACTTCTGAAAGAGGCAATAAAATAATTTCAGGTATTAAAGTAATACCTCTGTTTGAAGTTAAAGTTTGAAGTTGTGTTTTCCATATCCCAGTTGTGTCCAAGGCCACAAAGTATGCTTAATAAACTATACCAAACTGTTCATTCAATTAGATTTTTGGGGGGTAATAGCTCTAAAAATGTCTTGCTTGGTATGCTGCTGCTCCACCTATGGGTTTTATGAATTTACACCTCTTAGACGTTTCATTTTAAGGTAATATGGGAGGCTAGTGACATCAGCCAAATAAAAATTAATTTCAAAGAAATGTACTGATTTCTATTTTTTTCCTAAAATTTTCTGTTCAAGATAGTTTTTCATATGCATATTCACACATTCTTTCATCACCAGCATAGCCCTTTGTCGTCACTGTGCCACTACTTTCAAATACTTCTGAGCTTTCAGGGGATCATCAGGAACAGGATGCTGAGGGAAAAGACTTAAATCAACTTGGAGGCAAACTGTTATGTTCACATTAATTTTTCGTGGGGAGAGGAAATAAACACCAAACTGACCTTAATCATAAGCTCTCTTATAAGCAGCTTATACGTAAAATAATGCAGTAATGAAAATGAACAGCAAAATTTGAAATTTAAGCTCTTACCGCTTTTCTTCAGCTCATAGGATAAGAACTCAAGATGGTTAAGAACAATCTGTTCATATCATATCTCACTTTATTGTTACTACTTTTTGCAAATTTATGACAATTTCTAGGTAACTATTCTTTCATGTTGACTGATACCTAACTTCAGTGATGTCAACTGGGTATCTAGCAAACTTTTATTTTTCACAGCAGAGAAGCTGAACAAAAGTTGCATTGAATTTCAACTTTTCCATGTAAAGAAAAGTAAAAGCTTTATGAATGAGAAATATCAGTAAGTACTTGTGTTCATTTCACACTTTACCTCTGTTTCTGCTGCATGGGCTGTTGTCTCATGGCCATATATTGCATGTCCTCTTGTAGTCGATTAAGAGGAGAGTCTGGCTTGACGCGAATCCCATAGTAATGATATTTGGAGTTCCCCCTTCATGCAAGCGCAAGAATTAAAAGAACAGTAACACTAGTTTTATGCATCTACATTACACTTACTTTACAATTTACATTGACTGGAAAATAACACCAATGAATCAGGCCTGACTCTCCTGTCATACCTGTTTTACATGGCTGTCATTTTAACACCTCTGGGAAATTAATTCACTCTCTTAAACAAGTATTATTCAGCATTTTAACTTGTAATCCACTTGAGTAAGAGAAATAAAATGCAAATAAACCCAACTTATCTGTGGATAAGTTTCTCCATAACTTATGTTACAGAGAAACACAATTCTTAGTAATTTCCAAACAACAAGCTACATTTTATTTGTACTGATAAAAATCTGCAGTGTATTATCAAAATACAGACACATAAACAGTCAAAAACAGGAGAAGTAAAAGTATAATAACACCTGGAAAAGCATAAAAACATTTAAGATTAAGAGACAGAACTGACAGAAAACCACTGTAATATTTAAATACAGGTTTTACTTATTTTTTGACCAGGAGACAAGTTTCTGACTCAATTATCACTTGTATTTTCTATTATAGTTCAGTATTTCATTAACACAAACCTAGTTCCAAGTCTTCTGGTCCGTAACCCCATGAAGATTGACCGTATGAGTTTTCCAAAGGAGGCAGCATTGACTGGATCCAACTTGTGCTCCTGACAATGGCGTAAGTAATGGTTGTAAAGGGTACTTCTTGGAAGGCTCACTCCTTCTGCAGTTTCATAGTTGTCTAAAAGCCATTGAAGCTATATCACATAAAAAAAAAAAAAATTATTGCTATATTAAAAAATGTCTTAGCCATACATTAACTTATGACAGTTCTGAAACCATTCTTCAGGTCTATTAAACAATTACTTCCTTCTTCAGAGATTTCTTAAATGCTAGCTATACCATAGTGCCTTAGGATCTTCAGAATTACCAGAACTCATTGCACTTGTGACCTCAGATAAGTGTCCACTTCTTAAAATATTTTTGATTCAGTACCACACACCAATACTTGATAAAGGTATCTATGCTTTGGAGACAAACTGTTAGTACTGTAAAGAAATAAAGTAATCATGAATGTAATTAACATAAATTGCAGAAAACAAACTCCTTGGATTAACACAATTAAGTTAATGTACTTGTTAACCTGGAATATTATACTGTTTTTCTTTGCCTGATGTTAAAAAACATAAGATATTTTTTACTCTCAGATACACAAAGGAAAAAAGCTGTTGCATGTAAATCAGAAAGCAACCTAGAAAACGCTGAAAATAACTGGTACATCTATAAAGCATTACAGGTACAATGCCCTTCAGTTGTAGCTTGTTTGCCTTTTACTTCCAGGAGGCACAGAATGAGATTCCTGGAAAAGTTAATCTTTTCACCTAATTGTGGAAGGTAGGTAATTTTAGACACATGCAAGAAAAGACTTTTAATGTACCATCACCGGACTTCCCAAGTAGTGCACACTCATGAAACACCTCTAGCTGTCACTAATATACAAAAAAATAAAAAGGACAATTTAATAACCCTAGATTTAACATTACGGGAGAATGACAAAGTCAATCAAAAATCATATAGGTTGAGGATGCATGTAAATTCCACTGTTTTAGCTTTTTGATATGCTAACATTTTCCTTATCTTTCCCCAGTATAGTTTCAGTTCCCTGTAATTGTCCTTTAGATACAGCGTGAATGACTCACAAATTTCATTTTCTGATTGAATTTTATTCTCTGTTTTCCTAAGTATTTGTTCCAAAGGAGTACAGTGTCAATATTTGAGCTTGCTAGGGTAAAGATATCTTACCAAAACTCTGGATTTAATTTGATTATCCAGTGAAAATGCAAACTGAGGACATTGACTTCAAGACTTGCCACAAACCTTTACTCTGATGAGCTAGATATTCACACAAATGTGTAATAATTTTCAATTTAGTCCAGCAAAGCAGTAACTAGTATAACCAAAACACAAAGTATTAAGCAACAACAAAAGATGGTCTACTTATTCCTTTGCAGAATTATCTTCTGTTAGAGCAGTGCACATATTCTGTTCCATCAACGTTCAGTGTAAGTTATCATGCAAACAACTTTAGTGTGCAATAGCCATGAAATGTTTTGGTCCTGGCCTTTTCTTTATCACAAAACTATTATGTACGAAAGTACAGATAGTAACATATATTAAATTTAAAGCTGTGTTTTAGTCACAGTGAAAATTCACCAGTACAAATGCAAAACCGTTGCTGCAAAATTTACTCTAAAACATTCAAACACCATTTCCATATTTGCTTTTCATTGAAATCATACCCATAACTTTTGCGTGTTTCTTATACATAAGCTATAGAAAAACATACAGAAGTAAGACGTAAATGCTTCCAAGACATAAATTTTTTAGCTCAGTTTGCAGGTCATTTTTGCATTTCAAATAGACAAAATGAAAAAGTACAGTTCATCATCTTTATATCAGTTATCATATCGTTATTTTTACAATCTTAACATTCACAAGTGCTTCTAAATAGCGTATCTGTCATTTTGAAATAAAGCTGAAGAAAAAGTATAATTGTAAACATTAACTTTTATCTGCATGTATTAAACTTGTTTCGCTAATGACCTGACATAAGCCTGTCTGGTCTTAGAAACAAAGGTAATTGTATCTTTCAACTGTTGCATTTTATCTATATTTAAAATCTACTATTACATCTATATTTATATTGTAGACATTTACATAACATTTGTCATCAGAAGAGATAAGGAATATGTAGTATTTCTGTTTTCCCCCAAAGGGAAAAACTTTGTCAATCCCAAAAGACTGACAAACAAAAAATAATTACTTTCCAATTAAGTGCTGTATGTAACATTAAAGATATTTTCCTCGAGATGGCTTCTAACCTATTATGAATCACTTCAAGTGCACTTCATTAATGATGTGAGTTTCTAACAGATGTTATTTCAACCATAACTTCCATTATTCAACACCAAAAAAAAACCAAATCAAAAGATAAGTGCAATGTAAGAACTTTTGCTCGTGGGTGGAGTTACTTAGTAGCAAAGGCTTGAAGTCATTACTTGCTAGATTATAGCCTGGAAGAAAAAATGCAGTTAATATATGATTTTAAAAGTAAAATTATCTTAAAACATTATAAAACTATTGTGAAGAACTTATTTTTTTTTCCTACCGAGATGAAATATAATTCTAAAACTGAGCTATTCAGGTTTGAATCCTGGCTTTTTAATTCGTAGTACTGACCATAGTGTATGGGTAAGATGCGTAAAGGTATGAAATATTTACAGTCAGACCTGTTAAATTGACTGTGACTCCAATCAATCTGCAATGTTTATAAAGCATTCAACTATCAATTAATGAAGTCAATCTCATGCAGAAATAAATCAGGAAAGAAAAGAAAACAGAGGAGAAATGACAAACTCCTTAAAATAAGCACATGTGAATTTAAGCAAAAAAGAAAAAAAATCCTAGAAAACCTCATGGAGGTATCGCAGGGCTAAAATCCCAATCCCAGTGCTAGTATTTTCCCACAAATTAATATATCATCTGGAAAGTGAATTAAACACACAATATAGAATTCTGTTTTAAAATCTGCTAAGCACAATTATTTTAATAAATGCGAAACCAAACCATTACACGTGAAAATCAAGAACAGTTTAAAGAGACAAAGGCTAAATCTACACTTAAAATTCCTCCATACTGTCCTTACTTGAATTTAAAGAGAATAAGCATTGCTTTAAAAATGGGCAAAACATTCAGTGAGTTTGATCTAGATTGTTACCTTCTTCCAAAATGACCAAGTCTAGGAAAGACTGACTGCCACAAAAACGCGCACAAGGATTTTTTTTTTTTCCCCCCACAAAGATACATCCCTATCAATCAGAATAGTTTTGAAAATGCCTTCACAGTCAAGAAAGAAATATCATTACAAGACTTAACAGTTGGATGCAAATCTCATTGTTAGGAACACACTGTGAAGAGTGCATAGCACCAGGAATGAGTGGAACATAGTTTACTGGGGCACAGCAGCTTGTCTTGGAATTCTTCTTAGTTTTATACTAAGATTCTGGACTTCATAATAGGACGCAACATATCAACACTTCAAGTCTTAACATAAATTCCTGACATTTTGCTAAAAAAACATATTGCCCCTTTAAAAATGATATTTAAATAATAATTCTGATATTATCTAATACTATCTATTATGACTTAATCATTTTGATACTGTCTTATCTTCAAAAAAATTATTTTATAAACATCCAAGGCGTATTGCTGTATAACATTTTGTACAACTTTTTGTAATATGATTTTTGTCATTCAATTCTGGTATTTTCCAAAGAAAAAAAAAAGTTTGCTTAAAATTTCCACAAAACTATTCTAGTTTTGCCTTTGACATAATCATACAAAACCAGACAAAATTCAAAACCTAAATCTAAACCTGTTAAAACAGATTTTTAATTTGATTTCTGAGGAACAGCCTCTACCACCATATTCTTACATTAAGACCACAAACCAAATTTAAATTTCTTCTGTAAAACAATAAGGGAATTTGAATTTATATGATTAGTAATGCTGAGAAGAAAAAAAAAGGTAAGATGAATACAAACTAATCATCATGGCAAAAATACAAAATACAAAAACACATATACCAACAGAAAAAAGTATTTCAAGAAAGACTAGCAACTTACAAAGCAACATTATTATTTATATAATAAGTTTAAAATTAACTTTGGGCCGTTTTCCTTTATTTTAAAGTTACAGATAATGGATTTATCACTATATTTGGAGATCATGTTTTTAGACAAATATCTTTTAGCTTTGTGCATGGAAAGTTCTTAACTGTAAGATTTGCAGAGTAACAACAAAGCAAAAGGCAAATGAATAAGACATTTTAGTGTACTTCAAATTAAGATAATGCTTTCATTTTTTTTTCCAGCTCATCATAAGGATCTTTAGGATTCTTAAGTTAGTAATTTTTTTTCAGAAATTCAGAATACATTAAGAAACACGTAGAAATAATCTAAAGACATTTAAGCATGCTGTTTGTTTCTTCTCTTCCTCTTCACATGCCCCCAAAATTAATATAGGGTACACAGACTTTTCTTTGTATACAACTTCATTTAAAATTTCAAAAGCCAGCTAACTTAGAACTATTTGTACTTTATCTTGACATTTCCACTATAATCCTCAAGACAGTAAAATATGTTAACTTGTCGTAACACAGGTGTAGAGCATAGGAAACAGGTAACACTCTGCAATATACCATAAAGACATTTCATCTGACAAAATAAAGCCATGGGAGATGTAGTAGAAGATTACAAGCAACTAAGATGAGAAGATTAAGAGCAAAAAGTAGTAATAAAATAAAACAAACATTTAGAGGCAGGCTAAGCATGCAGAACAAGCAAGAGAGAGCGTATGTGAAGAAGAGACAACTTACATGGCTGTTGAGAAGAGAGCTTCTGTGAGTGGACAGACCATCAGACTTTTGCAGTGTCTCAATCGCCATTTCAATCTGATAATAGATGTCATTAAAAAAAAGGACTCAAGACGAGATAGTAAAAAAGCCTGATCAGAGAAGTTTTGACAGATTGCTTACAGATCAATAGAAATGCCTGCTTTATTTCTGGCTAGGGCATATGTTTCTACTAAAAGGCCTCATTTCAGAGTCCCAGTGAATAGAAAATTCCCCAATCAGGTCAGAAAGGCATTTTTGCTTGCATTTATATTGCAGGATCACAGCCTCTAAGTCCATTTTACCTTCCAACCTGCTCAGGAAATTAAATGAGTAAAATTACTGGTGAGCTGCATTCAAACAAAAATAACCCTGATGGAACAAAAAAGTCATTAATAAAATAAAAATATTTAAAAATCCCTAAACAGAATTTTAAGAAAGGCCTCCATGTTTTCCCTCCAACTATATCAGAAAGAGATATGCACAGCTTGCAGTAAGATTTGAATTAGAAACAAAAATTCAGCTCTCTGGAATCACAGAATCAAATCGCAAACCCAAATAATCCAATAGGTTTTCCACCATTAGCTTCACTGGGACAGGACATCACCCTTACTGTTGCCAGCACCCTTTGAATATCCCCAGCTGTCAAAGTAAATGGAAAGTCAGGAGTTATACAGACTGCAGGATCCAGCCTTTGGAAAAGCAGATTTGTTCACAATAATTTTGCCTTTAAAAAGGAAAAGAAACCACAGCACTCCTAAAATACAAAGTAATATTACTTCAAATGCAAGTGTATGAATACTCTCACATCCATTCCCATTCTTTTCTTTTTTAATATCAATGGATATTTTGATCAGTTCAGTAACAACAGCATTAAAGAAAAAAGAAAAAAAAAAAAACAAAACAGAACCTAAATGTAATTTAACCGGGAAGCTAGAAGAGCAAAAACAACAATGAAAACAACACAGACAATGGGATGTGCAGTAAGAAAAGCCATGCAATTAATTAGCTACATTAAATGGCCAAAATGAAAGCAATGGAAACCACCACTTATACTTTTAAAAACATTTATCATTCTCCATCTAGACATTTTAAAATGAGCCCTCCCTGTCCTACTTTAAATATCACAGTCCTATCCATAGTTTTAGTGGCATGATTTATCAATATTGGCTGAATTCACTCTCTATATAGCACTAAATGAAAAATACTACAGTTGATACTTGAATTTACTGTAAATATAAAATTAACTTCTCCTTTTTTTACAGGGCAAATGACAAGTATTTTCTTGTAACAACTGTGAGGAATTACTTCTTGTTTCTCTTACAACTGTTTAATATCAGTTATACAAGCCTTTTCATAAAAAATACATTATTAAAAATACTCAATTTCTATGTAAGAAAACATACTGTTGCATAGCAGTAATTTTTTTTTTAATATTCTGATTTCTTCTTGCTTCAGTGGAAAATACTATGAGGTCAAGTATTCAATCACACAGGAAAGATCAAATTTTAAAAGCAAGCTGCATGATAAAAACTACAAGCCTAAAACATCATTATAATAAGGTCAACTTACTATATACCATAGTCATAAAATTTCCCTACTTAACATAATGCTACAATGAAACAATGAAGACCATACACACATTTAAATCCTAATTCTGAATCCGGGGTTACTTCTTCCACTATAGCACTGAAGTTACACCTCCTGCTGCTCATTCCCACTACTGCACCTCTCTCATTTTGTTGCTGCAACTTGTAGCCTTGTTTGTTCAGAGAACCAGTCCATTCAAAAGCAGTAGTAATTGCTCTTAAAAAGAAAAGTGTCATTACAGATAACACTCATCCCTCGCTGACGTATTGCTTCAAATGACTTATGGTGCTATGCAATCATAGAATGATAGAATCTTCATGGTTGGAAAGGACCTTTGAGATCATCGAGTCCAACCATACAAACACAAAAAAAACCCTACAATCTCTGTCACTAGAGCATGCCCTGAAGTGCCAAATCTACACGTTTCTTAAATACCTCTAGGGATGGTGACTCAGCCACCTCCCTGGGCAGGCTGTTCCAGTGCCTGACCACTCTTTCAGTAAAGTAATTCTTCCTAATGTCTAATCTAAACCTCCCCTGCTGTAACTTCCTCTGGTCCTGTCATTATTCACCTGGGAGAAGAGGCCAACACCCACCTCTCTACAGCCTCCTTTCAGGTAGTTGTAGAGGGCAATGAGGTCTCCCCTCAGCCTCCTCTTCTCCAAACTAAACATGCCCAGTTCCCTCAGCCTCTCCTCATATGGCTTGGTCTCCAGACCCCTCACCAGCTTGGTAGCTCTCCTCTGGACACGCTCCAGCACTTCAATGTCCCTCTTGTACAGAGGGGCCCAGAACTGAACACAGCGCTCGAGGTGAGGCCTCACCAGTGCCGAGTACAGAGGCACGATCACTTCCCTGCTCCTGCTGGCCACGCTGTTCCTGATACAAGCCAGAATGCTGTTGGCCTTCTTGGCCACCTGGGCACACTGCTGGCTCATGTTAAGCTGGCTGTCCACCAGCAGACCCAGGTCCTTTTCTGCTGGGCAGCTTTCCAGCCACTCTTCCCCAAGCCTGCAGCATTGCTTGGGGTTGTTGTGACCGAAATGCAGGACCCGGCACTTGGCCTTATTAAACCTCATACAGTTGGCCTTGGCCCATTGATCCAACCTGTCCAGGTCCCTCTGTAGAGCCTTCCTACCCTCAAGCAGATCAACACTCCCACCTAGTTTGGTGTCATCTGCAAACTTACTGAGGGTGCACTCAATCCCCTCATCCAGATCATCAATAAAGATATAAAACAAAACTGGCCCCAAAACTGAGCCCTGAGGGACACCACTGGTGACCGGCCGCCAAGAAGATTTCAGCCCATTAATCACAACTCTCTGGGCACGGCCATCCAGCCAGTTTTTTACCCAGTGAAGAGCACACTTGGCTATGCCATGATTCGCCAGCTTCTCCAGGAGAATGCTGGGGGGGACGGTGTCAAATCAATGAGCCAAATCAACTGTTTCTTTTTTGTCGTTTTGGGTTTTTTTGTTTCTGGAGTTTCTTTTAGAACTAGGTATCAGCAGTATGGCCATTGAAGACAATGAATCTGTGTTCACTTTTACTGCATAGCATACGCCAGGCAGTGTTGGTCACCACTAAAAGATGTTAATTACTTCATCAAACTCAGAAAGATATGTGATCTATGCTTAAAATGAGTCTTCATCATATTCTACTACGGCAAGCTTCTCAAGAGAAATTGTTCTTACTACTAGTTATTTTGTTCATTATTCTCAGCTAAATTTTGATAAAATGAACTTTCAGCTTTATCTGACAGATACATATCTCTTTAACGACAGAAACTTTCCTCCTGTGTAAGCTGTACAATCACATTTTACCTATTTTTGAGCATAAAAAGATGTTTAATTTGAAGACAGATTTCCTAGACACTAAATCATTCATGTTGCCCTTTCCAAAAACTTCCAGCTACTTCTTGTTTTCCTCTATTGGTGTTCCTCGGGGGGTGGTTCTAGGGCCAGTTCTGTTCAATATTTTTATCAATGATCTGCATGCAGAAGTTGAATGCACCATTAGCAAATTTGCTGATGATACCAAGCTGGGAGGTGCCGTTGACTCTTTCAAGGGATGAGAGGCCTTGCAGAGAGACCTAGATAGATTGGAGCATTGGACAATGATTAATGGGATGAAATTTAACAAGCTGAAATGTCAGATTCTGCACCTGAGACAGAGTAATGCCAGGCACAAGTCTGAATTGGGAGAGGAGTGGCTGCAGAGCAGCTCTGCAGAGAGGACCTGGGGGTGCTGGTTGACAGCAGGCTCAGTAGGCACCAGCAGTGTGTCCTGGCAGCCAAGAGAGCAAACCACATCCTGGGGTGCATCAAACACGGTCAAGAGAGGTGATTGTCCCACTGTATTCAGCAGTGGTGCGGTCTCCCCTGGAGTACTCTGTGCAGTTCTGGGCCCCATAGTGTAAGAAGGATGTGAAGGTCCTTGAATGCATCCAGAGGAGGGCAACAAAGCTGGTGAAAGGGCTGGAAGGCATGTCCTGTGTGGAGCAGCTGAGGGCTCTGGGTTTGTCTAGTCTGGAGAAAAGGAGGCTGAGGGGCGACCCCATTGCTCTCTGCAGCTTCCTGAGGAGGGGGAGTGGGGAGGGAGGTGCGGATCTCTGCGCCCTGGGATCCAGTGACAGGACACGTGGGAATGGTGCAAAGCTGCATCAGTCAGGGGAGGTTCAGACCGGACATTAGGAAGCATTTCTTTACCGAGAAGGTGGTCAAACACTGGAAAAGGCTTCCTAGAGAGGTGGTCGATGTCCCAAGCCTGTCAGTGTTTAAGAGGCATTTGCACAATGCCCTTAGCAAAGTGCTTTAACTTTTGGTCAGCCCTGAAGTGGTCAGGCGGCTGGACTAGCTGATCGCTGTAGGTGCCTTCCAACTGAAATAGTTTATTCTATTCTCTTACTCCAAGCTTTTGGGGTTTCAAGATGATCTCTGCAACACAGAATACCGTGTGTATAGGGAGTAACAGCTACCTGAGTCATAAGTTGTTTATCTGAAGGATCTGTTCCTTCAAGCTTTTAAGTTCTACATTTTGACCAGGGACTTTTGCTTAGGTTCTAGAAAAACTGAACATAATTTCATCTCTATTCAAAATAGCATTTAAGCACATACAGAAATTAATTACATAGGTAATGCAGTGGGTTTTATTATGATATTTTGTGGAAAAAATAGGAAAATAATTTTAACATTTAAAATTATATTCTGCATGAATACAAAAGAAGACTCATAGCCTTGCATTTTTAGCAATAAGCAGTAAGAGATTCCAGGCACAACTAACTACATATACATCTGAAAGGCTAAATGACAACAAGAATTACACATTCATTTATTTGAATATGTGAGCAGTCATACATTTCTCCTATTCTTCTCTTAACAAGACTAAACCCATTATTTATTAAAATGTTCTGACTGATAACTGAAAGGTACACTATCACTCCCATTGCAACTCCAACTAAACCACGTTAAACATTACTGGTTTAAAACATGTTAAAACCATGTTAAAACATGTTAAACATGTTAAGCTACTGGTAGGAATGACAATCAGTTTGTATAGTAACGTAAACATAGGCAGACACTAAATTAGAGCATGATAGCTATGAAAACTATGATTCTCCTTCAATTTACTTTGCCAACTAAAATACTGCTTTATACTCTGACACAGTTGTTAATGATTAAGGGTATTTCTCTGGGGTTAAAAAATTCAACAGTCTGATCACAGTACATGCATCCTATAATGTTCACTCTTTCTGTGATCTACTGATTTGGAAGTTACTAACTGTTCTTGCTAGTTTATGTCTTAGTGTTCATTAACATGTTACTAGATAAACAAATTACGCATAATTGTCTCAGATGCGTATAGCATAGACACTATCCCAAGCCCACTTTGAAAAAGACTGCCTTCCTCTTAGGAAGAAGCAATAGGACTTTTTCATGATTTAACTAATTAACTAACGATTCAACTAATTAACACAAAGTATTTATAGTAATTTGGTCTGAGATGGTCAGGGCATAAAGAAAACAATCCGCAGAAGTTTAAGCCCTGAGGTTTTGCGATTAATCTGGATATCCTTCAATTTATTTTCTTTACCTGTTTGCACCTGCAGACCACTCTCCACCAGCAGCAAAGCAGGCAACTTTAGGTGGCACCTTAAAATTCAATACATTGTTCCATCATATTCAAAAAGATAGCTCCTGTCTCTATCTGCACAGGCACGTCCCATTCACAAGGCCTTTTATCGACTTCCAAAGGTTTGCCCTTTTAGAGATTAAAGGAAGTGAAATTCTAAAGGAGCTTTCATCACATGCTCCATTATGAAGGAATTACTAATTCATCATATGTGTACAAGAAAGATTAATTTGGCGCAGCAAGGTAAATCCTGGGTACTGGTGACAACTGTACTTACCTAAATAAGGCGTATAGACATCACAAATAACCTGAAGCTACAAGAGAAATGAACTCAGGGCTTTTCAAAATGTGACACTTTCACTCTTTTAGGACACCACAAACATGCATTACTTACGGTGGCTTTCAATTCTGTTTCAGGATTTCATGTATGTCGTACTGTTTTGTGAAACTTATGCTAGAGGGTTGTGTTAAGCAGAGAAGCTTGCCCAGGAAAAAGAAGCTTGAAAATGAAATAGTATTGACCACACTAAGAGAACTTGGGTTTAGCCTTTACAGCTGGAAGAACTGAATTTAAACGATCTGCGTTCCTCGCAACAGACAAAGCTGCAGCAGCACCTGTAAATAGGTTCTGTGAAATTTTCTTCAAGAGAATGAAGCAGTACTATGAAGATAGAAAGAAAGATACTTTTTTTTTTTAAGTCTGTTGGAATGATAGAAATGTAAATATGCAGAAGCAGAAGAACACAAAAAGATGTAAAATAAGTGTGGTATTTTACATATGCTGATCTTAAGAGAATGCTGATAAACCTTAAGCACTTAGAAAAAAGGGGTGGGTTTTTCCCTAAAATTGGATAATTTGTAAATATAACATCCAAATTTAATATACATAACAGATACTGGTCAAAATACCCGCTGAAAACGCACCCCTCCACCAGTCTGCATGTACATAAGGCGTGCATACTGACTAATGAATATAGTATGTTCTCCACTGATCACAAAAGAATATATGGAGTCAACATAGGGGTAAAAAAGCACACCTAACAGCCATAGGCTAGAAAAATAAAAAATGTCTGGATTTTAGGTCAGATTACTTTCTCCTTCACAAACTTTCAAATGAAACATTGCTGCCCATGTTCATCTTCCTTGCTAGAAGTTCTCAAACATATGGCCAAACTGACCAATTCACCATCTCTCCCCTGGATTATCCAGTTATTTGTATACCTCATCTCTATTATATACATCTTCAAACAGATTCTAAACTTTTTTCTTTGTGGTCATTTTCTCCATATTTGCTAAAAACACTTAAAGGAAAACAAAACAAAAAAATCCCTTGTCTAGCTGATTATAAGGACTTCTAGAACATATACATCCCACCTAACACTGAAACTCACACGGAAGCACATCGGAGTTACTCACACCAGGAAAACAGAACCAAGAAACTAAAAAGAAAGTTTAGTTCAGATTATTATTAAAACCAAATTAAAAATATTTATGGCAAGACAGCCTTAGAGAGAGAGGTAGAGTAGCCATTTTAGTATAAATGTGTATTTAATCAGAAACAAAAAAAACCAGTCCTTTAGAAAGGTGATATCTTTATGCCATTGATAATCAGACTGTTATGAGAACATCAGTGGCAAGTCATCTTGCACCCAGCTTATGCATTAGGAATTAACAGAAATTCTTCTCACAAAGACACCTATTTTTAATATGTTCTGATAAAAAAAAAAAACCAAAACATTGTGTTTCTTACAATATTTTTTCACCAGTAATTGGAATGCTACATTGGAATAAATGGAGTTTTCAACAAGACTACATCTTGATTTTTGATACACGAATACCAGAATAAATATTCAATTGCCAAAACTGGAAACAGCCAATGTGGTGCTACAGGGCTTTTAGGCAGAAAACACAACAAAAGCCAATACTGAAAGCTGAAGCCAGACTGTATCAGAAGAGAAACAAGGAGCATAAGCAGGTGAAGCCAGAATGCAGACAGGGTAGGTGTGGCAGACCTTGCTAGTGTCATTCTCCCTTTTCCCCACATTCCTTGTTTTGTGAAAAGGGCACAGTCTCAATTCCGGATATTTCAGTGGAGCAGCAAGGCACTCAAAGGGGCAGAGAAAGACGTAAGTTATTTTGGGCAAATTGCTAGATTGAAACATCTGGAAGAGAGAGGGAGAAGCCATGATGCTCCACAGCTCTGAAGAAGAATCCAAAGCAGGAGGAAAATTCTTGAAGGCAGAAGTTTATAAAGGTACAAGATCCACATATCCTCTAAACTTCCCACCCTTCAAGTTAATTCATATAACGTAAGTGGTTTTTTAGCTGTAGTAGTGATTAACCATTCTTACAAGTCATTTAAAAGAGGAAAAAAAACATTATCTGTCTTCTTGTATTTGGAAATGGATGCCTTTTTCCACAAAAGATGTCACTGTGCTCAGTTGAAGAAGTCATAAATAAATGTCTTGACTCTATAGGAGGCCAGACGAAGTGATCAAAGAAACCTTTGTAGCATAAAAACCTGTGCATCTTTGATTTGATCAGAAATCATTTGTTTTATGCTAAGAAGGATCCACCTAAATAAAAATTACCAGAAAAGTTGGGGAATGGAGGAAGAAAAAAATCCTCTACCAAGAAAGAAAATAATAAAGAAAAACTCATCTCAAACCACTTTCCAAATAATAACCCCTCCACCTTTAATGGACCATTTCAACATTTGTTACTTTTTCTTCTTAAAAGTATTACAATACTTCCACTAAAATTATATTGTTGGGATATGTAATTTACACTGGTCATTCTTACTTCCTTTTGTTGTCCTTCTCCCTCCACTAATTATGACATATTTTGAGTAGGTACCATCCCTCCTTTCAAGTTAAGCGCAAATTTTCCACACTTTGCTTACTACCAGAAATAATAACTTGTGCTAAGACATTACATCCATATTAATTTTGCTTTTATTTTCATGCACATTTGGATTTGCAATGAAATAGGATAAATTTCTGCAACAGCATGAGTGGAGACCTCCTATGGTTGGTGATGACTGATGAATGACAACTGTAATTGCAGATCTGTCATAAAGCTTGTTGGAAAACGAAACTAATACATGGGAGCCTCTCACTGGCTGACAAGCATAACAACACATTTATTACTAGAAACTATGTGTATTTTTTAACCTTATGATATTATGAAATATGTTGATTAGATAAACCGATAATCCTGTTTTATCACAAGAACAGTCCTTAAGACATTTACATATGAAAAAAAATTGGAAGGCAATTTAGATTTCATTATTATCACGGCAATCCAATTTTCTAGTTAGTCTCTAAAATATAGCTGCCCCTTCTTTAATGATAGCTGCCAATAAACCAAACAGACAACTCTTTCATCCAGGTTTCAACATTTTGTTGAAATTGTTTTCAACATTTTAAACAAGACATGCAGCTAGGGTAAATCACTTCTTGTTCAATACAATCACAATTTATTCTTGACCAATCCACACATATTCACATACAAAAGGTCATTTTGGAAAGCTGTTTATCTACCGAACATTTTATATAGAAGGTCTTATAATCTGAACATCTTTCTGTTTTAGTGAAAAAGATCCTTTTTAGTAGGTAGAGAAGTGGGCCAGCAAAGGATATAATGTGAAGAAGCAATGAAATCAATGGAAATAAAATGAGTACAGAAAATGCTAACAAATGCTCTTCATGCATACTAACATAAACCACTACTGTATGTATGTTGGAATAGTTTTCATAGTACATAATTCTTACTATTTTGGCTACAAAAACACTGCTATTGCCTGCTATAGCTTAAGCAGGACAGCTTTCTTGTATGAATGTTTGACAGAAAAATGAATGAAATGTTACAAGCAAAATATTAGCTCTTTATTAAACCTGAAGCAGAACTCAGAATTACATTAAACTATAAATAAAATAAAGTGAAGACAGACTTAAAGTATTAAGCCTCTGAGTCTCTTTTATTGAATTCTGTATAAAACAAATAGCATACCTGGTGAAAAGTGAATTAGATTTTTAAGTTTCACTTACCTAAGACACAGTTAATAAAATGGACTTCCTTTATACATTAGACACTTAACCTGAAACTGTTTTGTTTCTTTTAACTTAAGCTAGATGTATCAGAAATAGATAACATCAATAATACAATTAATTTGATTGTTGCAGAAGGTAATGATTTGATCAGTGATTTGTGATCAACAAAACAAGTTATCAGTGAAAAGAGTAAACAGAACTAGTGCCTCTATGGCAAAAGTAAAGAGAGCTTGTGATGACCATGTGTTAGTAAGTAAATTCTTATTAATTTGTCTATATACTTTGTCTCCACATGATAAATCTCCAAACTAATTCAAAATTTGGAAATATTTTCTGAGTATTATACTAACAAACCAGCCTGGATACGTGTTATTTTGATGACTTCAATAAATTTTCTATACAAAAATTAAAAAAGTTATGATGGTAAAGATTAAGTGAGGATCACAAGTGAAACAAGCTCTACCTATCTAAGGTGCAATCCAAATAAAATATTACATTGCTCTACTTTGTATAGTTTAATTATGCCCTCTAGTAAAATTGAAATAGATTTTGTGCTTTAAAATTACAGTTTAAGCTGAATGTTTGTGTTTCAATTGACTCTTGAACTTTTCAGCTGAACCATACACACCAAGAGCCTAAAATTATAAAATCTAAAATCACATTGTGTCCCACTTCTTTAACAAGAAATGTACTTCTAATATATTCTAATATCTCATACTTACAGAACTATACTACACAAGATAAATAGCACCTTAAAAAAGGAAACTATTTTAGTGTTAAAAATGCAATTTAATAATGGTAATTTAACTAGCAGTATTTTTTTCTGTTCTTAAAGGCTAGTTGATACAGCAGTATAGAAGTTACTTAGAGCAACTAAAACAGGCTGCTTTATTGACATGTGAAACGAGAAAGACATTACTGAAGGTATGAACCTTACATTTTGTTAAATTTTGGAAAATTTTACTTCTAATTTAGGCAAAAAAAATCAAAACGTTTTTTACTTTGCAAAATACAGCATGGAGTTTTGATATCATTCAAATAATTCTAGGATATACAACTTCAAAGAAAGTCTACTATTCTTTATTTGTGTTTACTGGATGCATTTAATCCTCATTTGATTCCACATTCAGTTAAGCATTTCCACGGACTGAATTCTGTTGTCAGTGTATAAAACAAAACTTACAGCATGACATGCAAAACACAAAAATGTGTTTGTTCTTATTTCACTAAGGATAAAATTAGCATGATCTCTGAAAGAGGCAATATTTGTACTTCATTGTAGAACAATTTAAAACAACTAAGAAAACACAGGAATATCAGTGCCATTTAAGTATTTAAAGAAACATTACTTTTCAAATTTCATTCCATCTAGAAGACCTATTCCTTACCTAGGCCTATAGAAAACTAGTTGTTTTGCCTGTGCTTGGCAATCACAAAGTCAGGTGAAAAGCTCCATAAAATATCTTCCAAATAAGTAAAATGAAAGAGTACTTTAAAGGAAAAAAAGAAAATAGTCAATTTAAAGTCTTGATTTTAATTAAATTAATCTGAAAGGGGAATGTTCCTTTTTTCAGAAACAGTTTTTCTACTAAAGTCGTGTAAAATAAAGGCAAATGTTAATATACATTCTTTTTTCTTTTGTAATTAAAATATAAAATTCTCTGTTGCTAGCTGAAAGCTACTACTATGTTACTGATATTTATACTGTTCATGAATTATGACTCTTTTGAATTTTTATTCTCAGAAAATAATGCTACACAGTTTTTGGATTAAGTACTGATTTTTTACATTGTTACAAAAATTTTCTATTTATCCATACCAACCCCCTTAAAAATGATGTTTTCTCTCCTTTACTGTATTTTTCAACTATTCCTACTCTGTGTTTCACAATTCTCATCCCTATTACTTCCAAATCTCTATATCCAGACAAGAATACCCAGAAGATTTAGGTAGAAGTATTCTTAAGGCTATGCAGAAAAGCTACAGTAGGTATAAACCCATTTTCCTAATTGAAATAAAGGCTGACTGAGTAAGCTCTTAAGGGAAAGTTCTGTGTTTATGTTTAAGTGTCCACAGTTATTATCTATAACAGCTGTAAAGAATGTATCTTCCTATAGCATTGTAAGACACTTCCACAATGAGCTTTTAATCTGGCATAGGCTTTGGAGACATACCACAGGTAAGTAGAAAAAAGTGTTAAAAGGTAGTGGCCTCAGTATTCTGAACAATTTGAAATATTTTGAAATAAGCTACCAAACCTACACTCATATTGAGCAAACAAACAGAACAAACGCAGGGAAGTTAAAGATCTGTAACTTACATTATTTAACATTTACATCTAACATAGTTATACTTAAAAACACTGTGTTCTTATTTTTTCAGAAAAAAATACAAAATGTTGAAGGAGGCTGTTTCAGTTCCCAACCTGACAAATATTAAAATCAGACAAACTATGATGTGAGCATTCCCTAATATTACTTGAATGCAAAAATTTAACCTATGAAATGTAATTATTTGCAGGCTGTCAAGGGAAAGGTCTGCCTTCATGTTTAAGTTTTCACAGAATTCTTACTCCTGTATCTTACTTACATATATATTTCTTATTTTGCAAAAAGTACTACGTAGTACTTATTCTGACAACATAATATTGCTATACATTCTATCACAAAAATGGTGTCAGTCTGCAAGAACATCTGAGTGACCAAGAAACTAGTCTCAAAGATTTTGCATCAGTCTGAAATACTTACTGTCGCTGGGGAGGCCCGCGTTGTATGAGTCACTGAATGACCAGAATTTTCCATTGAATTGCCAATCAGATAGGTCCCTCCTGAGCTGCTAATGAGTTGTCCTCCTGTGACACCCATCTGAATCCCTCCAGTGCCCACCATGCTATGAGACGACACCACTGTTGTCACCTGTGCAGAACTTCCTTGAGTATCAAAATAATTTCCCCCAGTGTTTTGGCTGTACATCTGGGTTTCTGTGTAAGGATAAGTTGTTGATCGGCTTCAAGAAAAGAAAACAAAAGGAAAAGAAATTATTTGTATTGTTCATTTAGCTGAGGGAAATGTTATATTTCTAGAAATGTATGTACAATAGCTATAACCAAATTAAGTAAGATTGGCAAACAATCCCTGTCTCCTCAGAGAGTAACATTTAATCAAGCCAAAGCACTACATAAATAATTCAGTGATGTTAAACCAAGTACCTACCAAACCTTACAGAAAAAATGTGTCAGTCTTACCTGAAAAGGAGGAAACAAGGCAAAAAGAGCTCATCCAATTATTAACATATTGCAAAGCAATCTACAAAGCTCCATCTGTTTAACTTTTTTTAATCTGACAATAAAATTTTGAATTTTAGTCAGATGTTACATATTTTGGACAATGTGCATGTTGCAAATTTGCAAACAAGTCATACAAATGTCAGCCAAGGGAGTCCAATGTTCAAGTTTACTATGTTAACTATTGCTTTTAAATTCACTAAAGCTCTCAGTTGAAGCTTGAAATTCTGAGATCACTGGTATTTCAGAAATTCAAAATTGGACATGAATTCATGTTATGATTAAAAAAATGCATTTAAGAAATAAAACCAAAACAGAACTATGACATGTAAAAAGGTCACAAAGATGAAAGAAGTTAAAGGTATGCAACAGTAACATTTTTAAAATCACTTTCAACTATGAAACATTCACGCCTCATTAACCAGTTTACCCTAACAAACTACTCATCTACTGAAACGTTCTATCATGTTTCAGAAACTTCAAAACTTTAGTTTTAAAATCCTATGTGTTTCATAAGCCTCATACTATGTATTTGCTCTCACACCTCCTTAAGCTACTTAAACATTTTCCTTTTTACTTTGAGTATTTCAAAAGCCTCAAGATCACCTGCAAGAAACTTAAGCTAAAAGTTAATCTAAAAGAAGTGCCTTGCAGTCTACTGAAAACGAAGCAAAATAGTTCTGTTAGGGACTAATGCTCTAGCAGACAGTACATCTATTAAGATTTCTTTTGGAGAGTTAAAATCAGTTGATTGTTGCATTGTAACAATGTATGTATGTGTTTAGGTGTCCTGCAAGTCCCGATTAATCTGTTTTGTAAAGCCAAGGTATCATTGTGATACCTTGTGATACTGTTGTTGTTGTCCCGACATTGTGATATTGTTTATCTTGTGATAAGGAAGATAACCTCCAGCAGAGCTGGTATTGCATCTGCCTCAAAATCACACAATTTACAGAATGTAAACAGTGCTATGCAGCAGAGGAAAATTTAGGAAAATACAGGAATGGAAGCTCAAGTGAAACAGTTCATGAAAATTATTGTCACAGGTCTGAACACCGCAATTTCTCCCAAAAGAGAAAATAAAAACTTGATAACAGTATCAGCTATCAGTAAGGAAAGGAACAAAATGACGAAGGCCATTGTTGACAGTAAAAATAGACACGGCTAAAGGAAAAAGACTGTCCAAAAGATGTTAGGAGAACAAATCTGACTTGCAGAAGTGGTATTGAAGAGGTTAATTCTTTGAAGAAATGCAAACCCTAGAGAATGCTCAAAATTTCACAAGAAAATTAAGTCACAGGCTTGGTGTGGAATAGGGAGAGAAAAGGAAAAGCTTACTTGCTTTTACTTTGTTTAGATCTGTATATCACGTACAGTCTCTAAATAAGGTCTGATTGTATCAGAACACCTACATCTGCTTGTAACAGTACTCTGTATCAATGGATCAAGAGCAATCATTGGGGTACACCAGTGGGTCGCACTCCAAGATAAACACACTCTTGCCTTTGTTCCAACAACCAGCAGGTTCTTCTAGAACACCTGATTATTGGAGATGATTAAGCAAACCTTTAGCAACAGAGATCAACAGGGCAATTAAAAGTGAGATAAAACCATTATTATTACATGCAATAGTAATTGCAATCTAGCAAAGAGCCTTTTAACTTAATCAAAATATAAAGTAATTCATCTGGAAATTAAAAATGTACCCGGATGAGATGATGTTTTGGAAAGCAGTGACTCAAAGGTTTTAAGGTCATTGCATACTGTAACATGATGCCTCAGCATAAAACTGTAGCAAAGAGGAAAATACGATGTTATAACCTTTAGACACACACAAGGGATAACTTGAAATAAGGAAGGGATCACCTTCTCCTCCGTAGCACTTGTAGCACAAACATGCAATACTTTCTCAAATAATCTGACATATATCAGTTCTTTCCCATTGCAAAGGTTGTAAAGGCACTTCTAGCTCTTCTTTTCTTCAACAGCTGCATATAAAGATCACCTTTCATTAGAAAGTTCATCAAAGTTACTAGTAAGTTTGAAGTTTAAGTAATTAGGCTGCAGAATCCTAGTTTCCAGAAGGCTGTGCAAACTAGATGATGTTTACCCTGACAGCAAGTCACACAGTCAGACACTGTGTGAATTCAATTTAGATTAATCAACCCCAGAACATGTGTTCAATGTTGGGATCCCACACTGGAAATTAATGAGACCAGCGTGAGTCAGACTAGGATTGTAAGGTACAGTATTTCAAGACATCACCTATTATGCCTTATTGCTTACGTGCAATTTATAATGATTTGCAAAATATAATGCTAGAAATAAAACATATGCAGTTGTGATATAAAGTTGTTAACAAAATTATATTTTTTGGCACTTGAAACAAGAAAATGACTAATTTCTAAATTCAGTAAACCCCAGCATTTCCACACAAATTTAGTGCAATGTCTTGCACTATATTACCGACACTAATATAATGTTACTGAGCATAACTTTTAGAGACACTTTCATTTCCTCAAAGACACTCACACTTTGAAGAAAGGAGACAAATGGAAACAATGGCACAGAAAGAGTAAGCCTTGTTGTTGTCCTCCCTTAGTTTTCAGTCTGCACACGCACACATGGGAAATCATTTATTCCCAGCAGCACCTATTATTTGCTTCTATGTAAATGTCAAGAATCTGATCTATTGACTACTATAAATCACTGTTCCTGCCATCCCACAATGTCTCAGTAATTTACACAGGCTGATCATGGCCCCAGATTTTCTTTAAGCAAGTAGCTGATGGGACAGACTTACTTTTCCCATATTTATATTTGCCTAGAAAACATCACTTACAGACTTACACTGCTTTTATTCATGTCTTAGAAATACCTACCTTATTGAACAATTATTCCATCACTCTGTGTTTTAGTAAAAAAACCCCAAACAGATTTATTTCCTTTTCCAGGAACTAAGAAATGCAAAGTGTCTTTAAATAAAAATTCTCAAATCAGGTTAGAAGTCCAGACAACTTAACTCAAGTGCAGTTTGTGTTTGTTTTAAATTAGGTTTTATCTCGAAAGTATATAACAGTAACTTCTGTGTCTTGCAAAATATGTAATTAACTACTGAATTCTTACCACTAGCTATAGGCACCAACTTGGAAAATTCAAGTCTTGGGTCAAACGCACATAAATCTGTTTTTTTACTTGAAGATGGATACTGTAACTTGAAATATTAGCATCCCTTCACAGTGGCTGTACAAGAACAGCATCTTAATTCAAACAAGAACACCATTCAGTGTCAATTTTGATATTTATCTGTAATTCCAACTCAAACAAACAAGTAACATAATAATTATTATCTTCCTCATCAAGTAATAACCTCAGAATGACTCTTGTGGGTTTTGGTATGGATTACCTCAACAGCTTAGCAGGCAGGCATTTTCACTGTCACCTCTGTAATGAAAGTTAGCCTTTTATGGTACTTAATTAACTAAGGTGTTATTTCCTGGGATATAAATATGAAAAACACTAGATGAAAATAAATATTTCAAGATACACTATTATTTTATGCAGAGTAGCCAATGCTCACGGTAATGCTATGGTATTGCAATATGGCAGAAAGTCAAGAAAGTCAGGAGAGTCTTTCATGCCAGAACAATATCCTCAAACTCCTTTAAGATTGTAGTATAATCCTGCAGTCCTAAAGATGAGAGTGAGCTTCACAGAAACTACAGAGAACACAAACCTTTGTCTTAACACTGAGGGAAGGCCTTATCTCGGCCAATGGATTGCAGCAACCTCTTATCACAAGCAATGGGGAGAAGGGGAAGTGCCACATACACTAACACTGACACAACAGAACAAGATAAAGCCGTCACATCATAATGGAGAGGGCTAAATCATCTGTCTCACCCTGTCTCATACAACCTTGTGCCTCCCCACAAAGAAATCTATTCCTGTAATGAGAATATTGATTCGGGGCTTTTTAATAACAGATCAAATCCCAATGAAGCAATAACCTTCTTCCACAAAAGCCTCCTCAATTGATCTGAAGACAGAGATGGAAGAACTGATACGACAGTAAGTCATCGTTTCCTTTCACCAGTCCCCCTCTATCAAATGAAATTGCTAAAACCAAAGATCAAAACTTACACTATTGTTATGGTTTGAGAAACCCATAACAATTTACTGGCGTTTAGACAATTATTCTACCACCCGATGACCCCTGCCCACCCTGAAAGGGGAATCAGGGAAAAACAAAGAAATATGAGGGTTGAAATACAAATAGATTTAACAGGGTAAGACTAAATAATTAACAATAATACTAAAGAACCAGTATTGATCCCAATACTAACATAAGATATACAAGGATTATACTCAGCCAACTCTACCAGCAGGAAGCTGTGCGCTCCCAGCAGCGGACAGTAAATGTCAGACACTGTGAGCGCAACGGCTTCGGGAGGAAGGGAAGGGCTCAGGGGTCCCGTGCCAGGGCAAGAAGTCCTCTAGACTGACGCCATCAAGGAAGAGAGAGACTACACAGCAAACCTTCTAATTTATATAGAATGTGATGTTCATGGTATGAAATAATTCTTTTGGCCAGCCTGGGTCAAATGCCCAGGCCTCGCTCCTCCTCATCCCTGCACCTGGCAAGGCTCGAAAACACTGAGACCTTGAATCCCATGTAGCCTAGCTGGCTATAAAGTAAATATTTTCATGAATTCTGACACTAGAGTCTTCTAGAAGTGCAGTTTTCCCAAGCATTAGAAGATAAATTAGTCCTGTGTCGCTCAAAACAGGACAACTATGAAAGGGCAATTAATGCATCTATAACCAGAGAACAAAAATTCAAATAAGCAATTTCGTCTGTAATAGTGAATAGCTGACCTGCTTTACGCATACACATTTTACCTTTACAGACAACTTAAAATATATCATCCAGAAAAAGCTTTATAAAATTTACCTAAAATAGAGTTGCATTATTCCATATAAAGAAATCCTTATTTGTCACATTCAAAATTTAAATATGTTACTGACAGGCATTCATTATCAATAAAAAGCAACTGAGATCTTCAAAACTCAGTCCAAGATCTTTTGCCACAGGGAAATAAAGCAATAAAAGCACACACAATGCACAACTGCAGGAAAACCCTGTAAACCAGAGAACAAAGTAAATGAAAACAGAGGAGAAATCTTATAAATTATATTCTCAGGACCTGTAAATTAGACACATAAGGGAACCTTAGTCACAGACATCTAAAAATTCTGATGAAGTATTGCACACCTGTAGTCCAAGGAACATGGTATTACCACTATTAGGAACATGTCACAGAGTTTGTACTAAATCTGCAAGACCTCAAGACTTGGGCTTGTCGGGCTCCCTTTGTCTAGACTTGCCTGTGCTAGCTTTGTTCTATCTTAGCTGAAACAGTAGTTGTCAAACAATCAGATAAACGTTCCTTAGTCTGTTTCCATTCTGGCTTAGGTTTCTATGATTATGCAGTATAAAAGCTATCGTTAAAATCCTGATGCATTGCTCTAACAGACAGTAATATCAAATAGCTATTCTGCGTAGAATAAACAATCCCTGACCCTAGATTAAAAATATAGCAAAGAGGATCATGAGCATGGGATGACAGTATTGAAGAAGTATGCAGCAAATGTAAAACACACCGTATGTAGTAAATTGAAATGTAATATGGAAATGGAAACCAATGAAGAACGAATAAGATGTAGACTATACTAGAAAGCATATTAAAAATAGCTGCAAGTGGACCCAGTGTGAGTAGAGAGCCCCCCCATGAACCATCATACTTCTCCAGGCATAGCACCTGTGATGGTGGTTACTTGCTGTAACCCTTTCTCAGCCATTAACCTTAGTATGTAGAGGGGTAGTTAAAGCGTAAGCATATTGCCAGAGAAAAAGGGATGTATACTAGGTAGTACCAGGAAGATAATAACTTTAACTCTATTGATAATAATTCTTTCATTTGACAGTTAAGATTTCAATTAGAGTAATAGTAAATTGTTGGTTTTGCATATAAAGTGTGTTTTGCCCATATAAACCACAAAAATTGTAGTACAACTAATTGATGAAGAATGCAGTTTGGATGCAACAACAATAGCAATTCTTGGACAATCCCAGCAATTAAAACCCTCTTTTCCACATTTGAATCATCAGGCTAATGGCTACATTTTATTAATATGTTACAATTTATGTAAGAAGAAAGTTCATGTCTAGTATAGGGGAGTCACTTGGCTTCTTAATATAGGTGCGGCCATAATATTCTTTACCTATTCTAAACTGCCAGGTAAGACTGCGCATGCCATCGCAACAACAATGCATTTTTGTTTCAAGATAGAGTGACATGCTTGACAAGCAAAATTGTTATTAACCAGACACAAATGTAGATAACATAATTCAAATATTCTCATATTACACAATATATGTGACAAGTTGTAGGTTACACCCCTTGTATTATCATTATGTGTCCAATCATAATAAAACCAAATAACTTTTAAGCGTAGACAAATCATGATATCAAACATGTGGGAAGAATTGTGTTCTAAGAATACAACAACTACACTTGACAAAGACTGTGAAACCTGACAAACTTCTTAGCTTTAGAATCAAAAGAATCAGGTAACTGATGTATATTCTAACTGCATCCTTTGTTGCTATCATGTATGAACTGAAATCAATGCTAGTTTACAAGGGCTTTATTTTGAAATAAATAATAATTCTTTCATCAGACATGCTGTAAAATTTATTCCAGAGATGCCTGCATGCTGAATGAATGTCTTCACCCTAACCATGGGTTGCAGACTTCTTATTCTGTTGCCAGAGTAGTACTATCACTTGATAGATTATGGAAGCATCATATATCTGATTTTGAGTTAGAATTAAGATTTTGATTTAGCATGGTCATAAAATAGATCAAACATATAATCATAGGAAAACAACCCAAAAGACAAACCAGTCATCATTCCAGTCAATCGCATCATTTACAAACCTAATCCAATTTTCTGAAAGTTCAACACAATTTCTGGAGCGGGAGTGACTGGACAAACTGACTGTAACACAATTCTGTGAATCTGTCAGGATCCACAAGGCTCATCTTTCACAGATTTCAGTATGAAGAATATAAAAAGATAAACTGCAATCTGAACACTTGCCTAAATATTTTAGCACAAGACAGGCTGCCCTCTGTGTTTTCTGTCACAGCAGAACTCGACACAGTCTAGGAATATGGTAAGCTTTTTGTTCACTTCCAAAAATTCTAAAACATCACTCCCACATTGATATGGCTCTGAACAAGCTAATCCAGTGGCAAAACAAGAAGAGGAGAAACAAATATAATTTGTTTTTAAACGACAGAACTTAGGTAATGATAAAAACAGCAAAGAGAAAAACAATTCTTTAATCTCTGAAGGAAGCTAGCTGTCAGCAACCTAGAGCCCTGTTCTCCTTCATCTATCAAATAAATGGCATTATAACATGTAATGCATGTATTCAATATCATAAACGACATTTTTCCGTTCTTAATCTGGAGTATAAAAGGGAAATCTGGACTATAAACAGGAAAATGTGTTTCACAATCTATAGTCTTTAAAAATTTTGAGTAGACACACAGATTTGTCCCATTCTTCATGAATAAACCCATGATCTTTAAAGGTTCATGTTCCTAAAAGTACTGAACAACACATTGGCTGCTCACAATGTTGTCGTTCACAACAACATAGGTAAATTCTTCTTCTATAGGAGGGAAAAACAATCTGGATGAGGCTTACCTGCGAAGGAGAGCTTTCTTACTGTGTTAAGGAAGTCTTTCATATCCCATTGACTGATTTTGCAGAAAATGACAAAGGGATTCAGATACAGAATAATACAATAAGATCATGAAAACCTGAAGGTTCGTACTAAGCAGTCATTAACACTTGGTTCATTTTTTTTCCAAGGACTGTAAGCAGTCATGTAGTACACACCTCATACATTGCCAAACGTGCATATGCCAACAGCTCACCTAAGACAAGTGATAAATGAAAAGAGAAACTTGAATAACTACCTATTTAAGAATGACCTCTTTTGGAAGCTAATAGTGGCCTATCTATCATGTCACAATGAAGTCATGCTGCCGCTGCGTGCTGCTGTACAGGACATGCTAGAATTCCAGTATGAACTAGAGTCAAAGGCAGTCAAGTGGTATGCTACAATTGATATCCCTAACATGCTCTTCTCAATCCCTTTGGCAGCAGCGTGCAAGCCACAGTTTGTTTTCAGTTGGAGGGGCATCCAGTACACCTGGAATCAACTGCCCCGGGGTGGAAATACAGCCTTAATATTTGCCATGCTCCCTTTTTTGCTGTACATGTTAAAGACCAGTTTTGGTTTGTGCAGTTACAATAATAAAGTAATGAATATTCTGACCAGGAATAAAGGGGCCCTGCCTCTGGCCAGGCATAGGAAAGGGACAACCATGTTTACTGGACTGTGTGGGTTTGATGGCCTGGCACATCAGCCCCATGGGAGGTAGCTCGTGCTGTAGCATTTGGGCTGGTCTAATAGAGGACAAGATGTGAAAAAAAATGCCCTACACCACAGCTGGCAACTAAGCCCCTCACAGCTCACTCCTCCCATGGTAGGATGGGGGGAAGAATCAGAAGGGTAAAAGTGAGAAAACTTGTACATTGAGATAAAGACAGTTTAGTAAGTAAAGCAAAAGCCGTGCACACAAGCAAATCAAAACAAGGAATTCATTCACTACTTCCCACTGGCAGGCAAGTGTTCAGCCACCACCAGGAAAGCAGGGATCTATCACATGTAACAGTTACTTGGGAAGACAAACGCCGTATCTCCGAACATCCCTGCCTCTTCCTCCTTCTGCAGCTTTCATTGCTGAGCATAACATTAGGTGGTCTGGGATATCCCTTTGGTCAGCCGGAGTCAGCAGTCCCAGCTGTGTCCCCTGCCAGCTTCTTGTCCCAGCCTGCTCGCTGGCAGGGCAGTGTGAGGAGCAGAAAAGGCCTTGATGCTATGTAAGCATTGCTCAGCATAAACTAAAACATCCCTGTGTTATCAACACTGTTTGCAACACATGTCCAAATCATATTATCAGACCAGGTACTATGAAGAAAATGAACTCTATCCCAGCCAAAACCAGTACAATAGCGAAATCTAATGCATATTTAAGATACATTGTTTAGGCTTTACAAGCAAGAAGAAAGCAGACAAGACTGTATGTGAAAAATTAATCAAGCAAAATATGCTAGTAGAGATGACCAAAGAATGCTGCCAGTGTTATCACCAGAAGTCTCCGATCCAAAAAAATATTGCACTTTTGAATCACTTTTGGATTACCATCAACAAATAAGTACTTGCAGACAAGTAAGTAGCTTTCTAAATCATATTTCTTCCTAAAGCCAGTAACACAGCAAAAATGGCAAAAGGTAGGGAAATGCAAAAACGAGGTAGAGAAGCTCCTTCCCCAAGCAACATGATCCTACTTCAATGTCTGAGACAACTTCAAAGCTGGTGCAGCAATAAATCAGGGATTAGATTAGGTAACCTCGAGAGGTCTCACCAAACCTAGATTATTCTTTCTATGATTCTAAACTTGTGTATCAGAGAAAGGAACTTAATGATGGAAAAGCATATTGAGGGAAGCAGGAAATGGACAATAATGTGCAGAAAAGAGACTAAAGAAGCAGCAAAAGGAGACAATGTTACTCTTCTTCCTCTGCCTCTCCTCATTTTTTTCTTTGGAAAAAAAAAACTTACCTAATTTTATTGAACACAGGAATGAAATTACATTACTACTTTCTTTAAATAATAACTACAGCTGCTGCACCTTTGTATGCATTTGCCACTAGGATTGCAGCTGGGATGACAAAAGGCCCTGCCTTCTGTCCTGAGGACAGAAATTAGACAGGATGTCCTATGACCAGAACTTACCCATAATATGAAAGTTACTTTTTCAAACAACACTATGCTGTATATGTAATTTGATGTAAGTCCAACTAAAACAGTCACAAGAATTCTGTTTACAGAAAAATTCTGCCTTAATAAAACCAACCAGTGTGAATTCAGCTTTTCATCTAAAAAACTGTTTTAATAATAAAAGACCTTCTTTCCAACTTAAAATACACTCATTGGTAGAATCTAACTAAAAATACATATTTAGTAAACATTCAAATTCCAATCATTTGCCAACTTACATAGCTCCGTTAGTGTAGACTGTGTCACTTCCCTCCACATACTGAACCTGGGCTGGGTAGACATGCTGTACCTGTTGCACAGTCTGCACTTGCTGTACCTGAAAATAAGAACACCAGAAATTTGGGATACTGTAAAGAAGGACCGATGCTTCAGTGCACCTAATGGCTTCTAAACAATATGGGATATCTCTGTTCTCATAAATACTATGTATGTACTAGCTTTGTCACAGCAACAGCAAAAATTACTGTTCTTACACAATATTGGTGCTTTAAATGTGGTAAATGGAGCCCTATCATTGAAGATGCACGCTCATGGAGCATACATAGCTTCAGTGGCAAAGCCAGAACTAACTCGAAAGCATAATAAGGATGAAATGAAGGGTAACTATGCTTTGCTGTTGTCAGTATGAATTCCATATTCTTATCCTACCTCTTCCAAAATGCACTTCATTCCCTATTCACACGCACTGGATACAGCTTACTCCCTATTAAAAAAACATACACTATTTTCCTATTAATAAGGGAAATGTGATTTTCTCCCTGCAACTTGCATACTGATAAAATGGAACTCTACAGTATGTACAAACACAGTATTAAAAAATTCCTATCTGTAGATGGAGGTCACATTCCCATTCTGTACAAAGTATTATATTCTCCCATTATACTGGGATATAAGCTGCTACCATTTCAAAAACAACAGATTCAGCACAGTGCAAGACCTTTATGATAGAACTGAGAAGATACTGCAGGGACAAAGTGGTATAGAGTTTATCAAAGCTAGTAATCCTGTTGTTGGACACGAAACTGAAAAATTCCAAAATGTGTTTATTTGATTTGGAACAACAACAACAAATTAATTTACCACAAAACAAAACAGCAAAAAATGTTAAAATTAAAATTTTCATTCATTTCAAATTTTCACCAATTTTTATATAAATTCTTTATTAACCTAATATGGAGTACTACTAGAAATGTCATGACTGTTTATGCCAATAAAGTGACTTAATTTTTAAATCAGCACTACAGTGCTATTAAAATATTGTATCTACTTTTGTAGATCAAAATGCTTTTCCCTTAAATTTTAACAATGAAGTTCAACACAAAAGGGCCACTGAATTAGGTTTCTTTTTCCAATACAGTAATGAAAAAGACAGTTTATTAAAAAGAAAGTTATTTTGTTTCAGCTTCTCTGAAACTCAGTACTGCTACAGTTAAATCTATTATGGTGCCCAAGGAAGCTTTAGTCATTGTATTGCAATGTACGTAACAACCTTAAGGCAGAGAAAGTTAGAGGTACAAATTTTTCCTGTCAAGCAATGACAAATAAAATAAGTAAGTGGCCTTTAGGGTGGCCTTGTATATGAAAATTCTGCCATGCTCAAAATCTTTGTTACGTGATATCCCCAATACTAATTTTATTTCCTGTTTTACTTCATTTTGGGAAAAATGTTTTCAGAGAATGAAATCTAGTGCCTCCGGATTCTCTTTTTAATCTTCAACAACAGGAAGAAATGAAATGCATATATCTACTCTCTATAAGCACAAAATTATTTGAAAAGTTGCTGGTTATGATACAGACTTTGTGGAAATTTTAAAAAATAATAAATCTCTTCTGTTTTATTTATCATTTTTCTTGCACCTTTTATTAAGCTGTTAAAGGAACTGTATCAGCTATGTTCTTTAGTTTTTAAGGCAGACCAGAAATTGGAGATCACAGAGAGAATGTTCAACAGAGATCTAAACTGAAATGGCCTCCTTGTATTAAAAAATACTCTAAGAATTAAATTATTTGGGCTGAAAATAGAAAACCTAATGGAATAGTTATTAAAAACTGACAGTATGCAAGTTCAAAAATTGTATGTCCTGGGGTGGACTGGTAAGCTAGTCATGATAATTGTTATTGTCTGGCTGGAAAACAGAAAATTAACTGACGTGTATAGGAAATAATGAGTTAAGTAGAGTCAGACAGATCTTTCATTCCTCTTGCTTCAGTGATTCTAGCCTGAAATAAATAACTGGAATAGGATCAGAAGTAAGCAGCTGAAACATTCCAGCAGAACAAGAGGTGAATGAAAATCTATTTCATTATACACGTGTCATTATAATTACTAGTTGAAGGAGAAAAAAATTATATTCTTAATTATACTACCTCAGAGAAACAAACGAGGGACTAAGTTATATTGTATCTATGAGAGTTTGTCAACAAAAATCAAGTGCATAAGAGCATACTAAATTAAAAAATTACATTGAAGTATAAAACCAAAATTTAAGAGAGAATTTTGATTTCCAATAAGAAGTGCTTATGTTCAAAGCAAAGAGTAGAACAATAGGGCACAATATATACGGATTTTTAAACTCCTTTCAAAAAAGAACACATAATTATCCACAGTGCCTATGCAAATTACTTGGATGTGTATAGTTTTCTTTTCTCAGAGATAAAAATAATTTTTGTACCTTCATTAGTCTGGATTACTTCTGGCAAGCAACATATAAATAGCACACGCTGTAATATTCTAAGCACATTCATATTTACATAATGGCTAATGTCAGCTCATGATTATGTTTTTCATATGCTAAACGTGATTTTGCATTAAGAGCAATTTTGATTAGCAGAAGCCTGCATCTCCAGTTAATGATACAATGCTTTGTGAACATGATCGCCATCGTGCATGGTGAATATGAAGAAATGCTTTGCTTAAGTTCTGATGCATGGATATACTTTTATGAAATCGATGATACGACTATATTTAGTTTTATTTCTCCAATGCTTCCACATAAACTATGAAGTGGGGCTAATTTTGAATCCTTAGAAGCTTATTGCACTGTGCTAAAGAATGCCTGTTGAAAAAGGAAAGATACATTAATGAAAAATCCCCATATCTGAGGAAACAAAAGATTAAGAAAATTCCTCAGGCAATTAGAATGGAATTTAGTTACACTCCTACCTTTTTGGTCTTGCTCTTGCTGCTTTTAGCTTACCTGTGGACATGTTCGTTCCCTTACCATACCCCTCTATCCCGTCTCAACAGTGACAGCTGCTGTGCTGCATGAAACCAGCTGCCATCAGTGCCACTTTTACCAGAGGGGAAGCCCAGGTTTTCATTAACAGTACCTTTTTTCTTCCTATTTTTGGAGCATCACAACAGATACAAGCTCCATATTTTACTAGCTATATGCAAACTAGGGATTTGTTTCAGCTGAAAACATCAGGAGTTACTCTTTTGCTGTTTGCTCCAAAGACAGGATGCTTCAGTACAAACACAGCTATAGGTGAAAGGCTCTTAGTCCACCCTTCCACTTACTCAACTTGCTCTTCTTCAGGGCAAAAACGTTTCATTTTGAAAAAGATATCATACATTTTGTGAGCATAAATGAAACACTGATGCCATGAAAACAACCCCAAATTAATGCATGCATGAGATATCATTTAAGTATGGTGTATATACAGGAATGGAAACATGGGAAACAACGACTTCACTAGGAAAAAATGAAATACAATACACTGCTTTAAAATTAATAAAAAACAAATCAATTATTCACTAAAAAATACTAATAAACGACTGTAAACATGATAATACAGAAGTTTCAGCTTATGCCAAATTGTTGCATATACGCAGACACTTACAGAATCATAGAATGATTTGGGTTGGAAAGGACCTTAAGGACCACCTAGTTCCAACCCCATGGCCGTGGGCAGGGACACCTCCCTCTAGACCAGGCTGCTCAAAGCCCCATCCAACCTGGCCCTGAACACTTCCAGGGATAGGGCGTCACGAGCAGCTCTCCAGATACTGGTGCATACCCTACCACCAGGCTGCTGGAGAAATGGGGAGATGGTGGAATACCTGTCCCCCTCTCCATAAGAAAGCGGGACACTGAATTTATCACACTGAAGGCGCTTCTGGAGAGGATCCGGCCGATGGGAGAGGTGGAGCAATGCTAATGGTGTGGATCTGTCTGGCTTGTGTGGCCATGAGATACCTGCCTACCTGCTGTGCACTCACAGCTCTGTGCACGCTAGCAGCTGCAAGGATGTGAAGGAAAATCACCTGGCTGACACGTGTGCATTGAGCGTCTTCGAAGATCAGATGGTCGTGGCTCCACAATGAGGAGAAGCTCAGTTTGGGATGGGGGAGAGCTCGAGCAGCCCCACCATGACAGGCACCTCGAGCTCCTCTGCCTGGCTCTGAGGAAGGCCACACGATCTTTCTTCCTCAGTGTGATGCCAGCAGTATCTTTGAATTTAACAAAATTCAGGAAGTGCCCTGTTGTTTAAGTGAATTATATTCACAAGAGAATATAATCCAAATATGAATATTCACAAATATTTTGGACACAGCTGACATTATAAATATGTTTCTTATAAACCATAGAAAAAAAAAAAAACGAAAAAAACCTAAAACTTACCCTCCAACTTTAATATTGGTAACTTTGAATGTGAAGAAATAATAAGCCCTCCCTCTGCCATCAAAACAATGACTTTATGAAATCAGCACTCTTTCTCCTCATTTTCTTTAGGCAAATTGGCCCGTTCCTATCATATGTACATAAAGCCGGCACTAACTTCAGGCAAATGTGACCTATGCACAGATAATTCCTCAGGGCAAATCACACCTACAATTTCCTCAACACAGTGATTGTTCCGATGTTTGATATTTCTTTTTAACTCCACAATTGACATTACCTATCCCACCTGCATTCTTCCTCACATTTCCTACTAGCATACACATTCACATTCTTCACTCTTCCTTTTCTCCTCACCACACATCCACTTCTGTAATCCAGCCTCTCTCTCTATACAAATCTCCCACACATACCCTGTTTTAATCACTGCAATACTGTCTGCATTGGATTTCCTGACATTCTTATTGCATCTGCAATCCCTGCAAAAATTTTAAGAAACTCCTCCTCCTTGGCTGGATTATCCCTTAGCTTCCTTTCTGAAACATTACGCTGATTCCTACAGTCAGTGCTAAGAGTCAGATGGAAAAATATAATGTAATATCCCCACAGGGAAAAATAATCCAAAATAATGATGGAGTATTCAATGAAAGGGAATACTCAGAAGCAGAAGTACTAGAGACGTATGTAAGGTTGATTAGGGATGGTTTTACATACTTACGTAGTGCAATAAAAAAAATTTAGTTTCTTGTTCTCATTAAGGTATAATCAAGCAAGAAAAAACCAATCCGCTCCTGGGATTCTGGGTTTTGACACAAGTATTAAATTAATAAAGGGCAACTGGAGTAACTTCAGAAAAGATACAGACAGTTGGTGACAAAGATTAATGCATTATTTATGGGGGGAAATAAGAAGCCAATTCTACCGTAGAAGTCTTCAGAAAGGTAGAAACTTTGCATAAGGAAAGTTTATAAACACCAAAGCCCTGTTCATTCTTCATTTGCTTGTGACAGAGAGAGAACGGAAATGCATGGAAGATCCCATCCTTACAGTTCAATCAACCCAATCATTAGAACTACAACACTAAAAAGTATTCTATCTGCCACTAACTGGCTACCAATCTTCAATTCCTCACACTGATCAGCACTTCACATGGATAAAATTCAGTATGTAATATTAGACCATCATATATATAATACACTTAAACCAAGCAACTGTGTAGCACTACCAAATTGCCATCTTTTATCTGAAAAGCTGAAACAGGAACAACAAAGAACAAATCACATAAACTACATCTATTAAATATCTGTCATCATGAAAGAACATAAAAATCAGACAAATTAGCTAGATCTTATTTCATAAAGAAAAGTAGTCTTGCAGTTCACAAACCTTAAAAAAGAGTTAACCAGATAAAATCTCCTACAAAGGTTAGCTAAATTCAGGCATCACGGAAGCTTCAATTAAAACGTTAACATACTACTCAAAAGTCTCTATCCTAATAAACATTGAAGTGAAGAGAGAATAAGCTATTTAACAAACTCATGAAAAAATATTTCAAACAATTATTGATTCACTAGTGGTGAATTCCAAGCAAATACACGAATACTAGCATTTAAATAAATTTTTATAAGTCCAAATTCAATGCTCTTCTGAATCAGTTTTTTTTTTAAAAACAAGCTTGCATCCTAAAAGACACATGAAGAAACAAGTAGCAACTATAGTAATGGAACTATGAGGCATTACAAATTCAGTCTTATCAATGCCTATAAATATCTAAAGGGCAGGTGTCAAGAGGATGGGGTCAAACTCTTCTCAGTGGTGCCTGGTGACAGGACAAGGGTCAACAGACACAAGCTGGATCACAGGAAATTCCATCTGAACATGAGGGAAAACTTCTTTACTTTGAGGGTGGCAAAGCACTGGAACAGGCTGCCCAGAGAGGTGGTGGAGTCTCTGTCTCTGGAGACATTCAAAACCTGCCTGGACGCGATCCTGTGCAACCTGCTCTAGGTGACACTGCTTTGACAGGGGGGTTGGACTAGATGATCTCCGAAGGTCCCTTCTGACCCCTACCATTCTGTGATTCTGAGTCTGTACATGAGGAAAGAAAAGTTAATGAAACATATGAGACATGAGACTGTGGAACACATATATAAAAACGCACCACCTGGAATTCTAGAAATAAACTTAACAAATGCTGAATAATTTAATTTAGCAAAAAGTGATCCACTGGCACAGAAACGAATTACGCTATTCAATAAACTATGTCTGGTTCTCATATTATTGATTCCGAAAGTGTGAAGTCAGTTTTTGATTAAAAACAACATCAAATGGACAGCTAATTTCTGTGTATTCTAGAAAAGTCTCGCACTGCTGTCATGGATTTCACATTCAGTCCCTGTTTTCCCCTCCATACTTTTTCTTTTTTCCTCCCCATTTTCTTCAGCAACCACTCCTTCCAAAGCTTGTGGGTGCTGCATAGGTGAATGACTGTCTCATGTAACAGAGGTGTGCGCTGTGCTGGCTGACACAAAAGTCTTCTTACTTCCTTGGCAAATGCACATCATGAATTGCCTATTTTCATACCACAACTACTTTAATGATATTGTGCAAAGATCTGTAGGGAGTCAAGCCTAGAGGTGCAAAGGACAGTGCTTTTCATTTTTACATTTGTATTGCACTTACTTGGATGTCCAAATGAAAGGAGAAATGATACAGTCAATAATATCAGAAACATATTCATTATTTAAAGGAAAAAATGTAACATAAATTAAAGAAAATTTCTATGAGCTATTAACATGAATTCTCTAATAACCTAAAGTTAGAATCATGCATGTGTACTACTGCTGCTTGTCAGATGCTCTAAGTAAGGAACAGATCCAGAAAACAGCTTGTCTTTCTCTGGCTATTTTAATTCCAGAAAAATAAAACTGATAAAAGCAGAGCAAAACAGTTCATTTAGCAGCCTTGTACAAAATCAAGTTCTTCACTACATTGTGAAGAACTATCCTTCCTGAAACTTTTTTTTTCATCTTGCCAAAACTAACAGCCACATACCTGTTGCTGAACTGGTACTTGCTGTACCACCTGTGTGGGCACTGCTGCTTGGCCAGCCACAGATGTCTGTAAAGTCACAGTCGAACCTGTATCCGAACCAGTCTCTGATGTCTGCATTGTGATATCTGAGTAAAATTAAGACGTAAAATTAAAAGGTTAGTGCATTAATTTTTTACTTTGCCGCTTATATTATCACACTAATTTGTTGTTTATCTCTAGTTGGATCTTAAAATTAGTTAATACAAATCTTGGTATAAGCCAAAAGGTTCTTCCCCCTACTAGCATATGAGTTAGTAGAAATGGGTTTTTATCTCACTTATATTGAAAATACCTTTATTTACATGTGCAGAAACATGTATTGCTTCTCTGACTCTTGTCACTTTAGAAATAACTCAGAAAAATTAGCAGCAATTCTCTCATCCTGTAAATAACTGGTTATCATTCAAAGCTGTTTTTTTTCTGGCTTGGAAAATTCCTTCAAAATTGAAGTAAAAACGGAGCCATCTTGTCTGAACAAGCCTGCACTCACTCGTATATGTAACCCAGACAAAAACATTGGCAAGTTGGCAGAATAGTGGAAATAAAAAGCTAAACACTGAGTAACTTCCTAAACCACTCTCTGCTATAAAAGCACTTCCACTCAGCTTCAGAACACAGTTAAACAGGTAAGTTTAAGCCACCAATTCCAACAAATGATCATTTAAGATACTGCAGCTCCAATGGGAAGCAAGAGTGAACAGCTGAAAAGAGTTAAAAGGCATTATTTTATAGCAGCCCTTAGCTTTACTTGACTATGTATTGGTTTTGTCGTTACAGTATACAAACATGTCAATCACTGCAAGGGAGGAGTAATGCTACTATAGTCAAACACAGTTCTCTGCCTAATTCTGATAGGACTGGGCAATGACGATGTCCAGAGACATACTGGGACACACAAGAGAGAATCCAGGGTTAGCTGGGAGAGAATCCCCAGAAAGAACTTGAGAGACCCCAGCAGACCCCACAGCCCAGCCTAGGACTACCCCCCATAGATCTGGCACTGCTACATTGACCTACCAAACCTCAGACTATGTTGTCCCATCCACAGGACAGTGAAGCACATATATTTTTTATTAGAGTGTTCTGGTGACAGTCCATTTTATCTCCACGCCGTCAATTTGGTGACAGCCCTAGACTTAAGCATACAATTTGATGCTACAGTTCTCTACCTCAGAACTGTAATACACTTTTATTAATTATCTGATAGGCTAACTGTTGCTCTACAGACTGACTGATCAGTACGTAAACTAGGACAGCCAAAGCATGGTTGTGGAATATAAACTTTGCCATCATTTTTGCCTAAGCAGAAATAAACCTAATGACTTAATAAAGATTTATTCAAAAGCGGTTAGGTTGCTTCCATTATTCTGCTCTAAGTCTCCACCCCAAATGCAATTCTTTACTATAGCTCACTACAGAGTACAGATTTTTCCTTGTAGATGCCATACAGCATGTTTGACAGTCAACCTTTATCATCTTCATATCCACTGGAATTTTTTCTAGCACGACATTAGTAAGGCAGTCAGTGTAGTTCTTTTACGTTGCATCAACACTGAGTAGTTACATGAAAACATTTTTATGATCTAAATTAAGTCTCTCTATTTTTCACTGATACTGCATATAAGTAAAGGAACTGCATATTACAGCAGAAAAGACGTCATCCTTGCCCAATGGGACTGTCAGGTGTATCACAAGGAACAGAATGTTTGACAAAGATCCTTTTTATTCTGGCTAATTAAGCAGTTGGACACATCCATCTGTTAATGGTCTTGATTTGAATAGCCAGTGCTTGTTGCATCATGTGAATGTAAGCTAAACAGGCCACATTCTGAAAGAAGGCTAATTAACCTCACCAAGTGGGAAAAAGATATTGCCCAAGGCCAGCTGCTGAATGTGACAAGATTAGTATTTCTTCAGTCTAATGGGCAAAACTCAGGCAAAGCTACTATGCTGAAAATTACCCCTTTCCTGTATATTCTGTGCAATTTCATGTTGCAATTTTAAGTTCCCTGAAGATTTTTTAATACACTCAAATTCTCAGTTGGAATCCTTCTGTTTTCTAGACTTGAAATATCAAGGCTGAATGGTTTATGAATCTAACTTGATCAATTACTTATCAAATGAGAATGTTAAAATGTGTCAGACCAATGATTACTGTTTATTTTGTTCCTGGACTACTTCACCCTGAACTAATTTATTTTTTTAAGCTACCAGAGTTTGCAAAGTCTTGTTCAGCTACATACGCTTTATTGTCCAGATCAAATAACATAGCACACTTTAATTCAATGCAGAAAATGAAAGCCTGTAATTTACTTTCAAGTGCAGCAGGAAATTTCTTTTTTCTCCTCTAGAAGGCTAAATAAAACATCACAGAAGGTAAAGTGAACTAGATCTCGTAATCGCACGCAGCAATGGCAGGCTTTTAATGGTCAGAATAAAAGGCTAATCTTAAAATCTTATCTATTTATAATGATGAATCACCAATATGCTCATTAAGAATTTCTGGCAACATAAGGTGTTTCACAATAAAGGAAAACTTCTCATAACATCAAGTTTCAACAAGTAATATAGAATGCTTGCTTCCTGAAAAATAGTACAAATGGAAATAAGTTTCAATAGTACACTAGAGTTTCAGATAAGCATTCCTTTTCAATTTTTGTGTAAACAAGATTTTTATGAATAATTGCCTTCAAACAAGGGATGTTATGAGTTCAAAGGAACCATTTGTATGTGTTAGCAGTAAAGCAGAAAGCAGTTTATACATCCAATTCACAGGGGAAAAAATAATATAAATAATTTTTAGATACTAATGTCTTTTTATGTTAGTACACCAGTTTCCTACTAAACACTATTTGACTGTTTCTTATCTCCCACAGTTCTTCGGGATACCAAAGTAGGCAGCTGGACTCTGCAGATATAAGGACTAGTTGCTAAATATTTCAGTTAGCAACACAAATTTCATTACTCTTTTTCCAGCTTTTCAAGGATTTACGGGAGGAATAATAGTTAATTGAATGGCACAGAATAAAGTATGTAAGCTGATTCTCTGGATTCACAAATAATTTCCAGTAGCAAAACCCCACAATAGCAGAATAACAGAAGGGGGAAGTATGGAGAGATACACAACGGAAGAGACCAATGCAAGTGGTAACTCTTGGTAACTCCTTCAAAGAAAGTTCATAAGATCAAAAAGCAATGTCTTGACAATCAGGTTATTAAGTACCTAAGAACAGAATTAGTCAACAGGTATCATAATGAAACTCCGTATTTCCAGCAGATCACAGACAGCACACGCACGCTTAGGCTGAATGACTACTTCATGACTGTCTCACTTCAATCTACCTCCTAATTTTACCTCCAAAAACTTGAAAATTGTATTTACTCTTGGTGGACAATGTATCAGTATTACAAATCAGCCCTACACATCAATACACATCAGCAACAAGATTACATTCACAAACAAAACTAAAGTTCTCAAAAGTTCTTGTTGTGACAAGACTAGTAAGGACAACTGTTACAAGAAACAAAACCAGCAAATCATCAAACAATTATATTTACGCTATTTCAAGGCATTAGTTTGTCCACCAAAGATTCTGTGAGTGGAAAAGCTCAGGTGATGTTCTCCTTCATTCTGGGTGAAAGGGTGTGAGGAGGAGGGCACTGCTACTGCATGTCAACAATTGGTTGTGGAATTGATGCTGGCAACAGGGCGTTGGTTTCTATACCCTCTGAGGATAACGTCTGCTTAGAAGACATGGGATCAACCTCACTAAGTGGGGCAGAGGTATCTTTGCCAGCAGGATGGCTGACCTGGTAAGAAGGGACTTAAAACAGGAACAATGTGGGGAGGGAAAGAGTTACCAGCAGCCCTATGAACTAGTGGCGGACAGGACTGACAAGCAAAGGGCCTGGGGTGATGTGAACAAAAGGGAACACCTAATGAACCGAACAAGGCTTAAGTAGGGTCACCTCAAGCATTTGCATGTGAGCAAGGAAATGGCTACAAGGCATCTTTATGATGAAACCACCCAGACCTCTCTGGGAAATCAGAATCCTGAGGTGCCTCTCTGAAGAGCTCATATAAGGGTTCACAAAGGGCTCACACACAGCGTGGTGAATGAACACAAGGAATGAGAGACCTGCATGCATTTGCAGGGCTAGAACCTTGTCAGGATTACAGAGATGTAGTGGGATAGCTCACATGACTGGAGTGCAGCAATGGAGGGATACGAGCTATCTGACTTTATAGTTCGTTTTTTTTAGAAATGAAAATGTCTCCAGAAAACATCTTCACTAGGATGAAGAGTTCATGGGAACTTCCTTGCTGGGATGAGTACTTTGTTGTGTTTAACCAGAAACAAGTTTTGATAAAAGAATTAAATAAATTACAGAACATTTTTATAAGTTTAGTGTGCTTTCTAAGTTAACGTTTACACTGCTAAGTCGAGTATATGACAGCTTTTAAGTCACAGTTAGTCAAGTGTTATCTACCTTAAATAGTATTCGGGTACTTATTATATACTGACGCACCCATCTTTAATATATTAACATAACTTTCATGGGCTGAAATAAGCACATTCATGATCTCCCAAAAATGCCTCTATGCAGAATGATACTTACAATTTCTAGCTTGAGCCAAGACCTTACTCTGCTGCACCACTGATACTAGCAGAATTAATTATAAAGTCTAACATGTATAATGCTTCCTCTTCACACCTTTCAAAACACTTGACAACAAAATGCAGTTTTATGAAATTTCATCTTGTTTTTGACTGTTGGTTCAGGGCAGGGTGGCAACAGCATATATGTAATACTTCAAGCACTGGCATTCACCACTCAATGCACTTCGCTTAATAGTCAATGCTTTCTGAGGAAGAATGTGAAAGCAGGAGCACCATCTGTACTTCTGCATCAATTATATAGTTCTGAAAGTCGATTTAGATTTTGCTTCAGAAATGAGTTCTGGATTGTTTTTTTTCCCCTAATATGATATTGCACTGCAGTCCTTTCATCAAAAGAGTGAGTGTGAACCTGATGCTAACAAAACAAAGAGAGAAAAATTGATGTAAAAATGGAGATGGTATTTGTTTTCATCACTCAATAGATCAAAACGTAGAATGAAAAAGTCAAAACATTATAGCTGGAGATATCTACTTTACTAAAAGAATGAGCACTATTTATAGGAAATACTTTCTCTTCTCTGGATGTTGCCTCCATGTTACAACTTTTCCATTTGTGATGCTTCCTGTCTTACTTTCACTGAATCACAGGACAGCCCCAGAGCTGGAAGGGACCTGCTCAAGCAGGGCTACCTACAGCCTTTTTTCTGCCCAGGACCATGTCCATGTCCAGATGGCTTTTGAATATAGCCAAGAATTGGGACTCCACAACCTCTCTGGACAACCTGTGCCTGTCCTCGGTCACTCACAGTAAAAAAGTTTTTGCTCATGTTCAGAGGGAACCTCCAGTGTCTCAGTTTGAGCTTGTTGTCTCTTGTCCTGTGACTGGGTACCACTGAAAAGAGTCGGCTCAGCTTTAGCCCACATCATAACTAACCTGCAAATATACTATGACAGTTATTAAATAAATTGCCATTATTATTATAGATTACTTACATTCTGATTACCCCTAAAGGCCACCCCTAAACACTTCATGTTTAAAAGTTATGAAATCAGTAATACACTACGAGATCTTCCAAATGCTTCACTTAGCCATTTCCTCACCAGTTGCAACACCTCATGCCTGGATTATTGCCCCAAGGACTGCGCTGTTAACTTTCTTCCTTTACTTATCATCTCAGCGTTAGTAAAAAACCAGATGATTGGAGAGGTGACAGCCCAGGGTTCCCCTAAGAGTAAAGATGGGGGGAAGTAAAAAAAAAGAAATCAGCACAGTATCAGTAGACAGAGAAACACACGCTTCACCCGCTAATGACCTCACCACACCAGATTCCAGTTCCATCAATACTGTTTGCTAAAATAGAATTTGTAATCACTGGCTAGTCAAGAGGGCTTAGAAGGATAAAAACTAACGAAGGCTCCCAAAGGGCTCTAAGCACAGCTCTTTAGAGCTTTCAAGAGACTAAAAGTGATGCAATATTAAAACAGTTTTTAAATTTAGGAACATCTACAGAATGAAAGGCTAAACAGCTAAAAATAAAAAAATCATGTTCCTGCTGTGCTACATCAAGTAAGAGAACAACAGTTCTTATATAAAAATCTGCATCTGAGCAAAAAAGGGAAGAGAGACACCTTTCTCTTCATTCTGAACTACATAAAGATTACTTCAAAGTCCATCCATCATAAAATTATTAGATTCCAAATGGCTAAAGCTTTAGGTCCTTTTAATTAGAGGTGCATAAATCCCAATACTTCTTAATTTTCTCAGAAGTTGAAGAAGTTCAAAACATTGGAATTAGTGTTACAGGCTCACACATAGTTCATGTGATTTTCATGCAGACAGCACTGATATTGAAAATATAATCCTAATCCATACGATTAATGGAAGTACCTAGTGTATGTACTACAGTAATTGGATCATTATGTGATGGCACCCTATGTATACAATACCTTCAAAGTAAGTGAAAATCTATATTCCTTTTTTGCCATTCTTGCTGGAAGAATTGCATCACAGTACAATGGAAATCTTATATTCTTTAAAAAAATCAGTATTTCGGTAGTGAGTAGCAACCAACAAAACTAAGACAATGCTAGAAAATTTTACTAATATGTCTATGTCAAATAGGAGTGTTTAAAGAAAACACCTTCTGACAGTGTTATACCAACTTTTGGACACTTACTTTCCACTGTTCCTACTTCTACTACATGATGTTCTTTTCCTGACTTACTAAAACATAGAAATTTGAGATTTGAGAATCTTACACTGTTGACACACTGGAAATTATTTGGAGGAGAATGTTCTAAACATATCCGGGTTAGGGTTTGGAAAACATATAACGGAAAAGATAAAGAATTATGAAAAATCCTATCAGTTACCAAATACAGAAGTTATAATTGTCTTTTAGCTATGGAAATATCAAGGAAAGAGGTTTCAACAAGAATGCAATAACACCGGTACCAGTAAACAAAAATATTGGCTTAAATAGTGGCTTAAAACAAACAAGCAAGCTAAAGCAAATCCTCTCCCTACTGAACTGGGAAACATGCAAATAGGCTTACTACTGGGATAACTGTAGGCTTACTGTAGGGATAACTACATGTAATCTGCTTTAACAATGAATGGATTGGATAAAATCTCCCCAGTTTCTCCCACTCCCATCTTCTTCAATCTGCAGTGTTATTTTGTGAGAGAAGGATCATGTGGGTCAGCAGATGAGTTGGGATTACTTTACCCTACTAAGAATGGAGGGACTGAATATATCTTTCACTGGAGCCTTCCTTCCCTGCACTGTGAAGGCTATTTGTGAAACTTATTGTCCTGGTTTGAGGTAAAACAGAACCAACTTTCTGTTCAGTGATTTTATTTCTTAGCTAGGCTTCGTGTAACTCTCTGAAATTAACAGCATGTTGTGTCGAAAACAGTTCGTTTTCAGAGTGATAAGACCGATGTTTACAGTTTGTGCCAAGGAATGGTACACAGAAAGGCTCTTGCTTATACTTATTGCTATAACAACCAAGGTCAGCTAATTTTGTTATTTGCCCCATTGTAGGGTCAGAAGCAGAAAAGGAAACAGAAAGAGGGATCCCACCTGCAGGGAGGAGCGGACAGGACAGGTGACCCAAAACTGACCAACAGGGGTATTCCATCCCATCTGCTCCATGCTCGGTATAAAAAGCTGAGGGATCAAAGGGTCAGCTCTCCTTCTTCAATGGCCGATGTCCAAGGAGGACCCTGCCTGTCCATCTGTTTTTGACCCCGATCCATGTGTTCCTGATTCCATCTGTGGAACCCGGTTCCCGCTGAGTCCAGTCTGGGACTTCCCCAGTGTCTGCTGGTGACATCATCCTGGGAACTTAACACGGTTTTGTATATACTTTATCTATTTCATTATTTCCTTTTTATTTTATTATTAATATTTCATTAAAGTAGTTTAGTTTCTTCTAAACTCATAAATCTCTTTATCTCTCCTCCTCCTCTCAGTGTACGAGAAGTTGGGGGGGAGCATTTGTCACTGGCCATTGGCCAATTTGGCCAAAACCACGACAGATTTATTGGTGCCCAACGTGGGGCACGAACAGAGCTCTGGTAGATTGCCTGAATAGTTTGAATTCCAACTTGTTCAGGGAGAATGGACAGTTGTTTTTACGCAAAGTCTTGTATCGTGTCTTTAGAGAGCTTTGTATGAAGCTGATTGATGCAACGGGGTTTAACTGGTCGAATACACTGCACAGCCTATTTCTTCTTTGTGTTTGGATGCAGTGGTCTAAGTATGCTATGTTGGTATGGATTTGCCTTCAGATGTATAAAATAATTGCTTGGATAATGGTTCTACCTGCATATCTTGGGCATCTTGTGATGGAGTCTTTTACTAATTACACTTTCAGGATGGATTCTTTTGCTAATTACACTCTTGGTCTTACCTGGGGAAAGTTTACTTTGCCCTTTGATGATTACGCCAAAGTGACAGTAACAGAATTAGGGGCTGAGAAACCTTCCAGCTGTTTAGAGAGTGAATGTTACATTCATTCCTACGTGATTCTGTTGTTGGGTTTCCTGAATGTGTTGCAGGGGTGGTTTATAGTTAAGTATCAGTGCAGGAGTGAGTATTATGTGACATCTGATAGTGCTACTCAAACCCCGCGGCCAAAGTCAAAGACAGCAGAAATTCAGACAGCCCCGCCTCCAAAAGCCACAGCAGAACCTCAGACAGCCCTGCTACCGAAAGCTGCAGTAGGAATTCAGACAACCCCCCCACTGAAAGCTACAGCAGAAACTCAAACAACGCAGATGACTGCCCAAGCCACAACACAGACACAAACAACGCCACCGGCCCCGACACCTGCCCGAGCCGCGTTGGCCCCCCCACAGGCCCCGGCCCCGGCCCGGCCCACATCGGCTGCCCCCCCGCCGGCTCCGGCGAAAGCCACGCCTCCGCCCCTGCCGGCCAAAGCCGCGCCTCCGGCCGTACCGACACGGGCGCCAGCGGCTGCCCCCACAGGCCCCGGCAAAAGCCACGGCACCGGCCCCGGTACAGGCCACGGCCCGGCACACGGACAGGAGCACCTGTCGCCGGCCATTGGCCAATTTGGCCAAAACCACAACACGTGTCCGTTTATTCTTGCTCCGAGACATAACACTGCTTGCTTTAAAACAGAAAAATGAAAAAAACCTTGTTTGCCTTACGTCCAGAAACCTAAAAAGACTGTTTTAATTAGAATCAGAAGTACGGTATTTTGTCATATCTGCTTGCTTGCACTGTCTGCAACTGTTCGAAGGAAACAAATAACTGGAAAGCAGTCTGCAAATAGGTAATACCTCCCTGCAGAAACCAGAAAGGCCAACACCTATGAGGCTGCCTTTGAACCAGATGGGTCTTGGCTCACAGAGAAGTGTTTAAATGCCAGTGACACCCAGTGGAGCCTGGGGGAAGAGAAAAAATGCCCAGCTTCATTCCAGCTTTCCATGCCAAAGAGCCCACCAGCCTGGTCATCTTGACCTCAGAAACTAAGAGCCGTCAAAGACTACGGCCATCAGAGCAAACAGTAAGACTTATGGTACTGTAAAACCATACGACTTAACTAATGTATTTGATTAATGCTTGATTCTTCGCTTTTAACAGGCTAATTGGCTAGCAGTTGAGCATAAATAAATGCTTGCCTGAAATTTGAATATTTGGCTGGTGTCTCTCACAATATTCCTATTACAGCAGTCCCCAATCACCCAGCAATAACAGCTCCAACAATTCACACCATAACTGCACCTGGAAATCTGCTTGGTAGGGTGCCAACTCACTGCAAAATGGAGAGGAAAGTACTGGGAATGCAAGGTAATTCTGAACTACAGTGCAACTAAAACAGACTTAAGATGTCAACAGGCAGACAGTGTGGAAGGGAACAAGGACACGTAGTTAGTTGTGTCCAGATGCAACTTCATCATACTCGTGTACATCTTCTCTCGTTCTGCACCTGGCAGCCAAACAAGCCTTGCTTAACCTTATACCTTTGTCCTAATTTACCCTTATATCCCGATTTACCCTTACCCTTGCTTATGATTCTGCTGAAAGAGCATATGAAAAAAAGAAAAGAAAGTTGAAGTTATGTAATAGTTGAAATTAAAAAATATTCCAAAGGGTGGAAGTGCATTCTTCTCAGAAGCACTGACTACAAAGAATAAAAAGCACCAGAAACGAAGTAGAAATTATCTTACATGAGGTAAAGAATGCACCAAAGTTTTGTGAATTGAAATCACTTCAGTGCAAACCTTCTTTACTCATCACATTCAGACATGAACTATCTGGAATACTCTGGGCAGGGCACGGAAACTCCTTCTTGGCACCACAGTAGTTAACTCAGCCTTGGAGCTTCAGTCAGCATAATTGAACACTGGCATATCTTGCTCACCTCTGTCTGTGCTGTATGAAAACTTTCTGGTGCGAAGAGCTGGCCAAATGATTCACATGAAGGTCAGGAACACGAAAGTATGGAACTTAAAATGGAAGACTTTTTAAAAATTCATATTTTTAATAACTTCAGGTCCTAAACCAACCAGAAATTGGAGGCTTGTATGTGTTTAAGCCATAATCTGATATACTTTATGTATCAATGGACAGCGTCCCTGTCTCTTCTTGTGACTACTTAAAACTGTCGCTGGCTTGAGAGCATTTGCTGTAGCAGAAAATTTGTCTCTCAAGATTCAAAACTTTGAAAGCTTTACGTTATATTGCAAAAGAATTTGCAAAGACTGAACTATTTAATGGATTGACAGTGGAATATATATTATTTCTGTGAACTTCAAAACCTACAAATCTCAGCGTATTATGTGCTGTTTGTTCTACTGAAAATCATAGAAAAATTCTCATATGTTTTATTTGTGCTGGTAATTGTAATTATGCATGACATTAACTTGCTTCACTGAAACACATATACATTGAAGTCTTTCTGATTTCCCTAAAAAACCTCATTGTAAGATGTATTAAGTGTTGACATATTAAAAACTAAGTATTTAGACACAACTGGCACTCTGTAAATAAAACGGGAATTTAAAAGATAGATATATCCTTGCAGTAAAGAAGACCAACAGCAGCCTTGACTCTATTCGGAAAGGTGTAGCCAGCGAATGCCTCAGTTCCACACTTGAGACTGCATCCGGAATGCTCTGTTGAGTTTTGGACTCCCCAGTGAAAAAAAAAAAATAAAATTAAGTCTAGCTGAGGGTCACCAAGATGGTCAGGGGGCAAGCATATTTGATGTCGGAGGACAGGCTGACCAAACTGGATTTGTACAGCCTTGAGAAAAGAAGTCTACATATATACAATTTAATAAAGCAAAGGTGCGCAGGTAAATTGCTTGCCTCCTAAATTTCATGACATACCATTATAACTTCAGAAAAGGTGCATCAAAGTACATTTAGTGGTAAGTAAGATTATTTTCTGGTTACCAGAGTTTCTCTGAGATAGATTCACCACATACTCAGTCTTAAAAGGTACCAATTTCCAGATGACATGTATTCTAAATGCTGAATATGATGCTTATGCTGTAGCACGGTGACTCTAATTCCTAAATACATCAGTAATGTAGTAGTTTTGCTAAGAAAATCTAGACCTTGATTGAAAAAAGGCAGAGACACTTAAGCAGAGTGCCTAGATTTCTTAATCCAACCTAAAAATGCTAACAACACTCTTTCCATAACTCCTTTATCTCTTCTTAACTCATCTAACATCTTAGGGAAAAAACAAATAAATCAGTAGCTACTGAATAATACGTTAACGTATATTCAGTTTAACTAGCCACTCTGATGCTTAGCCATTGTTCTTGTCTAGGCATCAAAAGAACGGAGATTTTATCAGAAAATCTGGAATGTTCTAGTTTCTTATAGCTAGTTTCACTTACACTTAAGAAGTCCATATAAGGAAAGTGAAAAAACATGCTGACTGGCTGCAGCAGCTGACAAGATCGGTTAAGGAGAGAATACACTCAAAATCAAAATAAGAGAAGTTACTGACAGTTTGGCTCCAGATTCTACTGGGCTTCAAGAGTAAAAACACTGTCTGCATCTGATGCACTGTAGCTATACAAAAAAGAATAGCAGGACACAAAAACAATTCAAGTAAATTGGAAGGTTAAGTTTGAAACACTACACGTAAGAAGAAAAAGATGTAAGTTTTTAAGGCAAGAAAATTTCTAATAAAAAGTGAATTTGGATATGTACATATCTTCACAGATAAAAGATCAAAAGCAAGCTCTTAGATAAAACCAGAAAGATATCTCAAATTTTTTCACCATCTGACAGGTGAAACTAATAAGAGCTAGTTCAAAAACAGTTGGTAAAGTGTAAGGAATAACTTAGCCCACTTCCCATTTCCTGTAACTTTGCCTTAATAATAATGAAGTTCACCATCCACTACATTTTCATTCACCTTGCTTGGATTATAGCATGTTTTTTTCCTGCCTCCTAAAAGAGACATGAGCATTATTTGTTCTTTCACTACTCAGAAACTTGTAGCATTACAGCAGGCCTGTTGTCCCTGCTGAAAACAACTATTTGATTCCTACTGCAATTTTTCTCACTGCTTTTGTTCCATAAGAAGGCTTCAACCCTCATTTTGTGTCTTCCTTACTTTCCCAAAATGACACTAATGCTATGGCACTGAGTTCTTTTCCCACAGAAAGACAGCAAACAGCCTGATGCCAACATTTGGAACTTGCACAGTATAAACAAATGCATATGGACTTTCAGTACAAAAAAATAGTTTTATTGTTACAGAGCTAGTATTTTAAGTCTCTGATTTCACTCCTATCTCAGGGAGCTAACCACTTTATTTTCCTAGAGCCAGCAAATAGTTTGTACTTTACCTGCAACATAAATCAATATAGATTATTTTGTAACTTTAGGAGGACAACTGTAACATGAAGCGCTGAAAGCGCCAACCCCTCTCAACTGTTCACTCATATAGTACGTAGAGTTAAACACTACAGGCAGTTCTACTGAGGTTCAACAAAGCATGCAAAAACTATCAATCATTATATGGGGAGCTCCTTGACTGCAAAAGAAAACTTGCCTAACTGCCAGACCCCACATAATTAGCTACATGTTTTAAAGAAGTCTGTTGAAGTGTTACTGCTCACAGCATATATGCCAATGCAGTTATTATATTTACATTTTAATATCTGACATCAGTTGACAGGGAGCACACTGACTACATCATGGCAAGAAAAGTGCTTTTTTTTTTTTTCTGGTGAAGAGCAACTTTCCTTTAATTCTGTGGATTGTGAATCAAGTTTCTGCCACAAAGTACAATAAAGTGCCAAGCTACTGCAAGATTTATTTTCAGCTTCAGTGAGTCAACATTGATTTGCTATGTTGCATTGTGGTATTCTGAAGTAAATAACACTGCCCCCATACCAAATACTTATTTCGTCTTCCATCTGATTTTCCAAGTGAAAAACTAAACAGTTTTGATTTTGATAATGTCAAGCAAATGGAATTCCCTTTTCTATTCCAAGAAAAAACAAAACAAAACAAAAAAAACCCCAACCAAACAAACAAAAAACCCGACAGAACTCTGCAACCATAATTAAAATAATTACAGTCAGTTAAAATGTCAGAATGTTGTATGTTCCCAAGTGATTCTCCATTTTTGTGAATCAAGATGATGAAACAACTACCTCAATTGTTTTGAGAAGGCAGGAGAAAGAAATGTAGTTCAACTGACACTAAATATAAAATTAAGTTCAGAAGCAATACCTACAAGAGTTTAAACATGGACAGATTCATGGTCTGGTTCCTGTTGTATCCATTGTATTTTCACAATTAATATGTTTGCAAATAAGCCAAATCTAAATGGTTTATTCACATTTGAAATGTCAGGCCTGCTTATTAATCAAAGAAGCAGCCAGTCATATTTGCTACTTTTCCAATTACTGTATTTAAGCACTTCAGGCAGAACAGAAATTTCCGTATGAAGTGCAAATTACATGAATCTAGAGCACCAGGATGAACTGCATGCTTATCACACACTGCAAGAAAATACACTAACAAAATACCAATGAAATTTTCTTCCCTGATTTTATTTACTAGGAGAAATATGGTGCATCTACTAGAATAAGAGAAAGCCACAATAATATCCTTATCGGAGTTTTGTGATATTTACAAGAATCAGTGTTTTTCGCTTCTTTTCCTTCCCATCTCTCCTCAGACCTCCCCAAGATTCCCAAGTTCCTGGGCAAAAGTTCTCTACCCTGCAGAAGACTACCTGCACGTTACTCGTATCTAACTCAAACCTTCGAAAATACAGTAGTTTTGCACTTTGGAAAAAAAAAAAAAAATCCATTGTACAGTTTCCCTCTTAGTATCTGAAATGTGCCACATCTTACATCAGCACAGAAAATTCAGCACTTCTATGGTCTCCATTTACAGATGGTGCACACAAAGAAACTATCGTGCAATTATCACCTACGCAGATACAGCACACTAAGACGAAAGAAGGTCTCTGAAGTACTCAGTGCAAGGTGTATGCGACAGTTAAAATCTTTCTCTCAGGCTTTGCTGTAGGACCAGAAATTTGCTTTAAAATATAAATAAATTGCATCTATTTTACATATCATAATCAGTTGTTACACAGAATACTAAAACATTAAAAAACAACATGAAGTTCTGTGCAGAAATAATATGCTTCTGAACTACAAGACAGAAAAAATAAACAGGAACATTTGTATGTTTGTTATCATATAAGCTAAAAAAAAGTAATAATTTATGAAGTTATTTTAAAAGTTGCCTCCTCCAACTAAATTAAAACAAATTCTAAAATAATCCAGGTATTCCAAATAGAACCATCTCCATCTATACAACACTGACTATTTAAACTAAACATTGGTAGATCTGGATGCCAGATAACCTGGACTCTTAGTGTGCAAAGGAAACAATGGTGGTAGCACCTCTGTGATAACATATTCCAGAAAGGGTAAAAAAAGGTATGCGACAGCAGCTGAGAGAGAGGAGTAAGAAAATATGAGAGAAACAACTATGCAGACACCAAGGTCAGTGAAGAAGGAGGGGGAAGAGATGCTGCAGGTGCTGGAGAAGAGATTCCCCTGTAGCCTGTGGTGGAAGACCACGGTGATGCAGGTTGTCCACCTGCAGTCCATGGAGGTCCACAGTGCAGCAGATACCCGTTCTACAGCCTGTGACTGAAACACAAGAGGTTCTCGCTGAACATCAGGAAACACTTTTTTACTGTGAGGGTGAAAAAGCACTGGCAGAGCTTGTGGCACCTCCTCCTTTGAGATCGTCAAAAGCCGCCTGGGCATGGACTTGGGCAACTGACTCTAGGTAGCCCTGTTTGAGCAGGGGAGTTGGAAGAGATGTCCTCCAGAGGTCCCCTTTCACCTCTGGCAATTTCCCACCAGAGCCAAGGGGCAAGTCCTTCTCTCTGACAGCTCTTGGAAAAGCCAAGTCAGGGTGCTCCACTGGAACCAAGGAGTTCACCAGAGTTCCCCACCTGCACTGCTGTCCTGACCATTGCTAGGCCCTTGTGCTAAGGGGCACCAGACTCTCACCACAGGACCTGACAAACCTGAGGTTAACACCTGCTGAAAAGGCCACCAAAACATGGCCAATATGAAGCAGGGGCTTTCCCACTTTGGGGTGTTCGCTATCCTTGCTGGATGATGGTTAGGGTGCACAGCACCAGAGACTCCTGTGACGTCACCAAGGGGCACTTGTGATGGCCCCAACCTCACTGCCCTTCCGTAGCTGCAGGCTCTGTCCTGGTGCATTTGGTCCCGATCTCCTGCCAGTGCACACACACAGTGTGCAACCTCCAGCAGGACCGTGGACCTCCGCTTGGAGAGCTGCCTTTGTGCAGGCTGTCCCAGGGCTGTGCGCTTGAGGAGGACGTGGGGGCCTTTGAAGGCTCCCACACAGTTCCTTCACCTTCCCTGAACGCCTCCTGCAGGTACCCTGTGCTAGCTCGGGTCACTCTGGCTGTCCACGGGGCAGGGCAGGGGATGGGGGCTTCTTGCAATGGAAGGTGAGCATGCTCGGGGAGAGTCAAAGGGGCCAGCACATGTGGGGCTGGCTGGCCACTTTCCAGCCTGCAAGGAGACACTCTCACCTCCCCTCTCTCACCACTTTCTGGGGCTTTTGTTGCTGTTCTGTTCCTGCCACCAGGAGCTCAGGCACTTTGCACATCTCTTGGCAGGACATGGCATCGGGCGACAAGGAGGCTCTGCAGGGCAGTGGCTCTGCCGCGATGGCCAGCACCAGCCAGCTGCAGCAGGCAGGGCAGCAGGAGGCAGCAGCGGACGGACGGTGCTCCATCTGCCTGGACATCATGGACCACACGGCCTACATTGACACCTGCTTCCACACCTTCTGCCTTGGCTGCATCCGGCGGTGGGCTGCCTCGAAAGCAGCATGCCCGATCTGCAGGCATCCTTTCAGCCGCATCCTGCACACGGTGAGGGCAGACGACAACTACCAGGAATATGTGGTCGGCTCGTCTGCCCGCCGGCAGAGGACGACGGCCAGGCAGAGGGTGCGCAGCAGGTCCCCGCAGCGGCGCTACCACCTGCGCCCAAGGCCTGACAACAACGAGTCCAACACTGGGAGAAGGGGGCCTGCGGGGAGGCACCGAGCGGCTCCAAGGACTTCCAACACCTCCACCCAGCAGGCTGCAGGGGAGCGCCCGGCCAGCCCCACAGATGGACCCGTCCTCCACTCCAACATACTGGCGCTGAGAGAGCGGCTGATGGCGTTCATGGACCTTGCATAGAGATTCAAAGATTTTCAGAGCATGTATCTCTCAAAAGCACGAGTTTAGTATGTACACACACAACTGGTTGTTGCGGGAGAGGTAATTTTATTTCTTCCTCTAAATAGAACAGTTGGATTTGTACTTCGGAAACCACTAAATAAACAAAAGCTGTCGTTCACTATGCTAAGAGAGAGAGCCTGTAAAAACAATTGCCTTATGCGGTGTAACTGCACCTTTTAAAATGAGTCATAAAGAGCAGATTCAACACGTGTTAACGGTCTTTACACTTGTAACACAGCAGCCTGCTGAGATCCAATACACTCCATTACTTATATTTGTCTATTATGAATGAAAAGTTTACAACAAAGCAGCTACGTAAATTAAATCAGGTTTACAAATGTACCCATTTTATCAGTGAAATTAGTCATTGGAATGACCTGTGAAAGCCATTTGGCTCAGAGTGGCAGTGTGCAATGAACTACATTTGAATCAACACCCCACACCTTCAGCATGGCTCGTGCACACAGTGGCCATGTGGGCAGGGAAGACAACAAACTCCCCTTCTGGGGGTCAGCGAAGTGCCAAAGCACAACTCCAGAACATGGTACCCAAAGAACAAGCACAACAGCCAGCACCATGCAGTGTTCTGAAAGCTCAGGGAAGGAAAAAGATACAGGTGGGTTGGAGAGCCATATACAAGGGACACAAAGATGGTGCTCATCCTGGAAGAGATGCACTGCTTCTCAGCACCCAAAAGGAGATCTGCTCCCTCCACCCGCCACCACCACTTGCCTCGAACCCCCTCACCCTCCATCCATGTCACCAGTTTGCCCCCCTCCATCCTCTCCTTTTTGGCCTCTGGGAGCCACCATTTTGTCATCACTGTCTCCCTGCATGTGCACAGAGTGCCCTGGAACCAGAAAAAGTAGCCGCACCCAACAGTTTGCCCAAAGTCCCATTAAGCTTGAGACTACCTAAAGATAAGGTAAGGAGTTTCATCCATTTTACGCTGTTGCGCTGATCAACGGCCAGGGCAACAGCTGGAGAGTCGATGGCTGAATCTCTGTTGTGGGGGTTAGTAAGATGGTTCGTACATTCCATCAACACTGCAAGGGATGGTAATAACAGGATTTCCGCAAAGCATACAGCCATGTCTTACCTTGCTGTTTCAAAGATCCTGTCTTCAATGAGGTTATTCCTTCTGTGCAGGTATTGTATTTTTGCCAGCCTCCCCTCCTACTTGCCACAGAACTCCAGGGGCCTGACCAAGGCTCTGGTGAGTTAGAGATGTTTTGTGGGAAAATTCTGGTGCTGAGAGTGCTGGCTAGCATAAGGTAGAAATTGCCATCTGCCATCTTTATTTTACCCCCACTCATACTCCAATCGCTACATGTCCTGGACTTAGGCTGCTTTTTCCTGCTTATTTTCACTTTTGCAACAATGATTTTTTCACTTTTGGAGATTCTGTCCTCACTGGGATTCACTTTTTGAAATCCTTCAGGGTAAAACGTCCTCTCCATTGCTCCATGATCACAGTCTATTAAACTGCACGGGTGGGTACCTGCTGCCTTCCCACAATTTCAGCTATTAAGCTATTTCACTCATAAACATCTGATGATAACCTTTCTCAAGCCTCTTCTTACAACCATTGTGATATGGTCTGCCTTTTTGAGAAAAGACACATATTTTTTAATTTTAAATCAAGCTTTGATAGCTCTGTGGAAGCTATGGTTATAGTCCTTTATAAAACCTCTTGATACATCAATGTAGCAAAAAGTGTCGCACACTAGTTTTAAGCAACCTGTTAAAACACTCCACAGTGAAGGCTTTTGCTTCGTTGCTAGTAATAAGATTGTGAACATTAAACAAGCTGTTCAGCAGTATAAAGGCTGGTTTAAAAAATAAAATCTCCCATCAGTCTGTAATTTCTGACATGTGCACTGCCTGCTAAAAATGGCTTTAAAAGCCCCAGCTATATCAGAACCCATTTTGCCTTTTAGACCAGTGGCAGAGACATGCTTGTGTAATATGTCTAGCATCATATTTTAGCTGTACTTAACAGCAGTATCGTGTTTGGAAAACTACTGCACATCCACCAAGTCTGCTGATATCAAGCATCCACCTCTGTCACAACCACCTTGTTTCTCTTGAAGTGCTTTCTTGGTGGGTTGCATAAGGTCCAGGTATCCTAGTTTGCAAGCCAAGTTGCCACGTGGCTCCAGTTCGTATCAACAGTCAGGCTTTTAGCAGCTTCTAAAAAGGGCTTTATATCCCGCATGCTTCCCACCTCCCCAGGAACACAGCAAATGCCTTTAAAGAGAAATGGTAGCATGGACATCTCTGTTGGCATGCCATTACTACACACACATAAGAAATTAAACACTTCACCACGATTTAATTCATGCATAGGCATACTTTATTAACTGGTTATAATGGGTGTCAGTCATTGGTCAGGCTTTTCCAAGGTTTTGTTGGAGCTTGTTCTGCTCTTCTGTGAAAGCCACTGTCCTTCCTCTGCTCATTCTTTAACTGCTGCACACCCAGATAGGAACACTTCTGTCTTGTGCCTCCTTAGTTAGTCAGCTGGAGCTTTGAAAAGTGTTCTATGAGGACATCGACCTAAGGATAAGGAAACAGATGTAGCACAAGACTGTAACTCGCAGTGATGTTAACAAGAATTGCAAGGTTCTACCAGAAGAGCGAGCAAAGGCAGCTCCCACCAGCACTTGCCCTTTCTCTGTGGAACTTACCTGGAAATTGTTTCCTGATTCACAGGCATGTCAGATAGCTCCTCTGCTTCACACGGTCTTTTTGGGGAGTCCTGCTGGGGCTTGTCCATATTGTTTCGACACCAATGTCCTTGTGAAGTTGGCTTTCTGTTCTGGGGTTCCACTTTTGCAGATAGTCATGCCTGCATCTTGCAACACAACACAAAGCCTCAAAGCTGCCCCACTAATTAACAGTGCATGGACATCCTGGCAGTCAGTCTGGCACCAGATGTGAGGCTCCAGGACTGGGTTCCTCTTTGCACATGGCAAGGGATGAGCAGGGGCCCCTTGGCAGGCCATCTCTGAGGACAGGCCGGTATCCCCTGGGCATGTTCCCACTTGATCATGCCCCTCTCCACACCCTGCCCTCCTATCACAGAATGGTAGGTGTTGGAAGGGACCTTCGGAGATCATCTAGTCCGACCCCCCTGCCAAAGCAGTTTCACCTACAGCAGGCTGGACAGGAATGCGTCCAGGTGGGTTTTGACTACCTCCAGAGAAGGAGAGTCCACAACCTTTCTGGGCAGCCTGTTCCAGTGCTGTCACCCTTAAAGTAAAGGTGTTTTTCTTCATGTTGAGATGGAATTTCTGCTCCTCATCTTCTTGTACCTCCCTCCACCCCAAACACGTCAAGATTTGTTCATTGGACTTGTGAAGTGGGGGGCCTCAACCTACTTTATGCTGTTATTGAATGACTTTCCATTCATGTTTAAATTTTAATTGATTCATTTCATTAGCTCTAACAAATATTTTTACACATTTTATGCATACACTGTTATGTAGAGATATATATTTAATTTATATATCTTTACACTATATAAAGTATATATACCTATATTGCATATAATACTTCTACAAAACTATATATAAGGTACTTCAAAGTAAGATACGTATTTTTCCATCTTTGTAAAATATTTCATATCCTAATTTACAAGGAATCTATAATACATATAAATGAACATATATTTATATCTGGGATCTCTCTGGTCCAAAGGAAATAAGCGGCCAACCATAGAGGGTGCAGAGGTCACATACATGCCTTTGATGCTGTCAGCACTGGCAGCCAGTTGCAGGGCAATACGTAAGCACGTGGGTTATGAGGTGGCCAGCCACGATGGCTTCCTGCCATGAGACAATGGCTGAAGCAAAGTGGTGGCCCTGACCCTGTAGTGGGAGGGAACCTCCAGTTCCACTCTGCTTTGGGGGCGGCTGCTCCAGCTGGTCCCAGGGCGCTCTCTGTAATGTGTGGGGAGACAGCGATGACAAAATGGTGGCTCCCAGGGGCAACAAGGAGGGGTGGGGTAAAACAGTATGATAATTTTTAGCAGGCATATTAATCTTTTGTAAGAATTTCAGTCTGTCTTCTGAAAAGAACTTCCAGATACCAAAACAAATTGCACTTAAATGATAAACTTAATTCTTTTTAAAAACAAAAACAAAAGTGTTCCTTGCTTTGTATTAGATTACTGTATGCAGATAAATTGCAGAGTTTAAAAAGCAGTCAGACAAATTTTGTTGTTTTCTGTTTTATCAAGTTTCCAACAAACCCTAACAAGTTTCTAGCTATATCTAAGCATGGAGAAAAAAAAAGAGAGAGAGAAATCAGTGAGGAAGTGAGTGATTTTAACAGGAAGTACACAAGCAGTATACAAAATGCAAAAGTAGAATCTAACTTCAAGCAAACAGGGGTATGCTTCCTTTAGTAAGCTATCATAAATTATATGGTTACTGTTATTGCACTCTGCAATAAAGGTCAGATAAGAATACATTCAGGAGTTAATGTATTACACCAAAGTCACAATATATTAACATTTTATCATTTCAATATTTGAGAGTTACTGTCTAACTTTTGTATGAACATCAACGTATCTTTATGATAATCAAATGATTAAAAACTTCTGTTGCATATTAGTTTATGATAAGCAGTATATTATTGGAAGCATTTCTGTATTAGAGCGAGAAAGCAGACTGAGAGAACGGAAGAAGAAGGTAAATAACTGACAACAAACACAGACTCTGAAGCTGGCAAGGAGCAACTGTACCCTCTGCGGTGTATCTCATGTACTAGAGAACACAAAGTGAACTTTACTCAGATTCTTCCAGCTTGTACAGGAAGAACAAAAGCACAATAAAATATAATAGCTTAAGAGCTGATTCTACCATCAGGTTTCTAGTATGTTCAGTCACTACCAGCACTTCATTGAGACTGGGCTCTTCTCAAAGCTTAGGTCCCATCTGAATTTGTGATTCACTCCAACATGATGTAGTGAAAGCTTCAAAATAAGAAATAAGGAAAGAAGGTTGAGAAATATTTATGTAATTCCACTCATGATTTTTAAGTAAATGCGAAAATTAACTAATAAATTAATAAAACAATAAAAAGCAAAGGGAAAAAAACCCTACTACTGATGAGAGGACAAGCAAGGAAAGTGAGTTAATGAAAGGATTGCATCTAATCCGATTAGGAAATGGATTTGGATAATTACTGTCTCGTGTGTCAAATAAAGATTTAGGACCCTCCCCTCCTTTCCTGCCCAAAACCAAAAGAGTTACTTTGGTGAAACACCTGAAACTTGGTACCACTGTCATCAGAAACACAGTAGCATAGCCATCATTACAGAAAAAGAAAAAAGTGTTAAAATATGAGATTTGCAAAAAGAGAGCAATGAAGATTATAAAGCTGTTTCAACAACTGTGTTGCACAGATAAAAGAAAATTTGTTTGGATCAAAAGCGTGACACGTTCAGAATTGGTATGAATAAACAAATCTGTGGCATTTAAGAGAGACAAATATTACTGGAGAATTTTATGATAAGCTGAGACTAATTTTTGAGTTGTAGCTCAGAAACTTTTGTTACAAATTACAAGTAAGTTTCAGATATTCATGGATATCGTAACTGCCATGTTTCTTTACTAAGTGGTCCTAAATCTGCTTGAAGCATCTCATGCTACAGTCCCTAATGGTTGTGCAGAATACTGTTTTATGCCACTGGAAGCTAAAAGGATTTTGTTAGTGCATTTTGTAATGCACGTTGTATGAATTTGATAGAGATGCCTGTCATGCGATCCTTATGAACCAGTCACTGAACCAGGGTATACACACCCTCAAGTATCTGCTGTGAGTGACAGGCATTTTGTATAAGCATACAGGTGCAACAGTAAGGGCCGAGAGAGAATCCTGCACCACTAATGACCTCTTACGACTACAAAGTGTGTGTCTTCAAGTCTCCAGAGTTCTGAAACACTTATTAGGTGGTACGCATATCTCGAAAGAAGAGCTCTGAATGGATTTTAACAAGAAGGGAGGGTTGTCATCAGTGGCACAAAGTCCAGCTGGAGGCCAGTCATTAGTTGGGTACCCACAAGGATTGACACTGGGTAATGACCTTGATGGCGGAACAGAGCACACCTCAGCCAAAAACTGCAAGGACTGGTTTAAGTGGCTGAGAATGACTAAAAGCCAAGATACAATCAATCTGCTTTTGAATGAGTTTTAAAATTTACCTTCTAGCATTGACAGACAATGATAAGGATCAATCTTTGTGAAATAAATAGGTAAGATTAAAGAAAACACTGATACTCAAGTTCCAAAAAAATTTTGGAAACTGATATATGCTAAACAATTTTAGCCCTCAATTCAGTCTCATTTCTTCTTTGTTGATTAGGATATTGTCAATTTTGTACCAATATATTATTTCCCTCAAATGGAAGCTCTTCAATCTGATTGGAAAAAAAACCATGGAATAAGTACTGAAGAAAGAAAAGATGGTGAGCCAAGACTTGTACCTCTTAAATCCTAGCCATTTCCTTCTAAATTCAGCAATATATGTGAGATACTAAGTCACAATATGAAATTACGTCAAGCGTATTGACAAACTTAAAAAACCCCACACTTCTGAAAACAAAACAAAACAATTAAACTAATACTTAAAAATTCCAACTAAGGAATAGCTAAGAGGAATGAAGATTCCTAAATACCTTTGGGTACGCAGGCCTAAACAATTTGTTCTGGACCACACATAGAAAATCAGCAACACAGAGAACAGACTGCAAGTTTCTACATTAACACCCTTATTTCTGGATCTTCTTTCATCTTCAACTAGACCTGACACATACTAGAGCTAAACTTACAATTTACAAAAATGCATTAATGTAAATCCTAACCACCTCTCACAAAATAAAACCACAAGTCCTAAATTACTTCATATCAAAATGGTATTGGTTTATGTCCCTATGCCTTCCAGAGTACATATTTAAACTAGTTTTGACATTATTATTTTGGTTTCTTTCAGATCGGGTAAAATGTTATTTCAGAGTATAAAATACATATTATTTTCTCTGTAATTTCCATTACTGATAGTTCTGACAAATTTCTAAAAAGATCTCATTTTCAAAGTAATATTTTAACCATTGTTTTATCCGTACTAAAAGCAACCAAAGTGGTAATCACTTTTCAAAATTAACTTCTGAAGTCTGATGTGTTAAGGGTTATACATTTGGGACGTATTTTAGGCTCTGCAAAACAAACTTTTTCTTGTAGAGAGGAATGTAGCTGTCAATCATTCCTTCTCTTGCAACACAAATATGCTTTGCAGCTTTTACTTCTCACTCCCATTGCATGTAATGTAGTCAGCTTAGCAGTAAAACAATTTAAGAAACTGCAGAAGTCAAATACATAAATTATTATTATGATGACAAAGAAGGCAATGAATGTCTTGCAGCTCCATTTGCTTTCTTTGTTAAGGAAGAAAAAGCTTATTATCTGCAGCTGTCAACCATGAAGACCTAGACCTATTTCAGTCAACATAAGCCTTGGACAAGCTATAATATTTTTCACATTTAAACTCCATTTCCACCCCCCCTTTCTGGAAAATAGGATTTTATTATAACAACTATCTACACAAGACTGAACAAAGACACATCAGACACAAGAACTATAAGGATTTCATTTTTCATAAACAATTCCCTATATTATTTTGAAGATGCATATGTCATATAGAAAGAGAATATTCATTTTTTCATCATGACATCTAGAATTTTGACAGTTGTAAAGAATCTCTATGTATAAAAAAACTTAATCTAAAAAAATCACAGAAAGAGTCATGGTCGCAAATTTAAACTTTATGTTGCAGTGGAAAATGCTATGATTTGTATTTCCATTCAAACTTCAAAGTGAAACCTAATGCCTTGTTAAACTATGAAATGTATGAAGAATACTTCCTTTACAAAGCTTTAAGGACACCCACCCAAGGCATGAACTTTCAAAACTCTCATCTTTTACTGCCTTCTACCACAATTTCTCATCCAGTAAAGTATAAAAAAGCAAAAAAAGCAGGAAAGAGGAGAAAGGAAAGGATGGAAGAAAGAAAGACAAAAAGTATACTCTCTGTGCTCACTTTTCTAACTGGTCAAACTACAGAAGTCTGCATCTAGAGCTTTCAGGTAATCTTTTTTTTTTTTTTCCTATGTATTTGTCAAAAAAATAAAATTACTGTACTTTGTAAGAGTACATCCATTCCTCAACAGCTCTCAAACTTTTCTTTCACTACTTTTACACTGAATGCCTTGATTCTTTCGCACTTTGATCTATAGCATGTACTTATCAAAACATGCTTTCTCAGATCTCTGTGCCGTACTCAAAGTCTAACCAATTGGCCTCACCTTCCCATGTTTCTGCTTCCACAAACTCATTGATTCTCTTGTACAAAACCTGATTTTCCAACAAGATCTTCCCTTTACAAACCACTGTTACAGTCAGTCAACTATCCATAGAGGAAGTTGTCCAAGGACAGCACAATAAATGAATGTACCACTTTGTCAGAAACTCTTCTGAAAATCTGAATGTTTGGCCACTTTTAAACCTTCATTCTTAAATTGACACCATTTGCTACTAAGTTAGCTGAAGAAAAAACTCACTTTTTAGAAAGTCACTTTTTAGAAAGTTTAGAATTCATCCCTCTAATGGCTGATACAAAAGAGATTATATTCGTCTTATTAGAGGGTGGAATTCTGAACTAACAGCAGAAGGGAGTCCCTTCAGCCCTAGACTCTAATAATATACACAACAATGGCCATCTATCTCCATAAATCACTTATTGGTTTGCATAATGTTATATATTTCACGGACTTAAGGGTAGACAAGGAATTCTAAATATATCCAGTAGACAACACATTTCATTTTCTATGCAGCTAGAATCCTTCAAAATTCCAGCCATTGATACTGTCATATTATCCCAGATGCAGGCAAACATGGCACAAATGAAAAATACAGCAGAATTCCTCAGTTCTAGCTTTAAAATGACCCCTTCTGGCAATCGTGTGTCTTACCACAGCCAAGAAACGTTGACTAAAGGTCTTTTGTTTGACACTGTTGGGCTAAAATATTCATCGTACATTTTTTCAACTAGCTCATCGGCAACACTCTCCAGAAACCTCACAGTTAGATTACCGTGAACTGTCCGTTCAATGGCATACACAGACATCAAATTCAAAGCTATTTTAAACACCCAAGTACGTGAGGAATTCTTAAACTTCTGAATTGCATAAATGGGGAAAGTTAATTAAAATCTTGATTATGGGGGGGGGGGGGTGGTGGTGGAAATCTAAAATTAATAACTAGATGATTATTAGATATATTGTAGGCTAATATATTGTAGATTAGTTTATGTCAGCAGCTAGAAAGCAGGTTAAGTTGCATCAAACACAAATGTAATAGAGTGAGGAATCCCACTGGAACATATACTGAAAAAAAAGGTCAGTGCTTTTGCAGGACAATAACTTGATTCCAGTGATTACATACATTCTTTAACTTGATTACATACATTCTTTAAATTGACTGGATTAATTCTTGCTGAAACACTCAGTCTTCATGAGAATCAAGAGGAACACATACTAAAATGTTTAATTCTACACAGGATGAAAGGGAGGCCAATGCTAAAAGCACTCTAAGCTTTTTTTTCATATCTAAGAATTTTATGACTACAGAATTGCCAGTCAGAAGTCAAAATTCATTCCTGTATTAAGTCTACATATTCTTCTGGTAAAACCTGTATACCTTATCCAAAGATTTCTGCTTGGCTTGCTTTATGGGAAGAAGTTAAAATTAACATTATTTTTATGAATAAATTGTACCGCTATATTGTACGTATAAATGAATTGTTCTGCTATCTTGAAGTGTATAGTGTAAGAACAAAAATGAGAAATTATACCTTTTACGCTTGTTGATCTGCTTACAAAAATTCAGAAAAAGAAAAAAAGGATAGAGATGAGGCGATTAAGCAAAATTGAACTGATCAGCTTCCCAAGACAGTTAGTGCAAGATTTAAAATACTAGGAGGAGTTTTGTTAAATTTCAGCTCTGAAAACTGCAGTATCCGCATAAGAAAAAACATAACTATTCTTTTCCAGGACACAGAGGAATAATCCATTTTAGAAATAAAATAAATTGGTCCACAGGGTGGCAGAAGAGAGAGCGAGAGAGAGCGAGAGCGAGCGAGCGAGCAAGCTGCACACACGCACGCGCACCACCCCCCCCAAAAAAAAAAAAAAAAAAACAAAACAAAACCAAAAACCACAAGAACAACTCCCGAATCGCATTTGAAGAAAAGTATCTAGTCTTACTAGCACTTCATCTAGTAGACCGACAAAAAAAAGATGGCTGGGGTTAAAAATGAGGTAAGGTATCAATTTATTCATATGGCTTACTTACACATTCATTATAGTGTCGAAAATTAAGTCAGTAGTATATTATAACATAGTAACCACACAATTTAAAAATACTTCCTACGCAGTTTCTACATAGAGTAGTATCTCTGCATGCAGTCTAGTAAGCACAGCTGTTTCCAGAAGTGTGTTCTGTCTTACCCTTAAAATAAAAACATTCGTTGGTAAACTCTAGAGTTTCTAATAAATCTTGATTACAGTGAACACTGTAGTTTTAGTTTAGCATTGGTATAATGGTATTCCAGTTCAGCCTAAAAAAATAATCAGGACTGGGGTCTAGGCATTTTCAAGCAAAGTCAAACCCCCCCCAAAATAATTCAGAACTTAACATTTCCTAATTAAAATGCCCATCACCACTATCCCCATGGTATCTAGATGATATAACTATAGAAGCAGCACAAAGAAAGCAAAACAGTTATTCAGACAAGCATCCCTAAACAGTTTATGGCAAAAAAGCTCAACAGAAGTCTTTAAACTCCCTGAAACCTTAAACACCAAGTGCACAAAAATACAATAGGCTAGTGGAGAGATATTTCACTTGAACTAGGCTGGTACATCAATTCTTATTTTTAAGCCTAGAACTTGTTAGAAATACTACACACACCTAGTAGTCTTCAATTCCAAATGCATGCCTGTATGAAATCTAGCAAACACCTCTCTTCTTTCCCAGCTTCTCACGATTACTGCTAGAGACAGACTGATACCTATACAGAATTTGAAGCCAAATGACAAACATTTAACTTGGATTGTGCCTTGAAGCAGTATGCAGAAATTTCTTTAAAGTATGAAACATTTGCTATTAATGAAATATCATGGAAAATTAATTTAAAAGAAAACAATAATCACTGTGCTTTTTCTTATCTGGATATCATTTTAAATGCTTTTGAGTAGATATCTCTCTGAGACTAGATCACACTGATAACTCAGTTATCTGGCCATAAAGAAAAACCACTGCATTAAATGTTCCCCTAAAGTGGCTAAGCATGTGACACTCATTTCTTAAATTCAGTTACTGAAGATGGTAATAGGTCAACTCCAGCAGTATCACTGAAGACAAGCTGATAAACCCATGCACTCCTTCCCATATTATGTTACCATCATGCACAAAGATAAATTTAAAAATTGCATTAATAATGTTAGCTTCTGAAATTTAATTATGAATATGTAAATTACACAGACCTAAATAGACTAACAATGTAGCCAAGCTGCAGTTAATCCTGGAAGTTCTAGTCCATGGAAACTGTATTTTGGCTGCTTACTGACTCCATTTTAGGACAAGCTGTGGTGGCTTATTATGCTGTTTCAGTAGATTCGCCGATTTAGACAACTGCAAGATCATTACAGAAGGGATGCACTGGGCAATATGATAAAAATGAATACCTAAATCATTAATAAAGATTTAGATTATTTTAACCTATTTATTTAGACTCTAAAAATATACACAACAATGACCATCTATCTCCATAAACCATTCATTGGTTTATATAATACTATACAGGGTAGACAAGGAATTCTAAATATATCCAGGAGACAGCATGTTTCATTCTCTATGTAGTCTTTAAGCTAGAAAGACCAAAATAACTCTCCCAAGAGTCCTGGTCCATGCAGTGAAGATCCTTGCCTAAGAGCTGGGATCTTTGAATTCAGTACCCTCCTTTCCCACATTCCTTTTCACAGTCTTCAGCATGTTACTTTGCCTGCCTGAGTCTAAACCTTCCCATCTATGAAATGGAGAGAGCTGTATTTCTCTGTCTCACAGACAAGACAGAAGAGGAAATACACTGACATCTCTGATTCACTGAGGTCCAGTAGTAAAGAAATGGCAGTATACAGCACAAAGTATATTATTCTCAGATTTCTAGCACTGAAACTGTTGACTGGAAAAACTGCGTCCTGACAGACATTTCCTATTGAAATAGGCTCTGTTTAATGCTCATGACCAATAGATCAGTTCCTTGTCACTGAAATTCAAATAGCCCCAGATGGATACAAGACACTGACAGAATTATATAATCTGTAGAACTTATATTTCCAATTTAAAAGCAAGAAGAATAAACTCATTGCTGAACAGTAGATCACGTTGTAAGATATGCAGTGACAAAGCCTCAAGTATGTTTATAAGTTCAGTGATCTTTATCATCAAAACAGCACAAATGAAAACCAAGGACTAGTTCTACACAACTTACTTTTATCTAGACTATCAGTGTGCTCTGCTTTGACTCTGGTATTTAATCAGATTTAGCGCAATAGGTTTTAAAATTGGTTAGGTTATTTAACTGACTATATTCATGAAATCCAACCCACTGTGGACAATTCTATTGCTTTGTTTACTTCCTTATATTAGTCTTTTACTAGCAGAGACTAAACTATCATAAAGCAGCTTTAATAAATCAGAACCAAATAGCAAAACAGCTTTGAAAGCACTTTAACTAAATCATACCATGCTGCATTCAGAATGAACCTCAATTTTCTGAAACTCTGATAACTGAATAGCTCAATTATCCAATGCTAGAATAGGATGGAGTAAAATGAAACAGAGAAGCAGTGAAGAATACCAGTACCTCTCTGTAGTATGTATGGTACCAGAAAAGTAAATATGATCCTAAGCAAAAGTGAACACTAGATAGGTATCTCCTAATCAGAAAAAAAATATTTAATAAAATGGAATAAGATATGTGGAAGAAGGTGTAGTTACTTTTAATGAAAACATACACAAAACAATTATGCCTCTGTGATAACTGAATATGAACAGCAGCATGGATCAAAAATGCAGTGAAAACACATACTCACATCCTTACACTGCATGTTTTGTGAACTGACCAACCTGAAGATGCAGACAAAATGGTGAGTTATTATTTCATACCAACAGCAGCTGTTTCACATTATATACCTAAATGAATCACTTAGGCAGGAGTCTTACATTACTAGAGAGTATACTCCAAAACAATAGTTTTCATTTATAAAAACATCTCCTAGTTTTCAACATTATAAAGGTAATTTTGCAGTCATAGCATCATAGAATCGTCTAGGCTGGAAAGGATCTTTAAGATCATTGAGTCCAACCATTAACCTAACACTGCCAAAACCACCACTAAACCATGTCCCTAAGCAAATTATTCAGATGACATTCAGAATTTGACATAGATTTGAAACGTTAGCACCCAGTTCAGCAGTTTCCCAGGTACACTCAACACTTTTACCGTGATTGCGTGCTTGTCTTCACCCCCCATTCCACTCTCTGGTCTTCAGGCTATACCAAGATTTCTTCCAAATGCCTCGTGCTTTCCCACAGGATGGTAATGAGGTGTGCTGCGCTGTTCAACTGCCCAGACATGAGGGAAGTCTGGATTGCAACAAACCTAGCATATTCAAACTTACTATCAGGAAGCAGGTGAACAAAAGCATAGAATTCTGTTGACCCTGAATGATTCAAGAATCAGTCACAACAGGCAATGAAACTGACTAGAAATTCTCTTTTTCCCTTGTATACAATAGGAAGAATATATTAAGCTAGCTGCAACACCACACCTAATGTGGAAGCCACCAGGAGAGCACCTACAGGGGAAACAGTATCCAAAAAAGACTACTAAAAATAACCAAAGATTAATGCTTTGTTACTATGTATTTTCACTAATGAAAGGAGATCTGTCTCTGTCAGGACATCTGTAGAAGTGGTAGAAATGGAAGAATTATATTACACCCACATTTCAAAGAGCCACCAAAATATAGCATTGACTTACATACAACTGATGGGTAAATTACGCCTTTTGATTGCAGTAAATGGCCTCATGCTAACCTCATGCATTTCATATAATGAACCAACTGCCCCCTCAGTCCTTTTGCCAACTGAAACGAAAATACTTCAAGACTGGAATGGAGACTGGTAAGACTATGCAATGATATAAACAACACATCCTCAAGGAGAAACTGCTGTAAAATAAGCAATTTTGTTCTTCAGATCACTGTATGTATTTTACTCATTCAAAAGCCTCAAAAGTTCTCCTACTGAGAGAGATCAATATGAAGTCTCAAATCACTGGAAACTCAAGGACAGAATCTGTTCTAGAATTTTATCTATCAAGCAGTGCTTATGGACAAAAGCCTGAAAGTTAAGCTGCAGATCTACACATCTCCCAGACTGTTACATTTCTAAGAGGCCTCCAAGGCTTCTAGAACCACAGCCTGACAAGATTCAACGAAGTCTAAAACATTCAGAAAGCCCTACTGACAACATTTGAAGGGGGAATGTTTTCCTTTTAACTCTTTCCTTACACAAACTGTGTATCTTCAAAACTGTCTGAAAGATACTTACCTCTCAAAAAATACAATAGTACCGTCACATTAGAACACCGGATCATCTCCAATGAAGTAGTTACATCTATAAACACAAAACTATTGGCAGTAAGATACTACATAGACCATAAGAAACTAATATAAGAGTTTCTGTCTCACCAGGCAAAACCTGCTAAAAAAATTAGTAAAAACATTACAGATTACCACATTGCTAAAAGATCTGGACAAGTATGAAAATGCTAAAAAACTGAGATTCCATTCCTGAAGAACATACTAGTTTGGAATTAATTTAAGACACGAAGTCTCTCTCAGATGAGTAATTCAACACTGACTTTGCTGGTAATGACAGGCTCTGTACTGATGAAGACAACAAATATAAATTTTGGAGAGCATATCACAGTCTTATTACTACACAGTGATAATTCATGAGAATATCAATATGTGTATTATCTTCAGGGAACTTTATTACAAAACTCAGGATGGTTGTGAGAAAAATTATTTAGTCCCCAGTACATCCAGCTGCACAGGTTTATTCCTTCCGAAGTGCTGGACTTGGCATTCGTTGAACTTCATGCCACTCCTGTCAGCCCACTTCTCCAGTCTGACAAGGTCCCTGTGAATAGCAATGTACCCATCTCATCTATCAACCATTTCTGTATTGCCCAAAATCTTGCTGAGCATGTGCTCTGCCCACCCTCTCTAGGACATTAACGAAGATGTGTCAGAGTATTGGACTCACTGCTGTGGCACACTGCTGATGACTGGCTTTAAAGTTGGCCTTTGCGTCACTCATCACAACCCTGTGAGCCTGGCAGTTCAGCCAGTTTCCGATTCTCCTCAGTGTTCACTCATCCAACTCATACCCCATCAGCTTTGCCTATGAGGATGTTATGGGACAGAGTCACAAGCCTTGCTAAAGTCAGAACAAACAATATCCTCTGCTCGCCCCTAACCCATCAAGTCAGAAATCCCCTTGTAGAATGCTATCTGTTGGTCAGATATGATTACTTCCCAGTGACCTTCTTTTCCTTTTTACAGTTTCAAAATTGTTTCCAGAATTATTTACTCTATCACCTTCACTGTGATTAAGGTGAGGATGCTCTGTCTGTAGTTGCCTGGATATTCCTCTTGAAGACGGGAGACTTTTGCTTTCATCCAGTCCTCATGAACCTCCCCTGATCACCATGACCTTTCGAACATAATCAAGAGTGACCTCCCAATGACACTGGCCAGCTCCCTCAGCGTTCCTGTGTGCATTGTATGAGGTCCAATGGACTAGTGTATGTCCTATTTGTTTAAACGGTCATAACCTGATCCTCCTCCACAGAGAACATGCTTTCCTTGACCCAGGCTTTCCCACTGGTCTCATATATCTGTAGCTCCTGAAGGCAGGTCTTACCAATGAAGATTAGGTGAAGAATGCATTGGGTAACTTGGCCTTTTCCACGAGATCTGCCCAAAACTTATCTTCAATTACTCTCTGGGCATTTCGTCCTTTTTCTCTCATCCATACATTTCGATATTTAAGTAGTCCCTAGAGATATTGTTTAAAGCAACTTACTTCTTATATGACATGCTGTTTCCTTGTGATCAAATTCATTGTAGGGTAGGTAGGATTGTGACATCACAATTGCTTTAGTCATACAGCTACTGTTTAGATGATATTTTGCTTATTCAACTCAAAACTAAACAACTCACTTTACCCATTACACAATTGTCTCACATACCGATGAAGAAATACAAAATGAAAGTGACATGTGCAGGAAAGAACTGCAGTATGCAGCCAGAAGTGACTAACAGCAGAATTTGGGAACCAAACACTAAAGATTTAGGGCATCATTACCTGGCAAAAGATACTTTTTTCAACACTACAATGGTTTCATTTCAGATATTAAAAACAGTAGTAACAAGGAAAAGCTGAAATAGCATTGTAACTTATTTGGAAAAAAAACCCAAACTCAAACCCATGGCACAATTGACATGTTAATAAATTTTGATACAATAACTTAGTCAAACAATTTAAGGAAGCAGAAGTTGTTTAAAAGTTGTATGTCTGAAACTACAGCACTATTTTTTTACTGAGCATTACTACAGTTATAAAATAATATTATTTTGAAATAATAGCAGCTGATGCTTCGTATGTTCATAACTTTTTATAAGAGCACTGGCAAGCCAACTTATTCAAAGGAACTACACTGATTTTAATGTCACATTTGTCATGTCAATGCAAACTTCAAGTGCAAAAGAGATTGTGTCTTCTATAGAGAAGGAAAAAACAGCCCTAGTTACTGACATTTTGATTAATTACAGTATTATTTATCTAATGATCGCAGGTTTAATTTTTTTTTTTAACCATGTAAATGACTGTAAGGTGGTATTGCTGCTATTCTGATACACACAGAATAATTGAATGGCATATTTTCTCAAGGCATGAATAACCTTGTGTTACTGACTGTGACTTTGGCTTGGTAATTACATCCCATGATTAACTAAAAGAAAATTAAAATAAAGTTTGCCTTATAGGTCAGCACCTTCGACCACTGTAACAGGAAATTTCTGGGCTTCTAAAAAGATCTACAAATTACCCAAGTTGCAGACACAGGACTTTTTGTTCTAGTATGCTTCAAAAATCAAATTCTGAGAGACAGAAATTCACACCCTATATCTGGAAAACTCCTGAAAGAGAACTGCTTAACAACAACTTTCTCATCAATAAACTAATACAAAATAGGTAGCAACAAAAATTATACTGCCCTGAGAATTACATTTAACATTGTATAATCATGGTCAGAATTTTCAGACTTATCAAAAAGTCTCATAAAAATATCAACAAAATGAGACACAATGGATTAGTTCAAGAAAGTGAAGCTATATGAAATATTTAGCTATATTATTTAGATATCCTCCTACCTGTTACAGTATTCTTTGGTATTTTGCTTCCAAACTTCAATATTTTCCTTCTGTGAAGCCTGAAGAAATCTGAGAGATTCTCAATTGCCAGAAATATAGGAAAATGCCAAAGAAAATCTGTAAAGCTTGGGCACCTCAGAATTTTCCACAGGAATTTAAGGGAAGGGAACCCAACAACAATAATTCAGTATGAGCAGCAGATCATATACTAGTTCATTAGGAAGCACTGCCGAAATGATGAGTGAGCACTGAATGAGTAGCAGAGAGCAGGAAAGAACAAGCACATGTGCACATAAATGCAAATATCCCTCCTCAGCACAAAAACTCAAGGAAACAATTGGATTAAGATGGCAACTACTCCTTTTAAAACAGCTGCTCTCGTCTACTTCAGACTTACATTGCCAAAGGCATAAACCGGGACGATGCATCTAACAGAAGCCTGTAACTGCAACGCACACAAGGGAAGTTAGTATATCCATTCATGCACTGCACAACCGACTGCATAATTTTTGGTGCCTAGAAGAAACTTGACTAAGAATTCGCTTAAGGTTTTGTTTGTTTCCAGTACAACATACATGCCAAACACAGTTTTCAAAACGAGTTTTGAAATACCATTCACAATTGAACTTCACAACACTTAAGGTGTTGTGTTACGTATGTGAGGCACATAGGTTCCTCAACCTAAAGGAAAGTCAAAAGAAAACCTCTAACTTTCAGGTACATGCTGATCTTCACTTACACCTTTGAACTCGTATCCATCTCTACTCTGATTTCTACTTGTGCACACAGCCAAATCCTTCTGAGGCCTCTCCTACAATTACTATTTCTGTTCCAGATAATACAAGTGACATGCAAAACTGCCAGATCGCCTTCCAAGGTGAGTACTATAAACACACGATGTTAAAAGTTGACGCACATTATACTTGAAGATACTTTATACTTTTTTTAATTAATATCATAATCCAACAGAACTTTTTGGCTTCATTAGTCTTTGAAGTATGTGGTCTAAATTCTTAGCAATTGAGAAGCTAGAAACATCGAGAAGATTGTTTTCCAGACAATTGGAAAGCAGGCACACAAACACATCTACATGTTCTTGCAATTAAATATGTTACTTTTCTAATCAGAAAATGCTGTCCTGGACTTGAACCTAACAATGACCTGGCTTCACCCATAGTACAGAAAACATAAGTGCTCACATAATGCTCACATTTTGTTAAGTTAAGAGACAACGGACACACATGGAAAGGAATTTTCTTCCTTGAAGTTTAAAAAGCAAAACTAAAATAATTTCACAATTTTTTCAACAGTTCTCTAGTTGCACACATGTCCAGTGGAGTTCTGAAAATACTGCATCCTTTCTGCACTTGTCCCACATTCACAAGGGAATTCATTTTGTTTTGCCTATTTCCTGAAACATTATCTATTGTCTTTGAACTAACAGACATAATTCAACTAACTTGAAAATTCCATATACATCTTCAAAAGGTCATCAGAAAAGATTACATTTGTACACCTTTGTCTTCTCTAGATAAAAGCAAAGCTGATTCACAAGAATACTGTAGCTTCCTACACCTACCTTTCCCATGCAAGTCACTTTAAAATCTTCAAGGGCATATCAAGAGGAGAGATACTGACATACACAAATACAGCTTCAATGCACAAACAGCATTCTGTACTTATATCTGATTAAATGCTATGTTTATGCGATGCAGGCCCATTAAATTGGGTCTTAAGTATTTAATTAAGCAGAAAAACAGTTCATTTATGTTCTTCACTCTTCTTGGCAGATAATTGTGCCATAAATACAGTATATGATCCCACAGTGAATATTGTATATTGGTGAATTCATTCAAGAAGAATATCATACATGCTCTAGTAGCATATAAATAGCAGCTGGGTCCCAGAAAATTAATTACATCTTGTAATCATTCACACAAGTATATCTAATGCCAATATAGGTTTTTGCTTTAAAATGTTCACTACTTAAAACTTTCTTTACCCATAAAAAAACCTCTTTATTATTAAACACATTGTAATTTTATACAGCATTTCATTAACACTACATAAGCTAACGTTATTCTTTGCATTTGTTATTTTAGTCATGGTTAGTGTATTGAAGAAAGGAAGACCGCTACAAAAATTAAACAAAACGGAGATGGAAATTTTGTTTCAGAATTGGTGTCTGGCAAATTATTTCAAGCTATGCTTTTCAATATACAGACATGAAATAAAAAAAGACAAATAATCATTTCAACTTCAGTACAACTGTTCTTTCACTAAATCAATATGGGAATAAAACATGTTTACATGAAGTGGAAAATTCTGGAAATAAAGCTGCATATCAACAGAGGAAATTAAAAAAGAAATTAGGAGTAAGTACATAATGTAATGTCACAACACATTAAACTGCATGGAAAGCCAGTTGAAGCGATAGATGTACAGGAAAATAGACTACACAGATTTTTTTTTGCCAAACTTCCTGTTTACTGTTGTCCTTTGAACTTTACCGGTCTATTTCCTCCCAGCCTATTTTTCTACATTTCCAAACACTTAAATTAATTTCCTAAACTTACATATTGTTAAATTTAAAAATAAATAAATAAAATCAGGAATAAATATATTTTATTTTCTCTTTTGCTTACCTTCCTTTTTGTCCCACAACACTCTACACACAATTCTTTTTCTGACCTCTCAGTTTTTAGTTATTGTCTTAAATACTAATATTTTTAATTTCACTTTTATAAAAATGGTAAAGTTCGAAGACACACAAAGTATCCATTCAGTTCCAATTTTCACTAGAACTCCACTGAAAACATAGGAAGCAAGGAAACACTCATTACTAACATATTTGGCACAGCACATTATCTAATCTCTGTTTTTTTATTTTGAATGGGAAGGTGGATCTTGGTTTGGTTTTGTTTGGTTGTTGGTGTTGGTTTTTTTTTTAATAAATCATGAAGAAAGCGGCCAAATAGGTTAGGTCTGGATGCAATGGAAGCATTAACCTACAAATCCAGCAACATCTTTTGGTCTAGAAATAAAGATAAGCACCAATACAATACATAGAAATCCAGCTATTTGGGATAAGCGGCACGGGGAGTTGAACAAAGATAATAACTGCAGTTCTGGAAAGTAAATTAGATCCTTACAGAAATTCTGAAAGTAATCTACAAGAGCTGGAAACATGTATTTGCCATAATAAATACTGGATACTATTTCTTATAATGTAAGGTTAAAACGATTGAGGCTCCTCTGAAAATGTCACAACTGTACTATATAAAACAACTCTTAGTAAAAACACCTTTTAAAGAGTATTATCTACAAATCTGAATACTGTAAAAGGTACTTTCTTGCTTTTTTGAATTTCTGCTTTCTATGTACTAGCTCAAATTTCATTATCAGATTTTAACCTCTTTCTAAATTATAAACCTCTGGTTTTCCTAAATCTTCAAACTCTCCTACCTCTCCAGCTGTGGCAGAAGTAGTTACTTTGCCACATAAATACCACTGTAATGCATAAAATTAGTTGTGCATTACACAACTGCTGTCCAAATGCTTTTGAGTAGATATCATACTCAGACTAGATCACATTGTTAAATCAGTTTTTTAAAATTCCAAAGATTAAATGAGTTGATACTCTAAATTATGTACATCATACAAATTCAGCATGTTTTTCAGACTAGCACTTACCTCACATTGAAACTAACAGAAGTCACATACCTGAAACTTAGCATCATATGAGCAGTTTGCCTATAGACTGCTCAGGTGAACCAAGCTACCTTTTAAAGATATTTTTCTGGGTTTGGATTTATATGTGCCACATTTTAATATCATTTTTAAATACAAACATATTAAACCACCTTGTTTCATTGGCTATGTCCAAAATATCTCTCTGTCACCATACAACAACTCTTTGCAGTGAGGATCCGAGTGTTAAATAATGTGAAGGAAAAACATTCTGAGATGAACAGTTAAGCTGGAGGATACTATCTACACAGACAGACCTAAGAGGTCCATGTAACGGGAAAGCCTTTTTCAGAATTCAGTTTTTAAAATTCCTGTGATAAAAGAAAACACTATTGATCTAAATCTACTGAAACAGCAGAACCCAGTGAAGCATCCCAAGTCAAGTCTGTAACATCCAGTTGTTTACATTTTATAACTTTCTTCTTCTACACTGTGTATCGCCTAGAATTGCCCCTTTTATTAGTAACTAAAGACATAAATTTTATACTCTTAGAATAGCTTTCACCGATTGAGAAAAAAAATAGTGCCATCTTAATGGAACATAACAGGTTACAAATAACTAACTTGGGCTTTCTCTTAAAGTAACTGGCCTTTACCATAGCGATACTTCAACCACCATTCCCAAAAGCAGATATGGGAACTGAAGATAGGTGTTTACCTAGTGTAGATCAGCAACAGAGAAGTTGTGGATGCCCCATCCCTGGAAGTGTTCAAGGCCAGGATGGATGGGGCTTCAAGCAGCCTGGTCTGGAGGGAGGTGTCCCTGCACAGGGCAGGGGGGTTGGAAATAGGTGATCTTTAAGGTCCCTTCCAACTCTAACCACTCTATGATTCTATGATCTTTACTCAACAACCAGTGTTTCAATTTTCAACTCAGCCAGGTCAAAATATTTAAACTCAAACGTAATAATTCAGAATTACATCTATTATAATTCTGTGAGACAATTTTTGTATTTCATCCCAAATCACCTGCTTGCCCATATATTTCTGCCTTTTACACATAACAGGTCTTGAAAACATGAAATACTGACAGATTGGCATGACATAAGATAAACTTCTCTGGCATTTACTCAGTTTTATTCACTATTGCTTTTCACAGTATCGCCACAAGACATTTCCAAACTTTTCTAAATAACATGTTAGAACTCTAATGATTTAAAATAACCTATTTTATTGAGCGTCTTACAAAACAGGATCTTTGTATATGGATTTTTATATCAACATGTGTCTCCAAAATATGGGAACTGCTACATAGTATCTGACAGCTGAATCAAGAGAAGATAACAGAGCAAATACTAACCTCAGAAAAGCCTGACTATGACTAGCAACCACTCTCCAGCAGTAGCTGATACCACATGCTCCAAAGATAGACACTGCAAATCCAAACAGTAGGCAGTTACAGAATAACCTCCTTCGGGGAAGTCTCTTTTCAGCTTCATTAATTCAAGTGTGACTGACCATATTCCTTCCATAATATGAATCTACCTGTAGAGCTAGGAACACCTATGAAGTTCCAGCACAGATCAATTTATAAAAAAAGTTGACATTTACAAGCCATTTAAACTGTGTATTAAATACCCTCTTTCCTTGATAACTCATTCAAGCTTCCTTGTTTTCGCCTATGTCTCAAACTACTAGACTTCAAAGTCGCTCATTCTAAGCAGCTTTGTAAGGGTTTCAGTACCACAACTTTTTCAAGAGTACCCTAATTTTGCAAGGAGGTTCGTCACTTTCACAAACAGAATCTTGCCAAATTCAGATTGTCTTATTATGAAAAGAAAACCATGACAACAGTTTGTACTCTTGCTTTATTATTACATCCGGCCTGGTCACTGTTGGAAATTCAATCTATCACCGTTGCTAGGAGCCTGCTGCTAGGCAACCTAAAAGGGTTATGCAGCGCTTTCAGGCTGAGAAGCGGGTTGAAAACACCGCAGGCCTCCTCCTATGGCTCCAACTAGTTTATTTAGATAGATTAACACTTCCCTCAGTCAACCCCCAACTGCAGGCATACCCTTAAAAAAAAAGTTACAATGACAGATTTGAACAATGTAAACAAACAGAAAAATTACACAAAAGCCATATATCTGATCTGTACTGTGTGCTATGGCAAACAGCAATATTTTCTCTAATTCATCATTTAAATTAGGAAAGTTAAAATCCGTAAATTTCAAAACTCTTCGAACTTTAATGTTCAACAGCCAGTATAATGGAGCTGCACAACATGCTCTGCACAGATATTTTATAATAAACTTTGACAGAACAATACATTAAGTTTCATACTCCAGATCATAAAGGGGGGGGGCTTAAAAAAGAAAAAAGCCCTAAAAATAACTTTGCAATACCAGTACTTACGGCAGTTCTTAGTACTTATTCTCTACATCAAAAGCTGTCCAACAGGCCTCTAAGTTGGTTTTAGGCCTTTGCAGTCAAACTGAGTTCTGCCTTTGCAGTCAAACTGAGTTCTACCTTTGCATGGCTTTGTCACCTTTACAGACTATGCAAACCATATTAAACATCTATGTACATCACTGCAGATTAATTTCTTTCCCCAATACTTTTGCAAATCTGCTGGAGAATGGCTAAGAAATGACATGCAGAAGAGCTGAATATTACGGCTTTTCTCCACTCTTTCTAATAATCTGAGACCGTTCCAACCTGCACCAAAGAACAAGTTGTTCTACAGCACCAGAATGAAGAAAGCCACGTTTCCTCCAGCCTGGTCCTTTAAATGGATCCATACTATGACACGCTAGCACAGGTTGTGAGTGTTTGCTGACTGATTCAACAGGATGCTGGGAGTGTAAAATGAGTTGTAACTGCCTTTTCTTCAGTGATAGTACACATTTTTGCTTACCTTGGCAAACTAATTATTTAATTGGCATCTGTCTTTCTGACACGTCTATGCCTCTTTTGAAAAAGATGGATAGCCATATCACAAAAAAAAAAAAAAGTTTCCTTAAGAGTAGAAAGCTAAGAAAGAAACACACTGTCCTAAAAGTTACTGGAAATGCTAAGATTAATTGTCTATACAATAACCACAACAGCCAGTACCATAAAATGGATTCCAGATGTCAGACAAGGAAATGCTAGGGTTTGTCCTTCCCAAAATGCTTAATACTACTCAGCGATTGAGGTTTTCTAGAGGAACCTTGAAAACAATAGAAAATATGAAGACTGTTCTGAAGACAAAAAAAATCTCAGAGGGCTGGAGTAAGACAGCAAACATCATCAGAATGCCTTTATGAATACAAAATCTTCTAACTAGAACTTTGCTTCTCCTCCAGAATTTGTAAGCTTGCAGAATCTTTTTCTAAAGCAAAGCCAAACTTCTCATCTATGTTACAATAAGACTCAAACCACAAAGAAGTTGCCTTATCCCTTACACCTGGGAGATTTAGCCTGTTGACTGTCACTACTCTACTAGAGTCCACAACAAAATATCAGCATCAAACATATTCCATCAATCTCTACAGCCAAAACCCTAAATCTAAAGACTTACTGAGTATGATCACCATTGCTAATTTACTTTTTATAATTTTATAAAAAAAAGATCGCTGTAATGTTAAGTTACCCTAGTGGCCGTGACCTCAAAGATGGCAGGCAGTTTGGAAAACATCAACAGAGGTATAGCTAGAACAATCTAAACATGTTCTGCTGTAAAACTACATACTGGTTTGCAACTGAAAACTAAATAGCTATTATCTGAACTAGTTTTTACAGTCAACATTTTGTTAGAACTTAAGTGCTTCTGTGTTACTCAAGAATTTATTAGAGACAGGAAGAACTTTGACAAAGACAGCAGAGAGCCAAAGCTATGTCCAGCTACCTTTTTTCCTTAAAGGACCTTTCATAAGTATGATATTCCCTTCAATGTCACTGAAGCAAATGAAGCTTGCAGGCACCAATGTTTTGTTTACACAAAACAGAACAGGGCCTTGATTTATTAATTCTAATGAGACACACTTGTTGTCTTCACTGACAGCTCAATAAAAGAAGTTTGACCAGAATCTGGCCATAATGAGCTTAAGGCCTAGTCTAGCATTCCTCTTATCCTTTATTGTAGAAGATATCTCACCTGTAGGACTGGCCATTTAAGGAAGCTGTGCAAGCTGAATGTTCCCTCAATAAGTGGCAAATTAGCTCTAGGAGACAGTTACGCATTACCAAGCTGATTTAAGAAGTTAGAGTTGTCTCCTATAGCTCTAGAACCCCTATTCTTAGGATATAATTCACTACCACCACAATTTTACCGGAGAAAATGCACATAGAACTGCTATGAAAGGTTGTTTCTGCCTTCAGGAGCAATGCATGGGGGTAAGGATCCTGCAGAAAGTCTTTTCCAGTCGTTTCTTCTAGATGTCAAATCACTTAATGTAGATGGCGTATATTTGGTTCTACATACTCTCTATATACATAAATAAGAGATATATACACATACATACTGTCACTCTGCATACACATAAACTGTATGTGCAAGTATATAAACATACACATATCTATACATACAGAACAGCTGCTTCATGCTTATATAATACACATATATGCCACTTAGTTTGGATGGCTGGATGTATATTGTCAGCCATTTCACATTTTTGAAGATTTTCCATCATACTGTTGTTTTCATTTCATTGTATCTTTAAAAAAGAAGTTAAAAATTTTCATACACAATTCCTCTCACCCATAAGCAGTTTCAGAAAGTTCTCAGCAATGCTGAGAATAAGATACAGGGGAAAAAAAGTTATTTGCCTGTATGTATTTAGATACATACATATTTTATAATACTTAAAATCCAGCTACTTCAATACTAAGTTTTAGTAAATGCAGAAATTCCAATAGTAATTTAAATGTGGCATAGCCATGAAACTTCATTACCAGAAACTGGCAATACCAGGCTTTTAGCTGTGACTCAACTGAACTGCCAAATTCCTCTGGAGATAGTGTTTAACAATGCATAAATTGCTCACGTAATCATCTTCCACATTCAGACTACTGACATCATACCCTCAGATCAGTAAACATACCACTAGCTGAAGTTATAATTTTCTCCCAAACTGCTTTCCTATGAATTTCTTAAGGTGTTTAGCCCTGAAGTCAACGATTGAGAAACTGTTGTTCCTGTATCCCCAACACTCCCACAGCTAATACAGAAGCAGCATTAAGGAGAAGTGGAAGACAAAGAAAAGAACAACGGCAGGATGAGTAACTGTAAAAGGCCAAGCACCTGAGAGAGCGATCAGGAGAAGAGATGTAAAGTATATGTACAGGAACAGCCATTAGCTGAGACACAAATGAAAGCTAGTAGTGAATAGCTGGAATTAATGCATATAAATTAAGGGTTCTCAGCTTTCTGAAAATCTCAGCTTTCCTGCTTTAAAGCTAAAAAGAAGCAAAACCACTTTTAAAGACACTGTCCATATACCCTCAGAATGATTGTAAAATTGGTGCACTGTACACAAGAAAAAAGCAGACACATTCACGGCACAAGTTTGATTACCCCTAATACAGGGAAATTTCACTTAAAAATCAACAAGACTATATATGTTTCAGTAAATTGTTTATAATGCTTACTGAGACATAATACATTCCTAATATCTTCATTTATAAAAACTACATTATTTTGTTCAATCGTATCATTTACCATTTGCAATAGGTATTAAAATTTTCAGGACCACCAGAGCTACAAATTTCATATTCAGAAATATCAGACTTTGGAGTACATAAGACTAAGTGTTACAGGAACAGTGACCACAGAGAAATGAAAACTATGCTCTTTTCACCTTGCACGTGCATGGGGCTGTAAAAATAATGTATTTGTATCTGTTACTAAAAACTTTGGCAAAATTTAAGTTACAAAGGTTTTTCAATATTATAATCAATTATATGAAAGGAGACAGTATTCTTTTCACGTCTCCAAACATAAAAGGATGGCCTTAAATAAGACTTGTATACCCTATAAATGATCAATAACAAAGAAAGCTAATTTTAATTCGTTATAGTTCCACTGAAAACTTGAATTTGTCATTAAAGTAATGAAACTCATAGTCTAAATTATCAACATAATAATGTTATTAAAATAACGTACTCTGGTATAAAACAAAAATGATGCTTGTAAATGATGAGAAAAAATCTTTATACCTCTGTGTGTGGATAATGCACTCAAATATAAAAGCATAGATTAAAATTTATCACATATAAAGGATATAAAGGATTATGAACATGTATATGACTATACGAATATAAAGGATTGGGAGAATCTAGAACAACTCTTACAGAAACATGGATCTCTAAACACACATACCTTCTCATCCCATTATAGAAGAGCTCCAAACTGAAACACAATTACCCAGTTTGAACATTTCAAACCTAAAGCTCATTTTTTCCTGAACTAAGCAACACTGAGCTAGTACCTTAAAGCTGACCAATATGGTTAGGCTTACTTAAATATTTAAAAAATACTGTGAATGAACTGCTCAAAACTTTGACCAAGGAACAACTACATGTGGAAAGAAGTGTAGAAAATTATGGCGGTAAACAGCATAATCATCGATGTGTGGGTAGGTATAGATGTAAGGTGGCAGGTATGAATAGGCTCTACAGAAAATCTTGTCAAGGTGTCAAGTGAGCACATTTTTATAAGTTCAAAGTGATTTAAAAAAAAACAACAACAAAACCCAAGAAAAACACGACCCACAAAAAAAAAAAACCACCACAAAAACCCCAAACAACTCAAGATCTTACTCTTAAGATATCCTCAGGGTTTCCCACTCCTCAATATGACTTTTTTCCCCCCACGAAGTCTGGAGATTTACCTATTCTCAGGTTGCTAGTAAAAGAAAGATTCTGAACTTCTCACTACATGTTCTTTTCAATTACATAAAATTGGCTAGAAGAATGTTCCTCAGAATAGATTTTTTAAGTGTCAATTTTGCATATGTTAACATGAAGCAGGCTAAAGCACCCTGAGAGAAAACTAGTGATTAGCAAATAAGAAAGCAAAGTGGCTGCTGGCAAAGAAAGAATCATGCAGTTCCTGGAAGTAGAGATCGGTACCTGTAGGCCAGCCCTATAACCCAGCCAGATATATGTCAGCAATGTGTGATGCTTAGCAGCCTTGTCACACTCCACTATCTCAGGTAAACTGTTAAATATTAAACCACATGCAAGCCAGACGTCCAACAAAGAAAAAAAAAAAAAGCAACCAACAGTGAATACTGAACTGCTGAGCTTAGTAACTAAAAATGAGTGCCAAAAATCAGTGAAAATATAATTATAATTACAAAATATATATAAACAGGTGTCACTGCCATGAATGATAATATAATAAGGCAGCAAAAAAAAGGACTAAATCATAAACTGCAAGGGAAGAAAAAAATGTTGACATAAAGGAAGATTCAAAGAGTAGTATATACTTTAATTTCGTGTCTAGGAAAGAAGAAAGAAAAAGAAAGAAAACTTTCAAACAAGTATTCACAGAGAAATTATAAAATTGGGTACACATTTAGAAAAAGCTACCATATTTTAAAATACTGCTTTATGTCCCAAAAATATCCTTCACCCTGCCTTATGGTCTGAATTTTAAGTATCTCTTTAAAAATCTACTGCTTTGCTTTGTATTCATACATTTAAAGTATACCAATTCTAAAATTAAATTATCATTTTCCTAATACTGTATTGAAGTTTGCTCAAAAAGAAATCAAACAATCTCATTCTGCTTTGGAAAAAAAATATGAAAAAAAAACAAAGACAGATGGCAACTGGTGATAAAAGTATCCGTGTTCTTTGCCATCTGAGTATAGTTGTATGAGGCGACTAATATTTCACTGTGTCTGTCATGTTCTTTTTTTTTTTTTATTTAAAGAAATATATATTCAAGTTAAGGGCAAATACAGTGACAGCAATTCTACAGGAAACATACAAAAAAAAAATGTATGTTGGAAGCAATGACAAAGAAATACTGTCACTGTATGAATATTATTTTACCAAACATGCTTGAAATTCAGTATCACGCTGGACAACATGTAAGATATTAATTTTAACACTATTTGCTTCCTCGTGTGACTTTTCCCAGTACATTCTCTCTCACAAGCACATATTTATTCACAAGACATTGTTATTACCATGTTTCAAAAATAAAGCTTGATTTTGGTGTCTCATGAAATGATGAATATTTTTAATGTAAAAATATACACAAATTCGTATACACAGAAATAAACAAAAAACCTCCATAAGCCAAACATGCCAAAAAACTTCCACATGGCTTTTTGTCCACCTTGCAGTAAAAGACACTCAGTTCCAAACACTGTGTTTTGTTCTGCTTTTCCAACCTAACAGTACTCAGCACCTTAAAACATAGTGATCTGAACAACTCTCAGTTTATATTTCCTGGACAGATAACAATATTTTTATTTTTCTTCCATGTGTGACTTAAAACCAACCACTTCAACATTTGTTTTTAGATTACAGGCATCTATTTATAAACAATATTCTAAAATTATTAAATCTTCCTTATTTAATCACTGCACTTGTCTCAGAGAAACAGTTCTCTAAGCTCTTAGCTGAGACTGACTCTAGAAAACATGTGAAAAGACGGAATTGTGGAAAACAAACATGCATAATCGTTCTTATTTGCTAGGATTATCTAGCATGGCTTTTTTCACTCAAAAGAAAAACCACTGAGATAGATAGAAAAAATAAGACGTAGAGTGTAAAACCCAAATGAAGTAATGAATACTGAAGAACACAGGCACATAGAAATAAAAAAAAATTATTAGGGGAAATTCATTAATTATAAAAACCAAAAGGATGTCATTAATCAAGCTAGTACTGTACAACAGTGAATAGTTAGCAAATCTGTGTTTATAGTACTTGTACTTATAATACAAATGGAATATCAAGAATTCTGCAATTGGATCCAAATCCCATGTTTGTTTGTTTTCTGGCATCTAAGGTTATAGAACATTCTTAACAGGAATTTTCATATTATCTGGCAAAAAGCTTGATGCTCAGGTAATGTAAATACTACTACTTTCAAAAGTTGGTTTTACGAAAGGTAATATTAACTAATTTTTATTACTGTTTAGTAAGATCTGTTTTATTGGGCTCTGTCCTACTGCATATAGAGAGAATCAGAAGACTATTCAAATATAAAGAGCATTCAGTGACAATATTTATTAAAGGTACATGTCATGAACAGCAGACACTGAATTCGAATTCTAAGTCTTAAAGACATAAGACCATGTAACTTCATCATTTCATTGTTAATCATAATAGCCAAGAAACAGTAAAATAACATTATCAAACATACCTCGTTAGCTATCTCATGCGTTAACGTGGGAACATAAAAATCTAAACTATGACACATACAATACCAACACTGAATACTACTTATCTAACTTTTGAGATATGCTACAGATTATTCGATTTGTTTTTCTTATTGAAGCCCTTTGTTTTGCTTAGCAAGATTTACATCACTTTAATTTTCTTGGCATTCATTTCAATTACTGACTTGCAAAAGTCAGAGATGTAACCTTACTTCACATGAACAGTCTCAAAGATAAGCACAGTAGAATAGATGTACTTGATATATTATGGCGTTAGATCTTTTAGGACTAACTGTGCATTCAAGTTATTTAGTTCAACCAGAAAAAGGATTTTTTCCCACGAAAAAATGCACTGCAAACACTTCTCTCTTCCACTGAAATTCTGAAATTTGAGGGAGGTAAATTTAACAACTTAAGAATAAAGTAAAAATGCAGTTTCTGAATAATGTATTTGCTTGCTTATGCGTTAATCATTGAATTGGATTCAGCTAACAATGAAACACCTGCATTTAAATAAAGGGATTGCTTTCTACTACTGCCTTGATTATCAAGACTATATTTATCTCAATTAGTAATATGTACCTATGTCTTTGCTTATCCCTCAAGCAGTGTTGAACAAGAGTAAGAACACATTAATTTTGCTGTGGACTTCAGCGCCTCTGTGCCCCACAATGATTAAACCCCAGCCAAAACAAACAAACGCAAAAAAACCAAATAGATCCACTTCAATCAACAGAAGCATTGATTCCAAAACTAACAGTAGTAGTTACTGCCATACACGATTCCTTAGACCATTGCTCTTCATCTCCATCATTGCTATTCATTTTACATTTGCAGCTATATGATAAAGCAAACGTTTTTTCTAAACAAACACCTCTTTACAGACACTCAGAAATCATCACCCTCACTTCCCAAATCCTTTTCTGGACACAATCCAGTTCTTATTGAAATTAACAGGAATACAGATGAGTTATAGGAGAATATTTTAGATATCCTTATCACACAGAAACCCTCTTCAGATTCCTAGCAATCAAATTTGTTGAACACCTCTTACAAATCACGAGGCCGTTAGTCAAATATAGAAAGTTTCATCAACGCCCTTGAACTGGTCGCAACAAAGCAAGGAAACTCTGCAGTTTATTTTAAAATTTTAAATAATTTCCAATTAAAAATTTTTCTGGTTTTCCTCTTTTTCTTTATTTTCCTCTTTTGCTGCAGTAAAAGGATTAAGAACTGCAAATTAAGACACTAATAAATACAAAGAAAATTCCACAGAAATCAACAACTGGGGTTTGGTTTTGCCATGTATTCAACCAAGGTCTTTCCTTCTTGTTTTTTAAATCCCTTTGTTCATAGTTGCCTTTTCCTGAAGACACCTAACAAATCTGTTTTCTTTCTATTGCAGTTTTCTCTACTGATATTATTTTTGCCTCTGCAGGGCTCCTGTGAAAATTCTCAGGGTTCCATTGTAAAATATTTTATAAGTAAATGCATGAAATCCAGTCTATGTCCAGTCCAAAATTTGTGAAATCCAGAGAATACAGAGGTGGACCAGACAACTGTTTTGTGACTTTAGCTCTAGATACTATCCCTCCTCTTTTACTTCCGGAGATGAAGATTCAATTGCAGTGCTAAGAAATGGAACTGGTCAACAAGAAAAAGAAGACAAACTAGATCACAGTCTAGAGCTTCTGCTGTAGGGCAAGAATCACAAGTAAAACCATAATATAGCTCAGGCTGTCAGGGATTTCAGGAGTTCTCAAGTCCGGCTTCCTTCCCAAAGCAGCCATAGACTTGGGGCCTGAAAATTTCCGAGGACAGAGATGGCAAAACCTAGCTTGGCCCCATTTCCCTCATGGGGAAATGATTTTCCTTATCTCCAGTCTAAACCTCTCATTTCAACTTATGAACACTGCCTCTCATCCTCCCACCATGCATTGCTGTGTAACACATTGCTGCGTAAAGCCTGGCTCCATCTTCTTGATGACCTCCTTGCAGGTATTAGGAAAGGCTGCTGTTAGGACCTCTAAAACTATCTCTTCTCCAGACTGAATAAGCCCAGCTCCCTCAGTGTCTCCTCGCAGATGTATGTGTTCCGGCTCCTGACTGTTTTAGTGGCCTTCTGCTGAACTTACTCCAGTTTACCAGTGACTTTCCCATAACGGCAGGATGGTGAGGGCAAAACTAGACACAGACATAGCTATTGCCTAACAAGTGCAGAGAAGGGTGAGATAAAAATTTTCCTCAATTTCCTGCCTATGCCCTGTTCATACAGCCCAAGAGATACTGTCGATCTTCCCTACTATCAAGGCACACTGCTGGCTCATGTTCAGCTCATTGCCAATCAAGACGCCAAGTCCTCCTCCACACCACTGCTTCCCAGTCACTCCGTGCCTAGCCTGTGGGGCCTGTGAAGCACAGGACTGGTATTCCTCTCCCTTTTGGCCAGTATAATACTGTAGAAGTAGTTTAAAAGAGAATCTTTTTTTCAGTGATCACTTTTGCACTAGATTTCATCAAGTAGCACAAAAATACCATGCTCATAGCAGATAAATCTATACATTTGTTCAAGAAAAGATGCACTTTCTGACACTGTGAAGGACAGCTAACAGACTATTTGAGAAAGTATACTTAATGTGGCATGATAACAGTCAGTGATGCGAAAACCACCAGTTTTACGCACTGCCATAACACAAGTAACTCCATTCAACAAGGTTAGACCACCTACATTAAAAAATGATGCCCTGCTAGATGATTCTTATTCCTATGAAATTATCTCCCATATTTCTTTCACTCTTTGAGGGGAAAAAAAAATAAATCAAAAAACAGGACCCTATGTAGTACTGAGTGCCCTAGGCATCTTCCATTCCTTTGGTTTTATGGCAAACTTAATTATTTCCATACTAGCATGTTAAATGCTGTAACTAGAGTATATAAAAAGCTTTTGAAACAGTACATGAAAGACAGAAGTACTTCACGTAGAATAAACATATTTTTAAAAAACAAAATATAAATATATATTAGTGTGAGTTCAGAAGCATAGCTATAAAATAAAGTTGCACTTGTGGCCAGGCAGCTTGGTTTATGGAGATAACATGGCTAATTTTATTAGAGGATTTCACATATTATCAATCAACATCTCAATCCCCACTATTAACACCCAATTACATCTTCAAGCCATTTCTAATGGTCAAACACTACTGTGTTGCCCTTCCTATAAAACATACTTTGGAACAAGTACTTTAGCATTTCTGATCAAGATTTCACCACCACCACCTTCCTTTATCATAGATTACCAAAACATAACTTCCAATGTCCTATCTTCCAGATACATCTGGTTTTCTGCCTTAGACATTATACCTTTTCCCATATTATAAAATGTAGGAAGATAATCTTATACTTTATTAAAAACATTAATTAATGTTAATTATTTTCAGTACACTGCTGGCTCCAGTGAATTATTTTCAGTGAACTGCTGGCTCCAGGTTAACATTATTTCAGTAGGTTACAGACAGTGAGCCTGCTGATGTTGAGCTTTCAAGAAATTCAGCTGTATCTGAAGAGTGACCATCCTTGGATCATAACATATAACCAACACCACAACTATACTGACACAAGAACTTCTGAATACCCCAAACTTATGACTGTGCTGAGGACACAAGCCAGTCAGAGCTACTGAGATTTACAGAACTGAGCTGTTTCAAGTCCCAACCATACAACCTAGTATGTCATCCTGAAATCAACCAGTGGGAAACCTTAAAAAGCAGTCTTCTACATGCAAAGTAATCCTAAACTCCCCTTTATCTCAGTTGCCTGAAATATGTTTGTGATACACAACTTGTGACAAGGCCACATGAAGAATGTATTTTCATCGGGTCATGGAAGTTGTTCACTGCACTGAAGTCATGATTCTGTGTCTAGCTCTTCCCTCAAGTCAAGAAATGTCAGTTTCTTCAGAATTCAATCAGGAGAAATACACACTTAAGTAAGAACAGTGAAGATACTGAACACCTTCAAGCCCCGTTAAAGACAGGAAACTTGACTCGGTGGCTCGTATCAGGATCATGGCAGGTAATTTTAGTCTCTGAAATTTAAATGTTAGTAAGACCTGCCTCCCCAAACAATTATTGATATAAGATGGTAACTGAAATCTGAATATCCCAGGCTGCACAAGTTCATACGGTTATACTGTTTGACTACTGACCATCTGGATGACCTGAAACAGCAGCATTAGAAAACCCACACCAAATAACTGCAACTGAACCAGCATACAAACACAACCTTTAGAATACTGGGAGAAGCTCTGTTCCATAAACCAGAATCACTACTTGCATGATAAATTATGCTATTGCTTTGTAGGACCAGTCTATTGCAATTCTCAGTCTATTGCAAATAAACGTTCTCTTCATTTGACACAAGTTTGCTACTGTACTGTACTTCAGTCACAAAACCCTAATTCTGTGAACCACCCTGAGGTTTGGAAAACCCTAAACCTCTCTCACCTCCACATAACTACAGACCCAGCGCACCAAAACCTCTACAAATTTACCTGCCCACTACTGTTCCTTGAAATACCCTGTCAGCACTATGCTCCTTACAATAGTAGAGAGGAGTTGCAGAGAGCTGGAGAAAAACAGAGCAATTCGGGACAACCTTCAGTCAGAAAGCACCTGGAAAGAGACAATATCATGGAGAGTTGTGCATTCATCTTAGCTCATTGACGCTTTCCTCACTTCAAAACATAAAGCACAAAAAGACTTCCACAAAACAAGGGAATGGAGACATATTTCTTGCTATATACTAAAGCTAAGCAAGTTCAACTGCCTAAAACAACCATAAGGATGGTACAGCTCACAGAAGGACTTCCATGCCTTTCAGAAAGTCCAAAGAATAATCTTCCTAGAAGTTAGCAGGAACTATTCACAGAATCAACTCTGAGGTGTTAAAAACATACTGGATTCTACATTTTTCCATTTACTAAATCTGACAGAAAACAATAAAATGAATGGAAGAGTTATTTATCATCTCATGCAAATTGCAATTCACTTGAAGTGGTTTAACACAGAGTGGAACAAATAAAATAGGAGTGAACTACATACTAAGCAGAAACCTGCATGTTGCCATGACCTTAGCTACCACATGGTCAACAAACGAGCATGTCAATTTCACTTCATGACTAAGGGTTAATTTGATAAGTCAGCTACTAGGCTTGTAGTTCAACTGCTTCTCACTAGCATAGGCCAATACAACTTTGAATACAGCCAGAACTTTCTGCAGAAGTAATGTAGATAGTGTTCATAAATCATATGTTAATTTGATAAATGGCTGTAGTGGTCTGTAGAGTTATAGATACTTAGTTAAATATTGACTTTCTATAACTTTACTAACCATAAAATGTGTATGATCTGATAATTAAATTATTTTAGATTTTTTAATCATAAATTTTGAGTAAACTTATTTTTTAAATGGCGCTATAGAACAACTCTTTTCCTAAAAAACACTTTGAAAAGTAAGCATGAGTTTTTAATTAAGGCAAGTAGTTTTAAGGCAAATTGCTTTTTTTTTCTTTACTGTATCTTTCCAAATTCTCCAAGAGACCCAAAGCAATTAACATTGAATCCCAATTATTAACATGGTATGTAAAAACTTAAGTAGTATTTCTAGCTACAATCCCTTGTGTACAGCCACATGTGCTTCCACATGTGGAGTAGGAAATATTCTTCCTTCATTAAATCTGTAACTCTGTTGTCTCTCCTGCTTATGTCAAGCTACAGAACAACAAAGAGGTAAGAATCAGCACACATCTTATTGGAAAAAAAGCAGTTAGGGCTCTAGATGGAGAATTCTGAAAACTTTTTGCAGCAGCTAAAGGTGAGTCTTCACATTTATGAGACATTTAACATAAGACAGAAATACTGACACTCACCACTCCTTCCAATGGCAGGAGAACTACAATTGTTTTCTTATTTTTGCTTTCATTCACCAATAATGAGTAGACCTAGTACGCCTTAGTAAATGCTAGTTACTTTTTGTAGTTCAACTGGTCTAAGACTTGTATTGTCAAATTGCACTCTCAGCTATTCACAGTGCAGAACGCTACCCAGAGATAAGGAAGAAAAAGCTCAGGTGATAGCATCTCATTTTGTTTAGATGAGGCTACACAGACCAATAGCAACCTCTGTAAATGCTCTGTCAATAATGTGCAACAGGTCACACCGAAAGACATCAGCTCAGATTCACAAGCCTGGTCACCTAATCCACTAGCAAGTAAACCCTTCAGATAGCCTACAAACATCCAGTATCATTGCCAGACTGCTCTCGCTTTTCCACCCTGGACTAGGTACATTTGCAGGAGGGAGAAAAATCAGACCACAGGCACCTCAGAAACAATATGCAATACATCACCTGAAAATTCGGCAGACGTGAACTAACTCATTGGAGCTAAAAACGTACTTACACACTTTTGAATTTTAGCTCCACAGAAGCATAATGAATAGCTTCCTATAATCCTAAATAACTGTGTTGTAAGTAGTTCTGGATCAGAATCCTATTACAGTTTTTCAATTCTTTGTAAGGGAAGTGTAGTTAACAACACAGAAAAATAAGTAATCAGACAAGAAAACAGAACACCTTAACTGCAGTAGAATAAACTGATTCAATGGCACCTACAGACTGACACACCACACCTTTTAACAGGTTTGCTTGCTTCTATTTCTCCTTTGCAACGTTGCATGATTTAACTACACCGAGTTTTAGTGTTTAGAAAACATCCCTGAGGCAGTATGTAAGAGAAAACACAGATTAATTATTAGGAGGTAATAAAACAGAAAAGAGAAGCCATTTACTTGGTAGATAAACAGTAAACACAGCTTTGAGTCATTAGTTGTAATGGCAGCATCCAAAGCCTGAACAAAATCCAAATACATGGTTCTTGCCTTAAAGACCTTATAAACTTATTTGAAATGAGACTTCAACAAGAAGAAAATGAAAGAACTGAAGAAATTGTTTACTCAGAGGAGGTCTAAGAAGCTGAGATATACTCAATGTACTGGGTCCATGGATGGATGAAATGACCTTTAAAAATAGTGCTAGATATTTTTTTCCTCTCATTAAAGAATGAATACGTCACAAATGTTACAAGTACACTCAAATTTAGTTATTAATACACAATCTTTGGTGTTCCTATAGCATTATTATGGATGTCATGTAAGAATTTAACCAAGACAGGTTAGAAATAAGCCAAGAATTTACAGAGGAAGTCTGACTTGCTAGAATTTAAACTTCCAATCATCATTAAAATTTATATTGTAAAACAGGAAGTTCCTTTATTAAATACAACTTACAATATAGTCCATCCACCACCTCTTTATTTTGGGCCACTAAATCTGAAGTTAGGTGACCAAAGACTTACCATGGTGGAACAGGAAAAACAACTAAATGTAGTGTGCAAAACCAAGCAATTTAAGGTGTACTACCCCAGCTCCAGTCTGCACTTTTGCATATGCTTCCAAAGGGAAATTATACTGAAGCAGACACCATTATCCATCCACACACACAAAAAAGCATTGCCTTATTAATCTTGCAGTGTATGGAAAAACCATAAATATCATTAAACTACAGAAGTTACAACAATTAAATTCTAATCTGTCGCGTTCATATATACACATCGAGAAACTTTTGAAATGAAACACAGTGGTACTCATAAATATATAGAGGATACTACTTTTACAGTGGTGTTTTTTTGGTTTTGAGGGGCAATTGGGATTTTGGGGGGGGAGGGGGGGGGTTCTTTCTCGAAACTAATGATTGATGGACAAAGGTATCTATCCTAATCAACTAAAGCTCCTGTCTCTTTTGCAATTCACAAGTAAACAGGTAAGTTTCAACCTCAGTTTCATCCAGGAAGAGTTTCATCGAGAAAGAAAAATATCTATATACAGCAATGCATTTTTTAAAAAGTATTCAGCTATAAATGACCAATTTACATAAAATGGAAATACAGACTTATAAACAAAAAATGTAACATACAAGAAACATCACTCCAAAATGCATGCATGTCTCAGGTAAGTTCATCTAGCTTTTTAGATGAGCAATAATTTACTTCATTAAGTATAAACTCTTTCAGCTATACGCTATCCAGACATAATTTACGTATATCTGTTTGGTCTCTTTCAATGAATAGAGATTGTATTTTAAGTGTGTGTGTGTGTATAGACACATAGACAGATACAGACTAGACAATTTGTTCCATGATTTTTAGCATAATACTACCAAAATACTGTGTGCTGTATTGCAATGCACAGAAAAAAGTAGAAAACTTTCAGTAAGATTTATTTAAATCCCATATACACTATCAGTGTACTTCAATGAAAGAATTTTTAGGATTTCCTTTCCTTTTTGTATTTCAAATAGCATAGCACCCTCTGGTGCATCTACTAGAAAGAAAATAACTAAGAATAAACAGCAGTCATTGTTATAAAAAAAGACAATGTTAAAAAAAAAAAAAGGAACCCTCAGAAACAAAAAATGTCCAGGAAGTATTAGAAATGAAATTTCACTTGCATGCTTTCATATTAAAATCTAATTCAGGAAATTATAACTATTAAAATAATAAAAGAAAAGAAAAATGAAAAAGAAAGAAAACTGCAGGTGTGCTACTACAGAAGAGTTCCAGAAAAAAAAAGATGGGAGAAGTCTGAAAATAATACTGTTTTCTTAGTGATAGGTCATTTTTATTAAAAAATATTCTTAAGTGAAATATTCTTTAAGAAAAAAAGTAAAGTAATTCAGTGAAATGAAATGTTACATCAAGCAATATATCTGCTCTTGGTCTTGCAAGAATGAAAAAGAGTAGGGCTACAGCTATCCACACAGTCACAAAGTGATAAATTTCACATGTCCTTTTAAAGTCCAACGAGAAAAGAATTAAATAATCACATGATTGTACTATATGGAACACTTCAAACTCTGACATGACATGTTAATTATTTAAAAAACACCTAGTCACTGGGAAAATAATTTCTTACAAAAGTACATTTTGCTAATCACAAAAGGACAGATCACCACCTGCTTTAGTCAGCTTCTGTAAACCTCTGGAAGGCTCAACACAATGCACAAGAAATGAAAGTGACACCTGTTTAAATCAGCCATCTGTCCTTAACAAACTAGATTTGGACAAATCAGTATATGTACTGCTCCTTAAATTTCCAAAATACAGGTATACATAGCATGTGTGAGAAAAGAGAAGTATTGTTACGACTGACAACCAACTTTACTAGAAATACGTAAATAATAAAGTTGTGGCTAACAGAAAAACATAATCTTTAACGTTAGCCTATTCATTTTAAAAGCCTCATTAATTTTTCAGCCCTCCTTCTTTGTAAAAAAAGTAAGTAGATTCATTCATAATTTAAAAACATACTGCTTTTGGTATTCTAATACACTCATTTGACAAAGAGTTTGATTTTGTAATGGAATTCCATACAAGGACACTTCAGTACCATTGAAAGTTTATTTTTTATTCGGTCTGTATTTGCAATGCATTCACAACACATCATTTCAACCGAAAATAATTTTTTAAAAGGACTTTAAGAGTCATACATCTTATATTTTTAAAAGCCTATTCATTATTTAAGTATCCTCCATGACGATACCTGCAGTTGGTAAGCTTTTGGAGACTGCAGGTAAAAATTCAACTAATATGGAATATTTTAAGAGGGAAGGAAGCCTTTCATAAGAAGACAAAGTAAAGCATGAAAGCCAGAAACACCAGCTAGAACACCAAAAGGAACCACAATGATAAAAGACTATTGCCATTTTAGACACTCGCTTACGTTTCAAGTTAAGAAGAGAGGAAAACAGTAACAGCATTCCCTCCCAATTTAAAGTTTAGTAAATGAAAAGAAACAGCAACATTCATTTCTGTAGACAGTTTCATGATTAACAAACCACTGTATCAGGCAGGGACAAGAAATGGGATAGCACTAACAAAGCCAAACCTAATTATCAAATAAAGCACCCTGACTTTAAACTCTTTAACAGCATTGTACCTTTGATTCCCATTTCATTTACCTAAGCTACATTACTGAAAGGCTAGCATAATGTAGGTTAACTCACTAACAACACAACAGAGCATATCATCCAGATAGGCTCATTAGGATATGCTGAAACACAATTAGACAGTTACACACTCTTAAGTCCTGAAAACCAATGAATTAAAAAAAAAAAAAAAAAAAATCACAAGCCACCTCATTTTAAAACACTGCTTAGCACCACAAACACCAACTATTTTGATAGCTGCAGGCATTAGAGAATCAGAATACATAATGCAGATCTCATCTGTGATCATTACGGTATTTCAGCGAGAATAAAGAGTCAATACTTTTCTCAGTGAAGTCCATAATATTAAAAGAGGCCACCACAGCTGCAAAATTATTTTCCAAATTGCAGTCACTGCCTGAAGAAAATGTGGCTAATAGTACTAAAGAGGTCTTTTTTTTTAGAAAAAAATATGTACTTTTAATCTGATTTTTAAGAAACATCTGGACATCTCCTCACAGAGTTAAAACAGAAATTTTGTCTCATAGCCAATGCATGCACCTTCCTTTGCTACCAGGGATCCGGATACATGTTCTGCAGAGAGATTTCAATACCCAGGAAGGACTCCATCCCACACAGTACTCCGTCCCGCTCTAAGACAGCTACTCAAAACCAGCATGGTGCAGAACTGACATATTCTCTTTGCAGCAACAGTAGATGCCAGGAATGATTTCATAACCAATGAATTACATAAACTACCCAATAAAACTAATAAACAATACATTAAGATTTAAATGTGCCATATAACTGATACAGTACGATAACTCATACTGAAAATTCTTAATGTCTTTAGAACTTATTTGACAGCAGGACCTAGAAAATTAGCACTCAGTGGTTTCATATTGAGTAAAATCATAAAAAGATGACAACATAGCGACTTTTGGTCATTATTCAAAATAACGTACTTTCTAAGTTCATATTGTCCCATGAAACAGACATTAAAAAAAAGATCCAATACACCTTAGCTCAAGAAATATTAATATCAACAATGCACTAACTACTTAGCACATTTTGTAGTTGATAGCCACTTGGAAAAATTACCCCTGTCACATTCATTGGTAGTTTCAATGTCAGACAAACAAATATATTGTTGTTGAAATTGTAATGAGAAACCCTGCATTTTACACAGGGTTCTACAGATATAAAAACAGAAAAAGTGGATAAACAATTAAGATATAGGTTTTAGAATAAAACCAAGAACACACATTTTCCTAACTATTTTACTAAATACAGCAATAAGGAAATCAATAAGTCATCGCTTCAAAAAGAAAAAGCTTGCCACAACGACACATGATTTGACAAGTCGAAGAGGAGAGTGCAACTGGATATGGAGGTGTTAAAAGACAATTACATTGCCGTAATAGATCACAGAAATTAACTTTAATGGAGAAAATTTTAGAAGTATGTAGAGTATGATTTGATGCCACTGCCAACACAAATCCTCAGATCTTAATAATCAATCACAAAAAGGATGAAGAAAACAAGTATTTTGGATTGAAAAAAAAATACAAGGCATCCTTCATTAATAACAATTTCTACTACATCTCCTTGACAGGTAAAAAGCTGCCTCTTGCCTCTTTCCCAAACATACTCTTGAAATACAGTAGTAGTAAAATCACAAAGACTTTTTTTTAATACTATTTCTTGTTTTCTCCTGTCTTTGCTGCTCAGCACACAAACTTGCACTCAGTTTCTTGAATTTCCTTCACCATGGAGAGTTTAAGGGAACTGAAATGGATTCTCTCCACATGAACACAACTCACTGTGCATAAACTAGATCTACACATGCACTGTTCCATACTACACTGCCAATATGAAAGCATAATTTAAAAAATAATCCCCTGCAGAAGGAGTACAAGAAAAAAACAAACAAAAAAACCCCCTGCTACTCTGTGAATGGGTGGGGGTATTGAATAAACAAAAAAACAACACAAAGAAAATACAGCTTGCACGAAAATAAGCAGCGACACTAATTATGAATAAAAGGAAAAAATAGATGGCTACACAAAGCACAGAAAAGTGACTGATATGATCGACAGCAAGAGAGTACCATTAAAAGATATAGCAAGTTCACAAAAACGTGCAACATTTAGCCGCAGCATCAAATCAGAACAAGGCCGCTATAAGTGAAAGGGGAAAAACACCCCCTGCTCTTGGTGTGCTACAGGATCCGTCTCTGTCTGCATGCTTCCTCCCACCCCTAGGGGTTTTTTTTCGGGTTTAAAGTAAGTAGCCTTAGACCGCGGCCGGTGCCTCGTTCCCCGATTTCTCGAGCTCTCCCCGGCCGTGCAAAGGAGAGACGGAGTAAGCTGCGTACCCACCGCATCCAGGCGATTGTCCTGGAGGTCCCAGACGCCTGCCGCCGTCCCCACCATCGCCGAGTCTCTCTCTCCCTCCGCATCTCGCTCCGCCGCCGGCCCCTCTCCCCGCCCAACAGACACCCCCATCCCAACCGCCCCCCTACGCAACGCGCTCCCCACCCAACCGCAAAGTGCGCCCGGGGGCTGCGGGGCCGGTGGCGGGGGCGGGGGGGAGATGGAAGGACGGTGGAGAGGGACGGAGAGGGGGAGGCGGCAGGGCGACCCGCGTCCCCCGGGCTGCACCGCGACCCAGCGCGCAGCCCAAGGGAGCAGCCCCGGCCCGGATGCTGCGAGGAAGAGGAGGAGGAGAAGGAGGAGGAGGGGGAGGAGGAGGAGGGGGGGGGGAAGGCAGCGGCTACGGGAGGAAGAGCGGAGGGAGGGCCGGCGTGCGCCCGGCAAGCGTATTCACCTGGGCTGAGGCAGGCTGTGGTGGCGTTCCCGCTGTCGTTGCTGCTGGAGGTGGCGGTTGTTGTTGTTGTTGTTGTTGTTGTGGGTGACGATGAGGAAGGGGGTGAGGAGCAGCAGCAGGAGGAGGAGGAGGAGGAGCAGGAGCGGAGCGGTTGTTGTTGATGGGTAACAGTCGCCAGGACTACGGTGACTATGGCGCTTGATTCACAAGGCAACGGTTGCTATAACTCACAAAAGGGAGAGCGAGCGAGGGAGGAGGAGGCGGCGGCCCAGCCGGAGAGGCCCGGAAGAGGCGGGGCCTGCCCTAACGGACGGCGCCCGGGCGGAGAGGAGAGGGGCGGACACGGCCCCCTCGGCCACACCGGGCACCGCCCCGGCTCCTCTCCCAGGCAGGGGCGGCGGGAGGCGGCGGTAGCGGCGGGTGGCGGCGGGTGGCGGCGGCGGGGCCCGCGGCGAGGGGCGTGGCCGCGCCGGTGCTGCCTGGGCCGGGCCCGCCGCCGCCTGACGCCACTTCCGGCGGGCGGGGAGGAGGGTTGGGGGCGGGGGGGTGAAATCTGGCCGCAGCGGGGGTCGCGCAGCGCCCAGCGGCGGGAGGGGGTGAGCCGCCACCAGCCGGGACGGGCAGGAAGTTAGGCCCCGCGGCGGCTGGTGTCCACCTCCCGCCGCCCTCCCCACGCCTCCTTCCCTCGGAAAATGGCAGCGGGGAGCCGCTGGCGGTGGGGGAGCTGCCCGGCTGCCGCCATTTTAAGGCGGGAGGGACGGCGGCGGCCGGGCTTGCAGTACTGTGGGTGCGAGGTGGAGCTGCCCGCCTTGGGCTGCACCTGCGGGGAGGTGCAAGGCCGCGCTGTGGCCGACCCAAAGTCCTGGGGCGTCCGGTGGCCGCCCTGGGTCCACTTGGCCTGGACGCGCCAACGGGCCTCGGCCCCTGTGCAGGCGGTGGGGCCGTGGAGGCCGTGGGTGCGGTGGCGACGGGCGGCTGTGAAAACCGGCTGTTCTCCTGCCCGCCTGTGTCTCTGATCGCGCTAGGGGTGTATTTAGGGGACAGGTGATGTGGAGATGGTGTTCCAGCTGCATACAATGCCCACACGTCTAGTGGCCGCTACAGTCTGTCTCTGTAGTCTCAGGGCATCCCCATCTGTAGCTACTCACTCACCTGTAAAGATCTGTACAGGTCCGTACGCAGCTGCTGCTGACTGCATAGCCAGTAATGCTTGCCTGTGATCTATGTACGCCACAGAATTCCTTCATGACTGTTCCTGTGTACTGGTCTGTATCCTGCCATGTTCTGTTACTAACACATGGTTTAACAGTCTCAAAGTCTTTCTTGTACCTGTCACTGTAAGCACCTGATATTTGCCTCACACACCCTACAACCACTCCACTGCACCTGTCCCTACATGAACAGGTTGAAATCATTCTTATGTAGCACAGAAGCATTTTCAAAATTCTTAGGGCCCCATGTAACCATCATAACTGTGACAACTACTTACAAAAAGTACTGAAAAATCTGTAAGTATTTAAAAAATAAAACTAGCTGATGGAGTTTTAAGTCTGTAACAGAACAATCTTGAATTAATAAAACTGCATTTCTATAGCTGAAGATATGTCTTGCTACTTCCTGCTGTGGAACCTAATCTCCCTGAGATGTAAAACTAGTAACTACTCTGCTGGGATTTTCAACCTCAGTGGATATAAGGGTGTTTTAAGAGCTCACTGTCACTCACTTTTAAGAGTAGCCTTGTCAATCAGGAGCACTAAGAGGAGACACAACCATAAGTAATCTAATTTAATAACAATAGTTCACAATGCATTTAAGCATTCAGTTCATTTGAAGGTAAAAGATATTTTGATAAGCATCTTTCATTCTATCTATCCAGCAAATTTACGTAGTTTTATTTAGCTAGTAGTACATTGAAAAGTTTGAGGATTTGTGTTTTCATTGAATTTTAAATTTCATGTGAACAATGTAAAGGACAAAAAGGGTGGTTGAAGTAGTTTTACCAGAAAATTGTTGACGGAGTAAAGTGACTCAATTCCATGGGAAAGCTTTAGCGATGCTCATCTCATCCCTGTTGCTAAAGAAAGTGTTAGTCTTAAGTTTTTTAATTCTTGATAACGGTACTGTGTTTTCTGTGGTGTCAATTGTCGCTTGCATGCATATTTGCTTTGCAAGATGAACAGGGTGAGCTGTTGTAAATGTCATAAAGTTGAAGGATAAAAGCACTGGACTGTTGATTTGGATTCTCAAATCATGGAACTTCATGTGTCTGTCTGTGTGGAAAGAACAAATCAAACCTTATTCAGGCCTTGGCAGAAATTGAAAATATACACATATAAGTAGCACTATACTTCTTTCCTTGAGCCAGTGTATTTCCAGAGTGTTTTAGACTATACCAGCATTTCAGTCTATAAATACATGATCACTTGCTGTGTCAGAAAGAGGGTAGTAGCTACTTTTGTTACAGGGAAATTATTTAATCACTTCAGTGTTTTGATGCTTCCATCTATGAAATTAATTTGCAGAGGTACCCACTTAGATCAGTCAGGGCTTAATCAAAACTGAAGTTCTGTTTCAAATAGTTCCAAATCCATTTCTACGAATTTTTATGGCAGAATTTTATCAATTTATCAAAGAACATCTCATCTTGATTTCTGAAGAGATGATCTCTTTCTTTTTTAACTTAGCAGTTACTCATTGCAAGATAATTGGTAAAAACATTCAATCACTTCACAGAGCTTCTGTAACTAATGACTGTATTAAGCAACCTGCCAAATTGGAATGTGAAAGCACTATTGATTAAAAGTGGTTGTATTGTTAAAAGGCTTGTATTTTATATTTAGATGCAGAATATACTGTATATCTCAAAATAATTGTATGCCTTCTTAATATGGATGAGGAATAAGCAGAATATAATCAAAGTTTTTCACCAGTGAACTTAAACAGTGTTTAACCTAAGTTGCTCATGTACTTTGAAACGTATCACTTTTTGTTCTCAGAATCAAAACTTTAACACCTCTGAAAAAGAATTGATTTCATATGCAGGAATTTATACTGCAGTGTCTTATGTTGAGAATGATAATGTAGGAAAGGCTATTTCTATGAACTACTTGTTTTTCTGATACTAGATTTGTAATGTTTCCAGGTTTTGATCTTCAACAGAATTACACTGCCATCCCCAGGACTTTTCCAAAATACAGAATCTATTATAGAGTTTCCATATTTCTTATAAGGTCATAATTAGCCTGTCTAGTAATCTCATACAACATAGCCCATTTTTTGTTAAGTCTGCTTCATAGGTTATTTGCATTTCCAAATGGTTTTCAGACACAGTCTGTCATTTGTAGCATATCTGAAACATACCATAAGGCATTCCTACCAGCCATGTCGTGCAGAACACAATATCTATGTATCTTATGAAATGGTATAAATACAATACAAAATACTAAAGTATAGTTGTAAGAGCAATCAAACTGATTAAGACCATGGGTACATCTAATCCAGTATTCTTACTGGCCTGGTTAGTATAAGTCAATGCCTAGAGAACTGCAAGAACAAGCATATCTGTGCATTTCACTTGTTAACTTGGCCAGCCTGTGACCATTTTCAGCTCAGGGATTTTCTGAACCCTGTAAGATTTGACTTTTTTATAGCCTTCAGAGAATCTTTTTCCAAGAATATGTCCCGTCTTCCCTTAAACTCATGTATAAGCTGTGCATTCGCGATGTCTTTTGTCAAGAAGAGCCAACTGTCTGGCAACTGTTACATGAAGAAAAAAGCCCTTTTGCTTTCTCTGAAGCCTAGTCCCACTGGTTTCTGTCTTTTCTGTTCTTGTGAGTGCTCAGGATGAGGGGGAGAAAACAAAGAAGATACGTATAGATAGTGATGTTAAGAGATAGGCAACTTAGTGCAAATCTCCAGGCTACACTGTCTGGTTGCTTGTCATGGTTCTTTTGGATAGTGTAGTAAATACAGAGACAACCACACAATTCTGCTTAAGTAAATTAGTTATTTATTATCTAATCGGTAAGTACTAGTGCACATAAGAATCTTACACTTACCTTATGCTATCTTAATGCCATAACAAGTCATTCACTGGTCCATTGAGTATTTTCTACCTATCTCCATCATGATGTGGATGTCTCCTCTTGCTTGGTGATCTGCATACCTGTAGTTCAGCTATGTGTGATACACATTCTCCGAATGCCTACTAGTATGTTAGTTTTTAATAGGGTTAGGTGAAGTTGACTTGGACCATGAGGCCAGTCCCTTGCTGTTTGCATGAACAGTATGTGCTTTTTTATGCTGGCTTTGCTTCTTCATTTAGCATCCTGGAGTGTCACAAAATCATGGAATCATCGAATAGTTTAGGTTGGAAGGGACCTTTAAAGGTCATCTAGCCCCACCTCCCCTGCAATGAGTAGGGACATCTTCAACAAGATCAGGTTGCTCAGAGCCCCATCCAACCTGACCTCTGGGCAACCTGTTCCAATGTTTCACCACCCTCATCATAAAAAATTTCTTCCTTACATCTAGTTTGAATCTACCCTCCTTTAGTTTAGAACCATTACACCTTGTCCTATCACAACAAGCCCTACTAAAAAGTCTGTCCTTGACTTTTCTGTAAGTCCCCTTTAAATATTGGAAGGCTACAATAAGGTCTTCCCAGAGCCTCCTCTTGTCCAGGCTGAACAACCTCAACTCTCTCAGCCTTTCCTCATAGGAGAGGTGCTCCAGCTCTCTGATTGTTTCTGTGGCCCTCCTCTGGATCCACTCCAACAGGTCCATGTCTTTCTTGAGGGCTCCAGAGCTGGACTCAGTACTCCAGATGGGATCTCACCAGAGAGGAGTAGAGGGGCAGAATCACCTCCCTTGACCTGCTGGCCACATGTCCTTGCCGTTCATTCAGGAACACCAGGATTCCTCTATCAGTCTGTACCAACTAGTTGAGGAACTGAGACTCCTTTTTCTCTACTGTCTCAGCTACCAGTGCAGCCTGCATGTTTGACCTTGGGGGTGGGAACAGATGGCCACACTGCTGTGCTGGGCAGGAGGCTCAGTAGTGCACCCATCTCATGGTTGCCTGGGCCCTCTGTTTTGTGGACAGTGTTGACGTGCTGCTCTGGAAGTCCTTGGTTCTGATCAAGGTAAGTTTTTATTTTTTCCACATAGAAATTATTTCATCTCCTTAAATTACATTTTACCCTAGCTGCTGGTCCTCTCATCAGTGGTTGAGGAGACAATTGCTAGCAGACCATTAGTTTGGTATCCTCCTGGTCCACACAGTTTTACAAGAAGTACACTTTCCTTGTTTCCCTGTTGTTTCCCACGTGGCATCCTGTTGACAATTCCAAAACAGAAAGCATGTGCAGTATCATCATTTGCAGGAATGAGGAAGGAACAAGATGGCAAGAACTGACCGTAAAGGCTGACCATAAAGAGGAAATGTAAAACTGGTGACACCTGGCATTTTATGTGCAGGAAAAGCACTCCAGGATGTGGCATAAGCTGTACATACTGAGAGCTTCTGCTGCTACCTCTGTGCTTGCTATACACTGGAGAACTTAAGGGGGTGCATCCCACTCACTGAGTTGCTCTTGCATCCACATTAGCAACTGAAACATATTATATGCACTCGTGGAGCACATCTTCCAGTTTGGTTGCATTGGAAAGGTGTTCTTGAAAAGGAACATGAAGTTTGCATGCACCAAAATTACATGATGAAGAGAATCAAAGCATGGTAAGTGGGGGTGATAAGGTACTTCCCTTGACAATGCCCTATTGTTATAAACTAAAATGCTGTAGTAGGCATATCCATAGTCAGTTTAGAAGCTTGAAGTCTCTTACCGCTTGTTACACTGAGTTTGTCCAGTATCTTACACAGAAGTATCAGTAATGATTTTTAAAATGAGATATATTCCTAGAGCAGCCTCACCTATATAATGAGTAAAAATTATCCAATATAAAAAAAATTCCATATTCTTCAGTATCTGATGTAACAAATGTAAAAAACACTGAGTAGGCATATGTTGAGCCACATTGTATCTTAAATAAACAAATACAGATTTGTTTGGTTGCCATGCAAAACCTGAGATTATACCAGCCACTGAGAATCCACTTTTCTTTAGGAAAAACTACTAAAATCTCCAGCTCTAATTATGGAAGAAATTTCTCTCGTTTCTGAATTCAGGGTTTGTAGTTGTTTAACCATAGTTAGGATAGTCTTTTAAACAATTTCTACAAAAATCATTTTGCTCCAGCTTTCTAATGTTAGGGAGCGGTGCCAAATTGATGACCTTTGTAGGTGTGGCAATGCCAGAGGTTCCTGAGTCTAAGCACTGGCTTTTGTACAGGCACCAGAGAAGGTGTTCAGCTGTCTGGACACATATGAGGCTTTAAAATTTATCCCTTATGTTCAAAGACCATGGCAGAAGAGTCTGTGGATTGGATGAAATTATCCCCTTGATCTGTTCTGATTAAATTAATCCACTCCAGACCATGACAAAGGATGTCACTTTCTACCCTCTGGTGTCCTGCAGTGTTAGTGCAAGTCCTTGCCTTCACCAGACTGTGGCTGGTCTTTGTAACTGCTGTGAAGACCAAGTGAGCAGTGCCCTTTCTAGAAAAAAAAATTCAGACAGCTGAAGTAGTAAATGAATGTTTTTTGAGAATGCAACACACAGTACTCTTTGTGAGAACTGTACTACCTACTCCATGAGTGGGTAATTTTGCAGAAGAATTTAAAAAATCTAGTAGCTTCTCTAATACAACTATCCACCCTAAAGAACATATGCCTAGTAGACCTTAATTTAAATTCAGCATACAGTTATGAACAAAAGTATCCACTTGTTTACAGAGATTTTGCTTCTTTGCTGAAGTCAAAGAGGGATACTTTATCATTAGGCTGGGCTAGAGTAGACCAGTCTAGGGTCTTTTGGTAGGCTTGGCCTTTGCAAAAAACAGCCTTTGTTTGTGATATAGTGCTTTGTATATTGAGTCAGTTAGCCAAACACATACAATGTTATAAAAAACCAAATTTCTGTGGGAGCTGTGGTATACAATGAAGGGCATGGTGGCCTGCTTTTGGTATAAATATGTAGTATTTTGCATGACACTTTTTCCCCCCCATTAAAGTGAGACTAGAGAAAACATTTATTCAAGCCTCTTATGTGTATTTTCATTTCTTTCCTAATTTGTACAATCAAATCTGTCAAACTCAAAACCTGTTACATACTAAAGCTTAAAATCTGTTGCTATTTCGGGATTTATTTTTTCTTTTTGGTAGCATCCAAAATTAGAAGCATGTGAAAAGACTCAAAAGTGCATGGCCCCTTCCATGGAGGCAGAGTCCCATTTACTTGACCGAGGCTTTGTGGGGTTCTTCAGCTCATTTTCACTGTCCTGTGATACCTCTCCTGGAGGCTGATCCTAAACGGTACTCAGAGCGAGCACGACTACTTTGTGTCCAGACCACAGGCTTGTGGGCTGCCTTGCAAATACCCGGGATACAACACCCTGCCTGACATAGGGGCAGCTTTGGTCACATCAGTCTTTGTGGGAGCCCTTGCTTCTCCTTACTGGCTCTGAGCTGCACCCCAGCAAGCCAGGCACGGGTTTGTTTGTAGAGGTGGGAAGCAGGTGAAGGCTGTGCACATTGGTGGTGGCTGCAGGGCTGTGAAATGGAGGCAGACATGTCTACCTCGGCAACAGTGATCAAGCAAGGTGGGCTGTGACTGCCCAAAAGGGCTGTCCCAGGTTGACTGGGGGACCTGGGCTGCTGGACTGCGACAAACCTGGTACTTGTTTAAAGCAGGAGGGGGCAGGAAGAGCAGAAGTCATATTTCCAAGTGCTTGGTAATCAGGGCAAATGCAGGTGCTGCCAGCAGCCTGCTCCACAACCTTGACTAATCACCCTAGGGCTAAAGTGCCGTAGGGCAAATCTCCAGTGCTTTGACAAATGTGGGTGTTAACTCCTTCCCTTCTGACAGCATCTCATGAGCTTCCTCAGCAAGGGACCCCGTCAGTGTGGGACCAGCCATGTGGGTACTGTGAGCCAGGGTAAGCAGGGGCATCCTGGGTATGCAAAGCCCCCTCACCGGGCTGCTGGGCGCGGGAATGCCAGTCAGGAACATGGGGTGGCAGCACAGCAGGCAAGCTAGCACAGGGGAGACCTGGGCACCATGTCCCCTGACACAGCAACTAGGAAACGCAAAGGCAAAAAGTGAAAAGTCAGGAAAAATGGCTCAGGCTGCCTTTAGAAGACAGAGGCAGGAAGAAATTTCGGTCTCATCTCTCTTCAGGCTAACCCCCTTTTTTTCCTCCAAATGCTATCTGAGTTTGCTCAAAGCACATGATGTATAAAATGAAAGACTACAGGTCTCTGTTCCATGTGCTCCTGATATTTGCTAAATACAAATTTCATATCCTGTTCCTCCTTGCTGAGACCATATTGGCAGCAGCACAGCATGGCCAGTTCTTGTTCCTGTGACTGCACTGTGCTACCATCAGGTCTCACTGTGGTCCCATCCGCAGAACTGCATAAGCATCAAGGCTGCCTGGTGCCTCTGGAGAGCACACAGTCCCACCACTGCCCAGAACAGGTCAGCCACAGCAGGTTTCTCAGGGCCATGTCCAGTCAAGTTTGAATATTTCCAGGGATGGAAACTTCACAGCTTTTCTATGCAAGCTGTTCCAGTGTTCAACCGCCCTCACAGTAAAAAAAGTTTCTCCTTATGTTTAAATGGAATTTTGTGTATTTGGATTTGTGCCCATTGCTGCTCTCCTATCACTGGGGACCACTGAAAGGAATCTGGGTCCATTTTCTTTACTCCACCATCAGATATTTATATATAGTGATAAGGTCTCCCTGAGCCTTCTCTTCTCCAGACTAAAGACTCCCAACTCTCTCAGCCTTTCCTTGTATGAGAGATGCTTCAGTCTCTTAATCATCTTTGTGGCCCTTTGCTGGACTCAGTCCAGTATATCCATGTCTCTCTTGCACTGCAAAGCCCAGGACTGCACACAGTACTCCAGGTTTCTCTCACCAGGGCTGAGCAGAGAGGAAGGATGGCATCCCACCCTCTTGCTGGCAATGCTTTTCCTAATGTAGCCCAGGCGTTTTCTGCAGAGGCATGTTGCTAGCTCATAGTCTACTCATCCTCCAGGACCTCCAGGCCTTTTTTGTCAAAGCTGTTTTCCAGCTGGTCAGACCGCAGCCTGTGCTGGTTTGGAAGTTATTTCTCCCCAAGTGCAGGACTTGACATTTTCTTTTCCTGAGTGTCATGCTATTGCTGTTGGCCATTTCTCCAGCCTGTCCAGGTCCCTCTGAATAGCAGCACTCATCTCAGTTTTGTATCATCTGCAAATTTGCTAAGGTTGTTCTCTTGTCCCATCATCTCTAGGCCATTAATGAAATTGTTAAACAGTACTGGACTCATTCTCAATGCCTGTAGCACACCAGTAGTGACCACCCCACACCAGCTGGACTTTGTGCCATTGACCACAATCCTTTGGGCCTGGCAGTTCTGCCAGTTTTCAATCCACCTCCATTTTTGTAGTCCACGCTTCATCAGTTTGTCTGGGGATGTTACATGCGACAGTGTCAAAACGTTTACTGAAGTTGCGATAAACAACAGTCACTATTTTCCACTCATCCACCAAGCTAGCCATTTCATTATAGAATCATAGAATCATAGAATCTTCATGGTTGGAAAGGACCTTTGAGGCCTCACCAGTGGCGAGTACAGAGGCACGATCACTTCCGTACTCCTGCTGGCAACGCTGTTCCTGATACAAGCCAGAATGCTGTTGGCCTTCTTGGCCACCTGGGCACACTGCTGGCTCATGTTAAGCTGGCTGTCCACCAGCACCCCCAGGTCCTTTTCTGCTGGGCAGCTTCCTAGCCACTCTAGGTTATCAGGTTGATCATATGTGATTTACCCTTCATAAATGCATGCTGACTACTCTCAGTCACCTTCTTTTCCTCAAAATGTCTGGAAATGGTGTCCTGGATTATTTGCTCCCAGTCACTTTCTCTGGAATTGAGGTGAGGATGATCAGTCTCTGGTTTTCTGGATACTCCTTCAGGCCCATCTTGAAGATAGGGATGATATTTGCTTTGTCCCAGTCTTCAGGAACCTCTCCCAGTTGCAGTGACCCTTCAAGGATACTTGAGAGTGTCCTCACAATGACATGGGCCAGGTCCCTCAGCACTCGAGGGTGCAGCCTGTCAGGTCTTGTGGATGTATGAATATCCAGTCTGTTTAAATATTCTCTAACCTGATCCACCTCCACCAGTGATAAGTACTGCTTGCCCCGGTCTTTCCCACTGGTTTTAGTGACCGAGGATTGTTTTACCTCTAAGGACTGAGGTGAAGAAGGCATTGACTACCTTGGCCTTTCCCATGTCCCTTACTTCTAGATTCCTGACCCATTCAGTAGTGGACCCACATTTTCTCTAGTCTTCTTTTACCTGCCAATGTACCTGTAGAAAGCTTTCTTTTTCTCCCCATATCCCTCATCAGACTCAGTTCTCCTAACCCTTCATAAACACCTTTCCTAACATTGGGATCTGCCCACTAATCCTTACCCATCAGCTTCCAGCCACCTCATCATCCATCCCAAGGCAGAGATCCATGCATCCCTAGTGCTCCCTCACATAAAAGATGATGTCCCCTCCTCACCTTCCCAGCCTGTCCTTCCTACAGAACCTGCATCTGCCCATTGCAGCACTCCAGTTGTGTGAGCTATCCTAATATCCTCTCAGATCACTAGTTCTTGCTTCAGGCTTTGTATTTGTTGCTTAGTGGTGCTTTTGAGCATTAAGTAACTGGCAGTCTCATGGTGGCTTAATCTTTGTGAATCACCAAAATTCTATTGCACTTCAGTACTTGGACCATATTTCATAAGGTATTAAATGCAATATATATGATAAGAATGTGGTCTTACTTTCCATCACTTTTAAGAAAAACAAGGGTATAATTTCTGATTTTAGACATCCCTTCTACAGAATTTCATATAAGGTTTTAGATGAACGCATCTTAAAATGACCGTGATTAAGTGGATGTATCACAAATTAGAAGTTATTTCAAGTAACTGTAGCATGTTTTATCTTTTATTTTTGGCAAGATGTAGGGGGAACAGTAAGATCTAGATCGTGCAAGTTGCTCACTGCCAACTTCACTGTCTATTCAAATACTAAGTTATCATCCAAAGGAGAACAAACACAGGTTTTAAAGACGGGAGAACAGCAGCATGAGGAAATGTAAAGATTTTTCCAGGATCACACGCTGAGCCAATAGAAGATAAAGAAATTTGGATCCTCATATTCTGCACCTTGGTAAGAATATTTAGCTTCATCTGTAACTGGGTAATTGTTACACAAGTTTATAAGGCACTACTTAAAAGCAGAAATTTCATGGCAAAGTTCCTTTCTGAGCTTCATGATATCGAGGATCAGGCACTGTTGTTATCTCTATGTCCATTCACAGAGTACAGCGTGCAAGTTGTGTTCAGTGGCTGCAGAGAGGCAAGAAGCAGTTTTAGCATGCAGTCCAAAAGCCCTCAACTTCTACAAGTGAATACATTCATAGTCTCACTGTGGACAGAAGGGAAGGAATTTGCCTGAAACTGTGGGTTGTTGTTGTCCAGGCAATGGAAAGGGAGTCGTGGTGGAAGGAAAGACATTTTCTGCTAGATCCACACAGGAACATAAATGTTGCAATGTCTACCAAAAGCAGCAGCTAACCAGCCAGCTAGTGGCCTTGCCAAATGGGAAGAGTCAGCACTGAGTTTCCCCCAGTTTCTCCCAGACAGAGACACAGTAGAATGTGTACATCCATTTTTGGAGGCTAAAAGAGCCATTAGCAATCTACTTCTTTTGATTTGTTCCCTATTCTGTCATTTGATGGTGCTAAGCCTGGATACTGTGGCAGTATTTTTTTGTCCAGATGTAAAATAGGTGTTGATTACATCTCATGTATGTTCCCGGTAGCTTGTTGGATCAAACTGACACCCTTGCAAAATTGGAACTACGATAACTCAAAATGCTTCCATACATCCTGTCTGCATTTTTGGCACTAGCTGGTGCTAAGGACTACCATTTCCTTAATGCCTGTATAGTATTGATACTTGCTAGTTGCATACAAATAGGTATACATATAGGTATTTTAAAATGCCAGAAAGTGACATGCGTTATTTCCTTCTTAACCTGCCCAGAGAAGTTACAATATGACTTTTCAGGGGAAAAAATGTTTTTTCAATGTTTTAGAAACAGTAGAGTCGGGGCTGGCAGAAAACACCTGCATCCTTAAGGGCAGTTTTCCATTATTAAGGCTTCACATGCTATGGAAGCCTGGTGCAGAAGGTTTGGCAGTTTTATGTTTAGTTTGCTTTGGACTGATCTAAGACCTCCAGTTTTCTCACATTTGAAAATCCACTCTCAGATCGACTTTGAGACAATATTAGAGTCCCCTGGGGAGCCTTCCTGAAAGTGCTGAGCTGGCTTCCCTTTTCTCCCTTTGCTACTCCAACAACTACTGATTAGAAAAGGACTTGTGTGCCAAGTTGCAGTCACCGTCTGTAGAGATTTACTCACACAAACACACCTTACAGAAAAAGGACATTCAGCCTACTTGCAGCATTATGCATTCAGAATTTCAGTGCACTTTTTCTTATTCTCAGGCGCTGCCAGGTAGACTCACTGAGGCCATGGAGGGGGCTAAGAGAATGGCGCCTTCCCCGGTAGCAGCATGCTACCGTCCACAATGCAGCTGCTCAGCCTGCAATACCACACAGGTATTTTCTTCTTCTGCTTTTAATTATTTCTGACAGCTCTTCAATGCTACTCAGCCTCTGCCTTCCAACCACTGTAGTCACTCGTGCTTTAGTTGCCATTGTCAAAATGTTTCCTAAGAAGACATAAACACATGCCGGTAAGGACAGAAAGCCAAGGAACACTGGAGAAAGTAAATGCCTGGCACACTACCTTCTGTAATGGCTAAATGCACCTGGAGCTGGCCCCAAGCCATTTGCTTCCTCTTGAAGCATAAAAAACAAGCAAACACTGCAAAACCTCAAGCTCTCCCTTTAATCCTTTTCTCTTCTGGGGCAACAATTGCTGGGCTCTTCTCACAGTAAAAGGATGGGATCCTACAGTGCTTACATGCACCTACAAAGGCTAGCATTCCCTCCTCTCTTGATTAGTTCTTCCCCCGTCTCTTATACCTCTTATCAGAGGTATAACTCTCTCCAGGGTTCATGCCGCATCTGTGTCTTGTCTGTACACACTAAATCCTTGCCTAATAAAAAAGGTGCCATATTATGTAGTCACTTTTTAGATAGGGTTGTATTTTAATTATTAGTATAAACTGGAATTTTATTTGGTGTACAGTGAAAAGATCATACTTTGAAATTAACTATGGTGCTAAGTAAACTAATAACTTCATAGATTTCCTAAGAATGAAGCCTAGAGACTTAATCAAAATGGCCAATACCAGAGAAATTACTTTTTACTTTTTGATTAAATGTATTTGAACCCAGACAAGAAAAATGTAATATATATTGAGGGAAGAATCCAATAGAATAACATTGATTTTGCATCATATATTAAAATTAAAAAAAAAGAAAATGTGGAAAAATTTATTTTCCACTGAAGTTGGTTGAAGATAAATAATCCTGAGATCTCCAAGGAATTTATCCCCTCCCCACCCTCCCTTCCAAAAAAAAAAAGAGAGTGAGAAGGGAAAAAATGCGAAGTAATTATAAAGGAACTATTATTGTGTGGGAACTTGTAAAAAGAAAACATTCAAGTGTTGAAAAAGTGATACCTTATAAGAAAGTGCATAACAGAATTAATATATATACTTACAATAGTATTGTTCTGGAATCTCATTATTATTTCTCTCAGCTACTGAGAAAGTACATAAACATGTGAACTAAATTTTTCTGAAAGCATCCTCCTGGCTCTTTCGGTTTGCAGACAAACAGAGAAGTACATATAATCATATGTGAGTATTCTAAAAGTCAAAGAAAGCCTAATTGTCTATGAATATACATGACAACTGAATTATCTCTAATGCTTATTCTTCTGACATTCCCTACAAAAACCAGGCTGAAAGAATATTAAATTTGTGATGTTATGCTTAGAATTCCACAAATGCCAGAATCAAACTTTAATTTTAAACTTACATCTGCCTCAGTAGCTCATCTATTGTGCCAAATATTGACATACAAAAGGTGGGGTTAGGGATAGAGGGACACCCCTAAACCCCATCATTTATAATCACCATAATGTCTTTGCTGTTGACATCAATAGCAGCATGCAACGTTGGCATCCTGCAACTAAGGGTAATACACAACAAAAAAGTACCATGTACCAAAAGAGGCAATGGATAACAAGTTACAACAGATAAAAAACTTGTTACATGCAACAAATTTTGATATTTTATTTTCTTCTTTTACTGTCCTTGAAGTTACACCTGCTACAAAATTGTCTGCCAAGATCCTCACCATTGAAAAGCATTAGAACTGCTGCTGATGAGACAATTCATTTCTTGTTGTCTGCTTTTAGGCTTTGTTTAGGACATATTTTCTCCCTCCTCCAACAGGCCTCTTCATTCTGATTTGCAGAAACTGAGATCTTCATGCTGCTTTTCCTCCCCTTCCCAGGGTTTTGGTCTCAAATACCCAACGAGTAACAGTGAGCAGGGGGAATCAGTCAAGGGCCTCATGCCTCTGCTGGTCCATGTTGTCGCTGTACGAGGATGAAAGGCTTAAGTGCACAACACTGTGAAATGTGCGTAGGCTGAGAGCTGCACAAGTTTTGGCCTTCAGGAGGGACAGTGAATCCCTCCTGTGGCAACTGAATCTTCCTGTGAGCTGTGTGGGCACCCCATGCCATGAGGCACCAGCTGCCTGGCAGGTCAGTGTGCAGCCGGCCAGCCCCCTGTTTGCTCCTAATAGCAGCATTTACAGGAGCTAGAGTAAAAAAATTATATGCCACCCTTGTGAGGTGAAAATAACTAGTGGCAGAGTGTTTAAGAGTCTTCCAGCAAAACTATGTAGGAAACTAAAGTTCATTAGCCCTGATGCCGCTAGAACAACTTTATCTATTTTTACCTTTGGAAAGCTAATGTAGGAAGAAATATTTAGCATCATGACAGGATATCATCATGTTTTTCTTAACAGGTTAACCAGCCAGAAGGTGTTTGCTATAGCAGAACATTAGTTTAGTAGTAATATTTCCACTTTCACAGGCGTAACAGCATGTCACAAACTGCAGAGAAAAAGTGAAATGAAATAAACCAATGATAAGAAAATGCTTTTAAGATATCTTACATGGTACTTGTCCCTGTAATGGCATTCATGGGTGCTGATTTCAAAAAATAATATTTCCAACCTAGCCAAGTGAAAACAACTAGTCAGCACCCCCGAAAAAGACTGGGTTTGAAATCTTTAAGATTTTTGAAGAGACTATGCTTGTGCAGCTTCAGTTTACCTTTGCAAATATTCTTCCTGAGCCCCATGCTCCCTAAAATGAAATTACTTTTGAAGGTCAAAACACAGTCTTAAATACATGTGAGATGTTTCATTTTGTTGCTGAAGGACAACTCTTTTAATCCCCAGTCTTTTCAAGACAAAGGAGCTGCCTTTCCATCCTCCTAAACATGATTAGTCTCTTGCAGCATTTTACTTGGTCTTGCCTCTGATAAATTTGCAGTCTTTTCTTCTTTGTGCTCCTGTATCTCATTTACTCAACTCCTCTTCTCACTTTAGGCTCCCAGTGTACATTTTCCAACACCTCTTTTGCCCCTCACACTGCCTATCTCTTAACAGCATTTCACAGTGATCTGCTCATACCCCCCCCGTCCTCCCCCATGCACAGAATGACAGCCAGCGCTGGTAATTACAGTCCTCATTTCATTAAAAACAAAAACCTGTAGCAAGCATCTTAGGATCAACTTAACTGCAAAGAATGACTGTTTACTGCAAATTCAACTCTGCACTAATTTAGCATGCGTTAAGTGTGTGTACGAAAATTCTCTGGCTCAGGGCAAGCAATGCTTTGCTTTTAAGCTAGCAGAGCAGTATCAGGACATTAAAGCTCAAAGGCTCCTGATGTAATGCAGTGACTGGACTTGGGATAATTTTTAGTTCAATTAATGTATAACCCGCATGCTTTTTTGCAGTCTGAATTTTCAGCTGAACTGCACTGGCTTACATGACTTAATTAGAAAACAAGCACCTGTTTTAAAGTAACATGTAGAAAAAGCATCCCTCCCCTTGACTTCAGCCCTGCAGAGAGTAATGGAAATGCATGGACATTTTGAGGGAAAAAACGAGACTGCTGAGCATTACCTGCTACATCCCAAAATCCACACCCCAAGCTTTGTCCTTAGTGTTAAAATAAGTAAATGAATGAACAAATGGAGGTAAAGAGCTAGGATGCCCTGCAAAAAGGCGGAGCCTGTCCAGGTGCAAACCTTGCGCATTATAATAATAAAAGAAGTTTAAATTCAAGCCAAGGTGAAACTAAAAAGAATTTAGCCATTTCTCTTCAAAGAGGATTATGTAAATTGTCTGAGGGATGAGACAAATGAGGACATTCATGTAGGCCTAAGGGCAGCACTGAAATAGTTAAAATAGTTCAGAACAGAAAAAAATTACAAAGAGTTTTCTACATACTAAAATACTATATAAATTTCAGTTGGAGGAAGCCCTACTAGGGCTCAGTAAGGATTAAGTTGTTGCCATAGCACTTGATTTGTGTCATCCGTTGCCAGCTGTAGTGTGTAAAAGGAATGGCTTATCAGCTGAGCCTGACTCGAGGCTCGATAGGCTGCTTTGGAGCCCACTGTTCACTCATAACTAGTTTAAATGCCATTAGCTACCTGAAAATGAATAAGAATATTTGGAGTCATGGAACAAAACCTGCTAAAGTGATTTTTACTACTACTGCAGTAAGATTCAACCATAGTTCTTTCATAGGACTTAAAAGAGTCCCTTTGGCACAAAGATCTAAAAAGGCCTAACCATGACTAAAAGATGGGAGGAAAGGCAGACAAAGCAAAATCAGGTAACTGTGGGAATACTGTCATTTTATTGCCTTTCTGATACATAAATTGAAGTTGATATTTGTTTCCCTTAAATTTTAAATTATGCATGTTTATTTGTATCCTTCTTTTGCAATAGAGGAGATAGTGATACTAAGTATCTGAAGGAGTGAAGAAGGGTGGAGAAAGGTAGAAGACACCTTCTACCAGCAAAACTCAGCATGTCAGGGTTAAGTGAACAATGAGGCTTTTCACAGGTCTTTCCATTTTGTATAGCAATGGATTCTGGTGGAGGCCTGGGAGAGCAAGGATGAGGGGGCAGATGAAGCTATAATTTACAGCCTTCGTGATCTGTCCACGCTGGCCTTGAGTATGCAGAATGAGCTGAGAAGCTTCCAAGGGGCAGCCAAAACCCCTCCTTAAAGGGGCTCCTGCTGTTTCTTATGGGGGCTGTGAAACAGGAGGCCTTGAGCCTCAGTGCTCTTGGCTGGTCCCCACAGCCTGAGTCTGATCTTTTCCAATTACTTCTGTGTTATAGTTAATATTGAATTTATTGTGCTAGGAAACTGTTTGGCCACAGATGTGAAATTAAGAATGAAATAATTAGTAGAGACGTGATTTCATTTCCTTCACAGTATTAAAATGAATGTCAGTTCAGTATTTGAAAGTAAAGGCTGCAATTTGATATTAAAATGGAGAGTGGCAATCTAGTTGAATTAAGCTCTGGCTGTCACCAGAGAGCCTGACCTCTGCAGTCTTATACGGAGACCTGTGAGCTAGCTGGCATCACACCTGGTGAGCTTACATGGCAGAAGAGCTTCATGGCAAAACTGTCATTAATCCTGCAAAAACTCAGTCATGCACATTTTAAAGAACAAAAATAGTTCAGCTAAACCCAGTAGAATGATTGTTGTGTTTAAAGTAAGAACTAAAATATAATAAAATCAAATCACAGCTGTAGAACTAAGCCTGCAAATCTTTTCAGTTGTATGACTGAGTTTTTTTAATGAAAATTGGACATATGTTTAGTTAGGACTGATCCAAAAAATAATTGATTTTCTTTCCACACTTACAAAATCATAGAACCATGAAATAGTTTAGGTTGGAAGGGACTTTAGAGACCATCTAGTTCCAACCCCTCTGCCATGGGCAGGGGCACCTCCCACTCGACCAGGTTGCTCAAAGCCCCCTCCAGCCTGGTCTTGAACAGTTCCAAGGTTGGGACATCCACAACTTCACTAGGCAACCTGTTCCAGTGTCTCACTACCCTCATAACAAAGAATTTCTTCCTAATATCTAATATAAATCTACATTCTTTCAGTTTAAAACCGTTACCCCTGTCCTATCACTACATGCCCTTGTTAAGAGTCCCTCTCCGGCTTTCTTGTAGGCCCCCTTCAGATACTGGAAAGCTGCTACAAGGTCTCCCTGGAACCTTCTCTTCTCCAGGCTGAACAATCACAACTCTCTCAGCCTGTCTTCATAGGAGAGGTGCTCCAGTCCTCTGATCATCTTTGAGGCTCTCCTCTGGACCCTGTCCAACAGGTCCATGTCCTTCTTGTGCTGAGGACTCCAACAGTACTCCAGGTGGGGTCTCAGTTTAAAACTATTATCCCTCATCCTATCACTACACTCCCCAACAAAGAGTTCCTCTGAAGCTTTCTTGAAGGCCCCCTTTAAGTACTGGAAAGCTGCTACCATGTCTTCCTGGAGCCTTCTTTTCGCCAAGTTGAACAACCCCAAGACTCTCAGCCTGTCTTCATAGGAGAGGTGCTCCAGCCCTTTGATCGTCTTCATGGCCCTCCTCTTGACCCACTTGAGCAGGTCCATGTCTTTCTTATGCTGGAGGCCCCAGAGCTGAACACAGTATGCTAGGTGTGGCATCATAAAAGCCAAGTAGAGGGGCAAAATCACTTGCCTCAGCCTGCTGGCCACACTTCTTTTGATGGAGCCCAGGATACGGTTGGCTTTGTGGGCTGTGAGCACACGTTGCTGGCTCAGGTCCAGTTTTTCATCCACCAATACCCTTAAATTCTCCTGCTCAGAGCTGCTCACAATCCATTCTTCACTCAGCCCATATCCACGTTTGGCATGGCCCCAGCCCAGGTACAGGTGCAGGACCTTACATTTGGTTTTGTTGAACTTCATGAGGTTTTCATGGTCCCACCTCTCTAGCCTGTCAAGGTCCCTCTGGATGGCATCCCTTCCCTCTGGAGTATGAACCACACCACTCAGCTTGGTGTCATCTGCAAATTTGCTGGGTGTGCACTCAATCCCACTGTCTGGATGGCATCCCTTCCCTCTGGAGTATGAACCACACCACTCAGCTTGGTGTCATCTGCAAATTTGCTGGGTGTGCACTCAATCCCACTGTTCATGTCCCTGACAAAGATGTTAAATAATAGTGTTCCCAATACGGACACCTGAGGGACCCCACTCATCACTGGTTGCCACTTGGACATCAAAATATTTACAGCTACTCTCTGACTGTGACCATCCAACCAATTCCTTGTCCCCCAAGTGGTCCACCCATCAAATCCATGTCTCTCCATTTTAGAGACAAGCATGTAATATGGGACAGCATAAAATGCTCTGTACAAGTCCAAGTAGATGAAGTCAGTCGCTCTTCCCTTATCCATCAATGGTGTAACCCTGTTGTAGAAGGCCACCAGATTTGTCAGGCATGAATTACCCTTGGCGAAGCCATATTGGCTGTCACTGATCACCTCCTTATTTTCCATGTGCCTTAGCAGAGATTCCAGGAGGATCTGCTCCACGATCTTGCTGGGCACAGAGGTGAGACTGACTGGCCTGTAGTTCCCTGGGTCTTCCTTTTTTTCCTTTTTTCCCTTTTTAAAAATAGGGGTTATGTTTCCCCTTTTATAGTCACTGGGAGCTTCACCAGTTTAAGTGAAGAAATATCTCCTTTAACCTTTACTGACCTTCTTCTTTGGCCTGATAGTACCTTCATCTTCTCTTGGGATTGCTGTTTTATTTGTAACAGAGCAAGATCCATCCATCGCATGCAAAAAAGCCAAATTAGATTGTATTTTAGTCTCAGTCATTAAGTATACCTAATACAACTCCTTTCATTGCTGGACGTCTGTAATTGATTCTAGAATTATCCTTGAAGTATTTATAGTAATCTTCAATTCTTCTCTAAATGTGTAGTATCATAGTTATCAAAAGTGTTCACAGCACAGCACACCGTTAGAGCTGTTATTGCTGCTTCATGCAACCATCCCCAAACAAGACTAATTATGGGAAAGAGTTACTTGTTACAGTAACCCACACTAGACACAGACGTGTCTGAAAAAAGATAGTATTACAAAGTGCAAAAATCCTCAGCAGATATTTATACAATTGATATTTAAAACCCAAGCAAATTCATGTGGATTAGGTTCACATGTAAAACATTATAATACTTCTGCACTTTGTTATGAAGGACCTAAAGGTAAAGTGATAGTCTCTTGTGCATTTAGTATACTGAGACAGGTATAATTTCTAAAGTATAGTCTATTGAACAAGGAATAGTTAAATCTGACTCTAATTGGAATCTGGCTGTTTAGATAAAATCTGTTCAGTCATTTCTGTTTATCATGCTTTATTCTCACCTCTTTGAAAAGCGGTAATGAGGATATTGAAACATTTTACACTTTTCTAATCATTAAGTTACCAAAGGTACTGTGCAGTAAAAAAAGAAACCATCTTAGAACATATTCATAGATAATGGGACTTCAGAGAGTTTCCTTAGCATTTTGGTGGATGTATATGTACCAACCTACAGTCTAAAACTGTTCTGAGAAATTAACCAGTAGCTTTGTCATTTGTGCAAATTATTCCTTAACTACACAAAAGGGTTAAATAAAATCTGCTTAGGCCTTCATGAAAATTATTGTATCATCACACATACCAACTGAAATCATTCAAAACTGTCACGGATCATGCTCACACCAAGTGGAGGAAATACTAATTTTTATGTGTCTTTTGCATGTGACATTAAGATTTAGAAACTTAAAGTAAATACACATCAGATCAAAGTAAACTCTTGACATGAGTTAATGAATGAATTGGGGGTTAAAAAAAAAAAAAGGAAAGTACAGCTAAGGTTGGAATACACAGTGCTTTCTAGGACTTCAAGCTAAAGGATTTTTCATTAAGAGTAAACATTATTTTTCCTATCTGCCATAGCTCTCTTTTTTTTTTTCTCCATTTTATGTCATGACCTCCACTCATGACAATGTTAAAGAAAAGGTAAGAAACACCAATGGGGAGCATTCAGTAGAGCTGGAAACTCTGTTCACTTTACCTAAGAAGTAGTATTACCAGTAGAGCATTTGTAATAAAGTGGGATATAAACAGATAACAAGAAATTAAGAAATAAGGCTTCTGTATTAATGCAGTTAACCTAGCCAACTAAAATGGAAACCTCATGGGACTATTGCCTTCTGCCTATCCTTGCTGCTCAAAAATATGTGATCTCAACATAAAATTTCTCTGAAATTTTCCAGTATGATGGTATACTCATTTTGATCTTACATTTCTATCATTCCTAAAACTCTCACAAATGGAAGGCAAGTCAATAATCATATTAAGGAATATCATCCTTGTTTCAGATATTTATCATTACAAAACTGAAGCATTTCATTTACACATTTAAAATTGGCTTTTGGCAAGGCAGCAGTTCTACAAAGGAGACTTGGCTATCAAATAATAATGAATAAAGAGCTCCACACATTTCCCCATCTGCTTTTCCAATTGTTAAAATAAAAATAACAAATCTGAATGGGAATGAAAATGTTATTTTATACAACATCAGTCTTTGCAACAAATGTTTCTGTAATTGTTAAGTCAAAATTTCTTTATCTGAAATCTCCCTCAGTGCTGATCCCATCCTGCACATTTTATTCTCTTGAGATTGGTCTTGAAAAATAGAGGTGCTATTCGACAGAAGCTTAAATAAGACCTGTGCCTTTGTGTTATCACAGCATAACAGAGGTGATTGGACCATGTCCCCCAAAGATCCTATGTCAGCTGCTGAGCTGTGGTGCCAGGTCCAGCTTCTTCCCGACAGAAGAAGAAACAGAGATGTAGAAAAATATGCTCTGTGTTTTTTGCCGAAATTTCTGCCAGTGTTTGGATTCATAGTTGCAAGAACACTACTGCAGGATACTCGGTACACAGGGATACACTTAACCAATAGCTAAGCAACACCTGGAACTGAAAAGATGCATTACTTACAGGCTATCCATGTAAATTCAATAACAGGCTAAACAAACTGTGGGTGGTAAGTGAGTAGACTCAAAAAGTAGCCTTGACCCGTAACCTTGGCCTCTTGATACCTTTCTAGTAACTCCTAGTCGGGTCAAGGTTAAATGTGTAATAAAAGTTACTCCTCTAAAGTGTGTATCCACCAAAACAAAAATAAAGTTTTATTTCCTGGGCTGGAAGGAATAATCAGCCATATAACTACTGATCTTCTTGATGTTTGGTGAAACCAGTGCTGGCTAGAGACTCTTCGCTGAATGGAGCAGGTGCCCTGGCTCTGAGGCATTCATAAGACAAGCCAAGAGTTGGTATGATTAAAAGAGACAGCAAATACAATCTAAAACCAGTGCTCAGCAGCTGTGACAATGTACATGGAACCGTAGCTCAGGAGCATCAGTTTTCCTTTCACTGAGGCTAGCTACAGGAAAAAATAACAAAGCTGCATAGTTTTCATTATTGTCCCTACCTTCTGATCTTAACAAGGCCAGAGTTTAGGGACAGGGGGTATATATCTGAAGATCTTGCAGTCATGCACTGCATTGCTGCACCTATGGAGGACCTGTGAGCTCCCACTGTCGTTTTTTTTCAGTTTTGTCCTGCAGTGACTGGCACAGGCACCTCCTGTTTCCTGTCCTCTGTGGAGTGCTGCACATCAATGTTCATTGCAGCGAAACAAATGGAAGGTGGCTTACTACGTTTCCCAAGCTCAAGCAGATGAATGGCTGAATGGCACTCTGATATATATACCCTGTACCTCCACAGTCTATTGAAAACTGCAGAGCCTTACTGCTCAGAGATGCTTTCAAGCACCACCTGTTGTCACATGGATGTGTGTGCCAGGTCCTCATTAAAAGTGACTTTCTTAGTTATTTTAGAAATCATAGAAGGAGAAGGGTGTCATAAGACTTGAGCCCAAAGGAACTGCACATGTAACCAGCATAGTGAAATCAAGTAGGATCCTGTGCATAATTTTGCTCACCATAGCCGCAAATTAAATACTTCACATTTTGCCCTTCCCATGGAACAATAAAAAATCTTCAAAGATTTTGATGGGCTGACTTTGTACAGCATATCAGATGGACTTATATGTGGTAATCAGTCTCTCTGAGTTTTTTAGGCATATTGGAGAAAAGATTAGAAATTAGGATGCTGGAGAAGGCCATATGGAGATGTATAAAATCAGAAGATGACGTATGTTCTATGTGCCTTGTAAACACTCAGAGGAGCTGATTTTACTGTGATATCCATGATTCCCAGGGCAGGATCAGCTCTTTACTTATAGCCAAAATTACTCATTTTAATATTAAAGTTTTCGTGTGTGGCCTGCCATTTGAAAAATACTTAGCTGTAGTCACTCAGCCAGAGTAAAATTTGAAGTTGGCAATGAAAGGAGCTCCCTTGGGATACTTATTCAAGGCCTCAGAAATAAAGCAGACATGAAATTCTTCACATGAAATAAACTGCTGTTCAGACATGTGTCATAAATTCTTGCTGTGATTATTCTTCACCTTATATGAGTGATTCTCAGATTTTTTCATACCACATGCATTCTTTCAGTTAATCAGATTAATGAATCTCCCTTTTAAAATAAGGACAATAGATTGATCACAGCTCTCCTATATATGCTGTACAACTTCAGGTTGAGAGGCAAAGCTGAAGTACTCTTTAGTAATAAATAGATGATCTGCATATTTATTTCACCAGAACAATAATGAAAGAAAAAACTGTCAGCCTGATTGTCATCTGCAAAGCTGTACTTCATGTATCTCAGCACTGAAGATGATGAAAATAGACATATTTATATTAGCACCACCTTCAGTCCAAGTATGAATAATAGGGTGCTTTACTGTTGCGTACAAGATGCTCTGGAGCTAAGCATTATCACTTTAAAATTATACCATTCCTCATGACCAGGGGGAAAAAAAAGAAAAAAAAAGAAGAAACAAACAGCTTGTGCTGACAAACACTGTCAGTTCTGTGTTCTGTCTTGTCCTGCCTTGTGCACTTTGGTAACATGATGTAAAAGCTGCATTCTTGCATGTTCATGTTTTGTTCAAAGACCATCTGCCAGGGGCCGGGAAGAGCTGACTGAGTGCCTGCAAATGCAACTTCCTTCTGCAGAGAAACTTCTCTCGGCCGCGGGAAAGGCAGCTCCATCTACTGACTGCTATTTAAAGGGTGGAGGAATTACTCAGAAGTGGCATCTAATCTCATCTCCCTGTGGAAATGCTGTTCCCAGATACACTGAGAAAGTATTACTGAGCTCTAAAGCTTGAGGTCCACATTAGGGCATATTTTCCATTTTAGGATTTCTCAGACATTCTGTAGATTTACAATTTCTTAAAATCTGAGTTTTTGATAGTAGGAGATCTACCAAAAGCAGTACCTTAGTAGATTTAAAACGAGCTATTGATTTAACTCTGCTCTGTCCTGAAATAGCATAAGTCTATATGTTGACTTTTGATCAAGTCATATTTTTCTGTGTTGGAGGTGCTCAAAAACTTATCCTTGTAACCTAGAGCATATTGTGTCTTTCAAAAAATTTTTCCCAAAACTGCAAAATTTGTCACATTTGTTTCCAATGCAACATTACTGCACTTGATCCATCAGGGTTTGTTTTTTTTTTTTGAGACAGTACCTGTTGTATGCTCAACCCCATTGAGGCGAATAACACTCTACTTGGATGGAATCAGGATTTGGATGTGGATGACTCACAACTTCTGAGCAAAGCTTGGTCCATGACCTCACAAGGACTGCTTCTGGCTGCTGTAGTGCAAGTCAGAGCAACTGAAAGCACACCTTTCAAGTGGCCAAATGTGGAAAGGATGAGAAAATCTGTTGTGCTGTGAAAAGCCTAGACTGGCTGTTGTAATAAGATGTTTGGGTGGGAATGAAAGTTAACTGAGCTTGATTTGAATGCTAATGTAGCTGTAAGTAGGGTTGACCTGATTTCTACTGACTGAGTGGATAGGAAATGCACTTATGCAACCTTTATTCTGCTTTTTCTGGGGGAGGGTAGGGATGCTGATATCAATATCAAATACACAAACATACCTGATTTAAAAAAAAAAAAAAAGAATTTTTAAAATTCTATATGCACCCAGATTCCATAGGATTTTGAATAGTTTGGCTTAAATAACTCACTTTGAAAAAGTTAAATTCTAAGTCAGAACAAGCTTGCCTTGTTGATTTTTGTTCCTGGTGCACTCCCTTTCATTAATTCAGTCTATTTTTCAGAGTTGGATTCACACTTACAATGGTGAAAATTAGTTTATCCAGCATTAGTGGTAAAGTCTACACTGGTCATAAAATATCCAGTAGATGGCTGTTTAGCTAAAAGAGGCAATTAGTAGTGCCATATTGATCCCAGCTTGCAAGAGTTAGAACTTTGCTTGCTACGATGAAGAACTGTAATGGCAGAAATAAGAGAGTATCCTAGTGCCAAGTATGGTGATGTAAGTATTAGCTGGAAAAACAATAGTGCCTGACAGACAGTTAAAAATAATTTGGAGCTGTGAGTGTGTTTTCCACTAGGATAATGCCCAATTCTGTGCAGAAACAAAATTCTCAGACTGAATCTATACGTAAAGATCGAAATTGCAAACTGTCCTATAGATTGAGGGCAGGTGCCTGAGAGCTTCCATGGTAGTGGGAGATTTTACTACAGGAGCGCCTTCAGACAACATCTGAGAAATGACAGAGCAGCATGTCTCTAGCTGGGGATATCTGAAGTGTGCGGTTACTGAAAGCTACAGAATTTTCAGGGGGAGAAAGAAAATGGTGCTGCCAGTCAGAGGGGAGGAGAGTTTGGGGAAAAAGAAGAGATAAAGAGCAATAAAACCGGTGAGCAGAGGGAATGCCACCTGACAGAACTGACGCAAGACTGGCACCACCACCAGCACAACTGAACTTTGTCATCCTGAGGATGGGATGACAAAGCCCTGGCTGCTCCCACTGTGGGGAAGGGAGAGAGGAGGAGAATGGCAACAGTGGGAGAGTGAGGTAGATGCTGGGTGAGCAGGCAGGATCTGGGGGGCTGTTTCTGGCTGTCTCACTCTCCTGGTAGCAGGGTCATAGGGACCCAGCCCTACTAGGGTAGCACTGCAGGATGAGGAGCAATGCACAGCTCTTGTGTGAGCCAGGCCACTGCCACCACCTGTTTTGGCTACATTTAATGTTTTAGTGGCAGTTGAAGAAGTGCTAATTTTCACAGTAAAGAGATAAACATGCCAGCATTTTTACCAGAGGGGTATCACAACTGTTGTCAGGTTACAGTGCAAATGGTCCAACTGTGTTGCTGTTGAAAGCAAAGTTTGGAAGAGACCTCTCGTTTCTGTGCCTCAGAGACACAGGACTCCCATTCACCAAGGCTGATGTTTGTTTGCTGAGTAGCTTTATTGTGCTTTAGTTCATCATTGTGCTGGAATACAACTACGGAGTGCTCAGCACAAGAGCAGCTCATTGTGGTCCAAGGTTGGAAGTGTTATGACAATATAAAATTAACGCTAATTCCGTCTCTTTTCTAGGACACAGGTTACACATGCTGTAAGTGTAAAGCTTTGGAAGATGCATGTGGCAGCTCCCGAAGGCAAGACAATTTTGTCCACTGTTTGTCAGGTGATTAAACGCAACCATGATGAAACTCTTCTGTAATTAAGTTGTACCACTGTGCAATAAATGCATTCAATTGATTAACTGAGGCAAAGTCTTCATTTTCAGAGGGATAAGGCAGCATTGGCTTTTTTCCATTTTTTTAAAGCAGTTTCACAGAAGCAAGGCTGATGTACAGAATAATTTCAGAATGGATCCAAGTCAGGAAACAAGGGATTAAATGCAAGTGCTAGAAAGGAAAACAGAGCATGATGATAGACAGGCAGATTATGCAAAATGATATAAAACCACAGAGCTAGAGGTAAAAAAAAATTTACTCCTCCCCAGAGGAGTCATTTGTGTAAAGTCTACTAGCACCACTGCTCAGCAAAACAGGATTTTTGTATGTTTTATTAATATTTTTCACTAATGCTTACCAAATTGTGTCACTAATTTTTGATTAAAATAGAAAACTCTGCTGCACATCTCTAAAAATTTCCTGTTACGTGAATACAGGATATGAATGTTATCAAATGCTTTCTGAGACACACTAATTTTAGAAAAATCAGAGGTAATGAAGACACTTACATTTCTTTCTCATTCAGTTTCTACCCCTCATATCTCTTCCAGTTCTTTATCCCATTCCTCTCTTGTGCAATGTTACTATTTCCTGTTCTATCTTAGTAAGAGAGTTAAGAACTTGAATTTTGCTGTTGGTTTATGTTCTCTTATTATTAAGTCACAGTGAGAGATAGCTTAAGTTACTGTAGGTTCACTGAGCCCAAGCAGATACTGCTCCAGAAGAAAGTGTGGACCCATTGCTAGGGACTGTAATGAAAATGACGACAGTAGTCTATTGTCCACAGCAGCTTGATTTAGCAGTTTCGGAGAGGCTCAGGAAAGTACACTGCTTCATAATTAGCTGTTGAACAATTCCTGAAGTTGATGGGAATTTGGTGCAGAGAAATATTGGAGACTAAAACTCTTAAGTAAGTTTAATGCCTATGTGTTATTTTATGACATGTCAAGAAAATGAGGATGCCAAAATTATGTCTGCATAGGTTTGTAAAAATCCATTTTTTTCAGTTCTGACCTTCTCTCACTCCACAAAAAGACATAAAATTTTATGGTTTTATTTTATACTCCTACTTTGCTAGGTCTCAGTTTCTTGAGAATCTTTAAACTACCAACAACATGAAAATAGTTGTTTAATCTGAAACTATGTTGGAAATAGGTGGCATAGAAACACACTCTAAAGTGTTTGCACACTCTAAAGTGTGTACTCTGTCATTGTTTAAATTCTTATTTGATTTTCTGTTTTGTTTCCCTGTTTCATTTTTTTCCATTTTTGCGCATAAGATTGTTGGTTGTTGCCATGGTAATTCAAATTGATTCCTTTTTACTGTTTTTGCAGCCTTTCAGAAGAGAAGCCCTTCTTTATGCCCATTTTAATTACTGTAGAACAAATTATAATACCAACTGCTATTGAGGTCTATAATGTAGCACTATCTTCAACATAGTCTTTTGTCTAGATCCCCAGATTCTTGTTACGACTAACTCTTGCATATAGAATAATATCTGAGGTAAGGCCTTTATTATCTATCCATCCAGGTAGGAAATGTCTTCTTCTGGGGCTCAGAGCCATCCCCATTTTCAGCTGTAATTATGTCAATGCTCTTTTCTCTCTGAGCAAAGCAAATGTTGTTTCCACTAATACCTCTTCAGCACGCTACTCCAAACACACTTTTACTAACTTGCAGTTTGATCACCTACCTGTGCCCTGACACACTCTGGAAATTTCTCTCTCTTTCACCAACCATAAAATATTGATTTTCATTTTTATGGCCCCTTCCAGTTTTACCCCCCATGTTTTACTTCTTTACCCTCAGGAATTCAGCTCCTTCCTCTAATCTGCCCATAGTAGTAGCAGCCTTTACTGTCTATGACTTACACATACAAATAAACATTTTCACATACTTCCTTATACTCGGGAAGAACTTTCAGTAAACACCTAAAGCTAATCTTCATTACAAATTTAGTGATAAAACTAAGGACATTTCAAAAACCTCTGTAGAATTGTCCTTTGTCATTCATGGTTTTAAAAATGCAATTGAACAGGAATATTTTCATTTGGGTAATATTTCAGGCATCAAATAACAGAAGGGAAACAGAACATCTTGTGTGTTGTGCTGCTGTCCACACTTTGCAATCTATTGTGGTTAGTCAAGGACTAGCATCCTAGCTTTGTGTAATGCATACACACACATACGTAATTATATCTACTAATAAATGTGTATGTAAGTATATATCTAAAATATATCTCTATATGTCTGTTTTTAATTTTTTAAAGTTCTAGTTTAAGTGTACATTTACGTTTTTTTATTTAAGGGGAAGAAAACTACAACAGGAAAGTTATAGTTTTCTTATCCTTCTCCATAAAAATACAAATAATAGAACAGGATTCCTAAGCAGAAAAGCCTAGAAGTTTGTTGAAAAGAGGTGATAATTACAGTAGTGAAATAGCACCAAAAGGTGTGCAGATGGCTTGGACAACAGGCAGCAGTTTTTTTCTTTATTCATTGTCTCAGAAAGGTGAAACAAAACCAAGGGAGTCTCAAGACAGCTCTGCAGACTCAAAACCAAATGAATACAGAAACCAGTTCTTTGTCTCTTCGCTAAGCTATGCACTTTGCCTGTCTCCAAACCCATCAACATAAGTTTATGTTTGCTTTTCTCTTTACCTGTACCAGGCTGGTGCAGCTCCATTTCAGAGAATTATCTACTTGGCTTTCATATCCTCAGCTCTCACCCTGAATTAGCATTACCTCTCCTGTGCCACAGCAGCAGAATGGTAGCTTGCGAGCAGCCTGCGAGGGGAAGTGTGGTTAACTTCCTTGTGCATGTTGCCTCATTGAGAAAATTCAGGACTCCCTTGTCGCTTCCCACTCTGAGAGCACAGAGCACGGTATGTGTCTTTTTGTGGCATATTGAGGTTTTGCTGCACTACGACCCCTCTGGCCTTGTTATCTTCTGCTTCTGCTGCAGAAACACTCCGTGGCCAGTTATTGTATGGACTGATTAGAATAGGGAATGACGAAGCTTTAACACCATTAGTCACATTATTGTTCAATATGTGAGGATAATTCTTTTTAGATTCAAAAAAGTTAACAAAGGACTCTTCTAAATAGAGCTTGAATGTCTTAAAAATAAATCTGAGGCTTTAATGCTCTGTAATTATCTTGTCTATTATCTCATCTGCCACTTAATCTTTCATGCTTTCTCCTGATCTTTTAACTATATGGGGAGTTTTGCCATTTTTAAAAAACATACCTCTTCAAACAAATTCTGGGCATTTTTGAAGTTTTTTTTTTCTTCTGAAGCTTCACAAAATTCACTTGAGGGAAATTAGTTTTGAATCTTCATACAGAGAAAGTTACTGGCTATTTTAAACTTGAAAATAGTACCTAATTATGTTATTGCATAAGAGTTCCTGAATTCAAGGCAAAAATATTTTTCAACTTGCCTAAAGCACAAAATGCTAATTCTATTACTTTCCTGTGTTGAGTTGTATACATAGTTTTTCTGCCAAGACATAGCAGCATTAAACTGACTTTGGAACGTACTTTTTCAGGGATCAATTTCTAGATTTATCTGAGGAGTGAAGACATGAACTGGTGCTGATTTCCACAAAGGATTAGATGCGTTGGTTCAGCAACATTGGCTTAGAGCCAACCCACCATCCAAGAACCATAATTTGACTTCATTCTGTGGTTTAGTGCATTTTTCACTCATATTTTATAATAGCTAGCCTGTAATCAGAGATAACTTCATCAAAGCTGTTTTTAGAAGTGGAAGGGGCCCAGTACTTGGTTCCTGGCTTATTTTGACAGGGTAACTCTTCACAACTGTGTACCTAGTGAGATGGTGGAGGGAAGATGATTACCTTCTGCTTGCCATTTTTGTCATGATAATGAAGGCTAGAGATGATGATTAAATGTTTAGACAGTTTATTCAACAGTTTCCCAGTCTAAGACCATGCTCACAGTAAAAAAAAATTGTCTTATGCTTAAATGGAATTTTGTGCATTATGCTGCATGCCTGTTGCCTCCTATTCTGTCACTGGGTACCACTGAGAAGAGTTCAGCTCCCTCTTCTTCACTCCCTGCATCTGGTAGTTATAAGCAGTGGTGAAATCCCCCTGAGCCTTCTCTTCTCCAGGCTGAACAGTACCAGCTCTCTCAGCCTTTCCTCACAGGATAGATACTCCAGTCCCTTCACCATGTTCACGGCCCTTCTCTGGACTCTATCCAGTAGCTCCATGGTGATTTGGGGTTTGGAGCTTTACTGTCCTGACAGAGTCCAAGCCAAGGCATGCAGATCAACAGATGGGCCTCATTCCTCTGCAATGGCTTTTGTGAAACAGGCAGCCTGTCCCCAGACGAGAAGAGCAAACCCATCCTGCCTCCCAACCGTGGCCATGGGGTTTGGGGTGGAGGAGTCAGGCTGCTCTTGTAGGAAAGTGTCAGAAAAAGGCTCGGAGGGCTGTGACTGGAGGATGACAGGAGCCTTTTGGGTATGGAGGCAGCAGCAGGAGCCAGCAGCAGGGAAAGAGCTGTCAGCATGGCCTCTGTCCATGGCACCTGACTTTGCTTCAGGATGGGCAGACTGGCTGATGGACAAGGGGCTTGGAGACAGCCTTGCTCTTGTGCTTGGAAGGGGTATGCTGGGAGACTGTAAGTGAAAGGGGCTCTGTTGCAGCACATACATTAAAGAAGTTCACGGCATACTCCAAGACATTTGCCCCTTTTGCTTTCTTACACTGTTGAGACCCTACTAGAAAGCATTGCCTGCCGCGGTTTGTGCTTTGATTTTGAGAGACACAGGCTCTGAAAATCTTTGAATCTCTATGCAAGGTCCATGAACGCCATCAGCCGCTCTCTCAGCGCCAGTATGTTGGAGTGGAGGACAGGTCCATCTGTGGGGCTGGCCGGGCGCTCCCCTGCAGCCTGCTGGGTGGAGGTGTTGGAAGTCCTTGGAGCCGCTCGGTGCCTCCCCGCAGGCCCCCTTCTCCCAGTGTTGGACTCGTTGTTGTCAGGCCTTGGGCGCAGGTGGTAGCGCCGCTGCGGGGACCTGCTGCGCACCCTCTGCCTGGCCGTTGTCCTCTGCCGGCGGGCAGACGAGCCGACCACGTATTCCTGGTAGTTGTCGTCTGCCCTCACCGTGTGCAGGATGCGGCTGAAAGGATGCCTGCAGAGCGGGCATGCTGCTTTCGAGGCAGCCCACCGCCGGATGCAGCCAAGGCAGAAGGTGTGGAGGCAGGTGTCAATGTAGGCCGCGTGGTCCATGATGTCCAGGCAGATGGAGCACCATCCATCCGCTGCTGCCTCCTGCTGCCCTGCCTGCTGCAGCTGGCTCGTGCTGGCCATCGCGGCAGAGCCACTGCCCTGCAGAGTCTCCTTGTCGCCCGATGCCATGTCCTGCCAAGAGATGTGCAAAGTGCCTGAGCTCTTCTGGTGGCAGGAACAGAACAGCAACAAAAGCCCCAGAAAGTGGTGAGAGAGGGGAGGTGAGAGTGTCTCCTTGCAGGCTGGAAAGTGGCCAGCCAGCCCCACATGTGCTGGCCCCTTTGACTCTCCCCGAGCATGCTCACCCTCCATTGCAAGAAGCCCCCATCCCCTGCCCTGCCCCGTGGACAGCCAGAGTGACCCGAGCTAGCACAGGGTACCTGCAGGAGGCGTTCAGGGAAGGTGAAGGAACTGTGTGGGAGCCTTCAAAGGCCCCCACGTCCTCCTCAAGCGCACAGCCCTGGGACAGCCTGCACAAGGGCAGCTCTCCAAGCGGAGGTCCACGGTCCTGCTGGAGGTTGCACACTGTGTGTGTGCACTGGCAGGAGATCGGGACCAAATGCACCAGGACAGAGCCTGCAGCTACGGAAGGGCAGTGAGGTTGGGGCCATCACAAGTGCCCCTTGGTGACGTCACAGGAGTCTCTGGTGCTGTGCCCCAACTCCTGCCCTGCACAGATGGCGAACGCCCCAAAGCCGGAAAGCCCCTGCTTCATGGGATTTTGGCCATTTCCTGGTGGCCCGTTTAAGGCCTGACATTTAACTTCCAGCTTGTCAGGTCCTGTGGTGAGAGTCTGGTGCCCTTGAGCCATCTCTTGTTCAGGGTAAAAAGTGCCGGTTCCCTCAGCATGTCCTTACAGGAGAGATACTCCAGTCCCTTCATCATGGTCATGGCCTTTCTCTGGGCTCTGCCCAGTAACTCTATGTCTGTCCTGTACTGGGGAGGCCAGAACTGGACATAGCACTCCAGGTGTGACCTCACCAGTACTGAGGAGAGGGCAAGGATCACCTCCCTCCACCGCCTGGCAGGTCTTCTCCTAATGCATGCCAGGAGACCATTGGCCTTTTGGTGTGTTTTGCATTTTGGTGTCCCCCAAGAGCTCCAGGTGCTTTTCTGCAAAGATGAGATGGACCACCTGCAGAAACACTGCCAGGGGCCTTGCAGGCTGCTGGGGGTCTCAGCCAGCAGGTCTGGGGGAGTCCTTGTGGGATGTGGGGCAAGAGTGTATGGGGCTGCCCAGAGGTTACAAAAGGATGTTGCTGAGGAGCTTGTGAAAGTGTGCAAGGCTGGTGCCAGCGTGTCTGGGGAAGAGCTTAAGAGTGTGAGATTGAGGTGATTCCAGCAAGATGGAGAAGGGAAGCAGCACAGTTAACAGCCAAAAGACTGTTGAATTTCTTTCCCACATCGGCACACTGCTGGCTCATATCCAACCTGGTGTCCTCCAGAAGCCCCAGGGCCTTCTCTGCCAATCTGCTGTCTCCCCAGTTGGCTCAGAAATTGGTGCATGGGGTTATTCCTCCCTCAGTGCAGGGTTTGGCATTTCCCTTTGCTAAACTGCACAGGGTTCCTGTTGGCCCATTTCTCCAGCCATTTAAATAAAATTGTTAAAAGAAAACAGTTGGTTTGGGAAAATGTGAATGATAAGGCAGTGGTAAGAATGTCTAGATTTAAAGGTATGATAAGGTGGGGAAATACTATCTTTTCCTGCAAGGAAGACCAGAGGAAAAAGGAACAAGAATGTAGAATTTATTTTTCATTCTTTTCGTAGGCAAAATGGTGGAGGGGATTGGGATCCAGCCATATTTTCTGCAGGGTGACACTAAGAAATTGTACTAGTATTTCATTGCTCTCTTTAACATTACTCCTGCCTTTGAGGGTCTTCCTCCACCTCACATTTGGCCTTCAGAAAACACAGACATCACTAGGCACCAGACCTCCTGTTTAAGTGTCTTTGTTAGACCTCTCCTTCTTTCTTCTGTCTGAAACAGGAGAACAGTTGATTATGGCCTACATGCCATTCGGTCTTTTTTACGGGATGACAGAAACTCACTGAGTGCTACACTGTTTTGGAAAAAAAAGGCAGGGACGTGAAGGATCAAGATCAAGAAGGATGTGGACTGGTTGGAGTGGGTCCAGAGGAGGGCCACAAAGATGATCAAAGGGCTGGATCCCTTCTCCTATGGACAGGCTGAGAGAGTTTGGGTTGTTCAGCCTGGAGAAGAGAGGGCTCTGGGGAGACATTATAGTGGCCTTCCAGTACCTGAAGGGGGCCTTCAAGAAAGCTGGGGAGGGGCTGTTTGCAAGTGCATGTAGTGATAGGACGAGGGGCAATGCTTTTAAACTAGAGCAGGGTAGGTTTAGATTAGACATTGGGAAGAAGTTCTTTACAATGAGGATGGTGAGACACTGGAACAGGTTGCCCAGAGAGGTGGTGGAGGCCCCATCCCTGGAGACATTCAAGGCCAGGCTTGATGAGGCTCTGAGCAACCTGATCTACTTGAAGATGTCCCTGCTTACTGCAGGGGGGTTGGACCAGATGACCTTTAAAGGTCCCTTCCAACCCAACACATTCTATGATTCTATGATCTCAGTCAGTTGCAACACATGCGTTATGACAGCTACTGCTCCTAAATCTAACACCTACAGTTTGGGTGTTACAGATTTGTTTTAAATCCAGTTGTACCAATCTCCTTGGTAAACAAAACTGAGTTTTAGTCTGGGTCCCATATCTAAGAGCTAGCAGTCCAGACAACACTTAAGATGTCCTGCAATGAGGATCACGCATTCCAAGTCAGGGCTGATGCGCACAGGAAGGGCTCTGTGTGAGAAAGCTGTTATGAATGAAGACAGAAATATTTCAGCTTTTAGAGTACAGTCTGTCACCTCTCGTAACAGTAAATTATCAGCTGATACGTTTTATATTAAAAAAATAAATAATATATATACAAGTTTGGTAGTGCAATCTTTGATGAGTGAGACTGTCTTCATTGTGAAAAAGGATGCACTTTGGGTTAAAAGGAAGCACCACAAGTTGACTATTTAAATATAAATCCTACTTGAGATAAAGCATTTCTAACCTACTACCTAAACTGTGATAAAGGCAGCCTGTGTGTGTCATGTCTCCTGAGGGACTATACATTCAGGCAGCTTATTTGTCTTAGCTTACTTAAAATTAAAGCACAGATTTTACAATAAAAAAATTGTTAAAAATTATAGAACTCCAGGTAGCACACAGCACAACTGTAGCTTGGTGACAGTTAATAATCAGGATGGTTTAAAAAAGTTTTCATAAAAAGCTTTATGATAGAAACTCAGGATGAGGGAACTCCAACAAAAATGATGAAAAAGGAAATTTGACAAAAAAGGAGAGAAGGGAAATCAAAACTGAAATCCGGAGTTTGGGTTTGTGTGTGTTGTTTTCAGAGGTTTTTTGGGGTTTTTTGTTTTGTTTTGGGTTTTTTTTTGTGTGTGTTTTGGTTTTTTTTTCTAAAAGCTAAGACATGTTAATTTTTCATGAATGAAGATTTTTGACAGGGGGCAGAATTTCCCACTAGTTCAAATAATAGGTTTAACTCCACCCATCAGATGTACCTTCAGTCTTCAGATCCTCCCATTCTATTATCACAGCATGATCCTTTTACAGTTATAATTTATGCAAATTAATATGATTAAATACAATGTACATCAGTGACAGTGTTAGATTATACTTATAGCACCTGAGTCATTCTGGAGTCTGTAGCCTGTAGTGAATTCTCGAACTAGGCTTACAGTCTACCATATATTTTGAGGTTTAAACTTCATGAAAACAAACTTGAATGATAGCTACTGACAGGGAAAAAGCAAACCTTTTTAAAGTATTGTTATAAACACTGAAAGATTTATGCAGGCTTAAGGTTGAACCCAGATCTATTTCTAAATAATAAACATCTATCTGGAACAGTGTTCTATGTCTCTGGAATGTTCTTGCTTCAGAAAAAGAATCCCTTCAAATTTTGAGGTTTATTTCTGAAAAGCATTTAGATAATGTATAGAATTCCTCATTTAGAATTTGGCATGCATGACATGAAAACACATATTTGATATTCTCTCCCTGAGGGTATATATAACAGTGTCCCAGAGAGCTACAAGACCATTTATTATCTGTATTCCAAGAATATTGCAGTTGAGTATTAAGGTGCCTTATTGCATGAGCAATGGCCTCATAATAGGAAACCAAATTGCTTGGCACATGCAAAGGTACCGATCACATTGGAATGACTTACAGATGACTTTTCATTTTGTCCTGGAGCTGCAAGCAGAATGTTGCAGCTGCCAATTGAATAAAAAATTTATCATCACTTTGTCATGGTATCTCAAAATTTGTTAAGTTGCATTGGTTGTCTGTCTTGTCAAAAACTTCTTGTCACTTATGTGGTACGTAAAAAAAATCCAGATACATGAGAGGGAGCTAGCTTTAAAAAGAGGGAAAAATGGGGAAAAAAAATGAAGTATTTTTGCATACTGCAAGCAGCTACTGACACCACTAATTCTTGTAGTTTTGCAATAAGAGTTTCTTATCTTTTTAAGTACTCTGTACAAGTGCCATACTTCCCCCCAACAGGGGAAACTGAAATCAGTAATGAGGGAAACGAGGTAATAAAGCAGGATGAAATATATCACAACAGTGAAAAAGATTGTTTCTCACTTTGCTAGTTTAAACAATATTCAATGGTATATGCAACAAAAATGCATTAACATTTGGGGATTAATTATAATTTGTATTTAAAGTCTTAAAATGTTTGAAAACCAGCTTGTAACAGTCGAGTGTATTGAAAGTAAACATATTCCTGCAGATTTCAGCTCAAATGCCACAATATTGTATTACCACATGTGAGACAGCATGTTAAAATGAGTACTCACAAAAATGAGACTGCATGGTTTGCATTTATTGTTCAAATTGAATCAAAAAATAAGAGAGAGAGCCAGCAAAATTGCTGCCAATAAAAGGTATTTTTACTATGCGAGTTTTTACAAAGGAATTTTAAAAATATAGGGTTTAGTCTGACAGTATCCCTTTCAGTTTGTGAGATCAGGCAAAAAACTTCTTACACCTACACATCCTTGTAAGTATCAGCACAAATTATGCTGCCCTGAAGGATGGCAATTGGTAAGACAAGTAGATTTCCATTTGCAAAAATAGAGTTTTTTTCACTTCTGATTCTCCAGAAGTTTCAGAGAGAAATATTACATTTTAATTTCTTTTCACCAAGTAGACCACACTATAAAGAAAATGAGAAAACACTATTTTCTTTTCACAGTGGGCTACAAAGACAAAAACTCAGACTGATCTACACAAGTCTTATACAAATAGCTTGTATCTTAGACATGCTTAACTCAATAAACCTGCTGTCAATTACAACAGAAAAATCTTGCTAGCTGTAAGAGAGGCCTAACATCTACCCAGAGTAATGGCTGCCTTATCAAGTGATCAGATAATATTAATTCCTGTTGCTAGAAGCATCAAATTGTTTCTCAGAGTAATTGAAAGCAGTGCTTGGTGTTTATAAATACCAAACCATGTGTATAAATATCAAGTCCCAGTGTGTTCTGTGCATGAAAAAAAATTTATTTGTGGACAGATACAAACCTAAAAAATACACAATTTTTTATGGTTGAATATTACCCAGTGTTTAGGGCATTATTTCATGGCATTGGGCTGCAACGCTTACTTAATTTAAACGCGGTGAGATGTTTTGGTGAGGCCAGCAATGAGATCTGGTTGGGATCCCTTTGCCTTTTCTTATATATATATATATCTAGAAGACTTTTACTTTTTTCTGTTGGCACAGAAGAACTGCAAAGACCTGTATCTTCACTAATTTTGCTGTCATCCTCAGGTGACCCAATGCCTATCCACGTAAATCAATTATGTGGACAACATATTCTCAGTGATGCATCTGTATCCTAAACTGCTGGCCAGATGATAATGCAGTTCTATTGTTTTGACTGAAGAGGTACTTTCCCCTTCAGTTATGCCCATACCATTGCTAGTAGATCAGTGCTTTAAGTCACATAATGTAGCCAACTCAAGTTATAAAAAAAAATCCTTAAATATAATGAGAAAAAGTTTCTTTATGTTATTGATTTGTTCTTTGGAACATTGGCAGTGGTTTCTTGTAACACTTTTACACGTAGAGTTGGATCACATGTAACTATAATCTAAAATCTCAAGTGACAGCCGAAGACCATAATGACAAACAATGTATATATAGCATCACAGGCTGTCTTTGAATTGCCTCTCACAACTGAAGGATACCCAATGGTTAATCAAAGTTGGATCTTCTACTTCATATGCACTTCCATGATAAAATTGCAGCTGTATGCGATTAACTCTCACACTTCACCTTCTTTCTTAAAAAAATTAGGTTAATTTTTCTTTTCATTCATAATGTAAAAAATTCCAAATGGGTATGCCTTTCTTTACTACAGCCTATGCAGAGCAGTTTGTGAGGCAACAAGCTACATGATGCTGTCCTTTCAAAGAGGAGTTTATACTCTGTGTTATCTTAGTCATTGTAGGAATTGGTATATTTAAGGAAAAATTCAGAGATAAATAATTCTGTAACTCTACAGTTCACTCAACTATTCTGCAGAGCAATGCACAGCCTTATTTACAGTCATTGAGTCTGTTTGATGAAGGACTTCCCGTCACGAGCTTAGCACAGAGCATATGCAGAAAGAGCCTGGATGGACTGGGACAGTGGGAGCCTTCTTAGTGCCCTAAACAATGTCTGATGGTGCAGGAAGCATTTGGCTTCACAAAGTTCCTTGTGATTGATGTACCATTTAAAGCTTCCCCTTCTGTGGGTCATAAAAGAAATAGGATATTTGTACAGTAAGATAATTTTCATCTGATAAGTTGATCCATTTTTTTTAAATAGGGATGGAGGAACGTAGTTCACTACCGTTAGATCTGCTTAAGATAGCTTAATATCTAGTGCATCCCTCGGGTCTGGTGCTAGTCCAGCTGCAGAAGAGCTGTTTTCTTTGGCATGCTGTAAAAGAGCTTTGGCCTTTTCTTTCTGCTTTTTAGTGGAATAACTTTTCTCTGTTTTTCGACTAGAGTGAGAATTGACTGGACTATTCTTCCAAGATCTTGTTATCATTTCAATGCAGTGCTTAGTTTATTCACCAGGGGTCATCAAAGGTCTGGATTTTCTTTGTCTACTGAGGTGAACTGCATGATGACATTTCACAGCCTTCTTCAGGACTCGGAATTGTTCGTGTCCCTCTTACAGCCCTACTGCATAGTCTGTGATAACTATACAATGCACTCTGAAGACTTATTTCAAATATTTAAGACCATAGTGGTTATTTGGCAGTCTGAGCACTTAGTCTGAGAGTCACTTTTTTACACACTATTATTATTCTGTTAGTGAATTTAAATTTCCCTTGTATGATATTTAAATAAAACTATTAGCAAACACAGGAGCAATAACAGCTGTTTGTTCCTTGCAGATATTTGTAAAAGCAAATACAGGATAAAATGGAAAAACTTGCATTAGGTACAAATCTGGTCTCCCTCTCAGTTCTGGACTGTTTAAACAGCAGAGAAATCAGACTTTTCAGACCTGCCTATGTTATAGCTTCTAACAAAGGCAGCGACAATGAAGAAATCTTCCTAATGAAACACTTGTAGTAACTATTTTTTAAGCATAGGGTAAACTGCATACTGTTGGGAATAAAAGATGCAGTACAACATAACCCACGTTATCTATGGGCTTGTGTCACTAAAACACTGTAAGAAGTGCTTATTGTCCTGGACAAAACTTGTTGATGCTGAAATATCAGGTCAAGTGTGCTCCCCATCAGCTTCAAAGACTTTTGGACATGATTAAAAAGTTTACTTCACTTTGCCAGGCCCTTCAGGATTTACTTGAGTCAGTGAGAGGTAAGTTTCTGTTTCATGCTTGCATCATCATGTATCTTGAAAGAGATGCACTCATATTAAAACTCATCCTGTAAGGAGAATTTTTGTCTCCTTCGTAGATTTTTAATTTCCAAAGACAGACCGGGCTCCTTCTTTATCCTGTTAGTGGGTCACTGGAGCACTGATATGTTTTCTCTTCTTTACGCTATTTTAAGTGCATCTGCAAGGACTTTTACCATTGGTATGTATGTCACATTTGTTTGAAATTGACTGGTGTTCAAAAATATTCAGGGGAGACTTGCCTGCTAGAAACATTTACAGATAGCTATGTTAGAAAAGTAAAAATTAGTGTTTCCATTACATCCAGCAAGGTGCCTCAAGAGAGAAACATCTAAGACAGCTACATCATTGGCTGAGAGGGAATTTTTACAATAATCTTTTTTGCACTTTTGTGCTCTTATTTGTAACACATTCATGGCAATTACTTATTCACACATAAATAAATAAATAAAATTTAATATTTTATAAATTAATAAATTACATATAAATGCATATAGATTAATTACATATAAATGCTTGCCGCCACTTTAGGTTTCTATCCTTATCTAGCTATATGGTTTTTTGTCTACATGTATCACTAAAATCTTCAAATGCTTTTATGACAAGAAGCTTGATAGGAAAAAAAAAATTAAAGAGTAAGATAGTCGGCCTATGTCCTGTGTCAAAATTTCTTCCATAAAGAAAAAAAAGATGTGTCATTGCCCTAGGAGACTCCCTTCTGATAGGAACAGAAGGCCCAATATGCAGACCGGAAGCACTTCTTAGGGAAGTCTGCTGCCTCTCTGACGTGTGGGTTAAAGATGTAAAGAGATAACTTCCCACCCTGGTATGGTCCTCAGATTGTTATCCATTATTGATTTTTCAGGTAGGCAGTGATGAAGTTGCAACTAGAAGTCTGAGGGCAATCAAGAGAGACTTCAGGGCCTCGGGACAACTGGTTAAAGGATCAGGAACACAAGTAGTGTTCTTCTCTGTCCTTCCAGTTGGAGGGAATGATAAGGGAAGAAACAGGGAGACCCAACAGATTGATACCTGGCTCTGAGCCTGGTGTCACTGGCAGAATTTGGGGTTTTCTGATCATGGGTCAGCGTGCGTGACACCAGGCCTGCTGGTAACAGAGAGGGCACACCTGTCTCAAAGGGGGAAAAGGATGTTTTCATGAGTGTTAACAGGGTTCACTGAAAGTGCTTTAAACTAGATTTGAAGGGGGGAAGGATAAAACCAGGCTCGCTAGAGATAAGCATGGGGGTGGTATGCCCATGTTTAAGGGACAATGTGCTAGCGAGGTTCTTCATTTTGCCATCTCAGTGGAGGTGGGGGATGGAGATCCATGCAGCAGCAAAGACTCAGGGCTTGTTGATGTGTTAGAAACCATGGAAGCACCTGAGAATGGTCATGTAGGAATTAGGGCTTCTCCCTCCAAAAAGGTAGTGGGATCAATAGCCCAAATGAATTGTATATACATCAATGCACGCAACACGGGCAACAAACGTGAGGAGCTGGAAGTCGTTGTGCAGCAAGAAAACTATGATATAGTTGCCTTCATGGAAACATGGTGGGATGACTCACACAATTGGAACGCTGCAATGCATAGCTATAAACTCTTCAGAAGGGATAGACAAGGAAGGAGAGGCAGTGGGGTAGCCCTTTATGTTAGGGAGTGTTTTGATTGTCTAGAGCTTAATGATGGTGACAATAGGGTTATTATGTTTATGGTTAAGAATAAGGGGGAAGACCAGTAAGGCAGATACCATGGTGGGAGACTGTAATAGACCACACAACCAGGATGAAGAGGCAGATGAAATATTCTATAAACAGCTGGGAGAAGTTTCACAATTGCTAGCCCTTGTTCTCGTGGGGGACTTCAACTTACCAGATGTCTGCTTGAAATATAATACAGCAGAGAGGAAACAGTCTAGGAGGTTCCTGGAGAGTGGAAGATAACTTCCTGACACAGCTGGTGAGTGAGCCAACTAGGGAAGGCACTTTGCTGGACCTGTTGTTTCCAAACAGAGAAGGACTTGTGGTTGATGTGATGGCTGGAGGCTGTGTTGGGCACAGCGATCACAAAATGACAGAGTTTTTTATTCTTGGAGAAGTAAGGAGGGGAGTCAGCAGAACTGCTTCTTTGGACTTGCGGAGGGCAGACTTGGCCTGTTCCCTTTGGAGGCACTCCTGAATGGCAAAGGGGTCCAGGAAAGCTGGATATTCTTCAAGAAGGAAATCTTAAAGGTGGAGGGGCAGGCCGTACCCACATACCGAAAGATAAACTGACAAGGAAGAAGACCAACCTGGCTGAACAGAGAGCTTTGGCTGGAACTCAGGGAAAAAAGGAGAGTTTCTGAGCTTTGGAAGAAGGAGCAGTCAACTCAAGAGGACTACAAGAATGTCATGAGGTTATGCAGGGAGAAAATTAGAGGGCCAAAGCCTAACTAGAAGTTCATCTGTCTGATGCTGTAAAAAAAAAAGTTTCTATAAATACATTAGCAACAAAAGGATGGCTAAGGAGAATCTCCGTCTTCTATTGGATGCAGGGGGAAACATAGTGACACAGGATGAGGAAAAGGCTGAGGTACTTAATGCCTTTTTTGCCTCAGTCTTTAATAGTAAGACCAGTTGTTCTCAGGGTATCCAGACCCCTGAGCTGGAACACAGGGACAGGGAGCAGAATGAAGCCCCCATAATCCAAGGAGAAATGGTTAGCGACCTGCTACACAACTTAAACACACACAAGTCTATGGGGCCCAATGGGATCCTCCCAAGGGTACTGAGGGAGCTGGCAAAGTGCTCACCAAGCCACTTTCCATCATTTATGAGCTGTCCTGGCTAACCAGGGAGGTCCTAGTTGACTGGAGGTTAGCAAATGTGATGCCCATCTACAAGAAGGGCTGAAAGGAGGATCAGGGGAGCTACAAGCCTGTCAGTCTGACATCAGTGCCAGGGAAGGTTATGGAACAGATCATCTTGAGAGACATTACATGCCATCTACAAAAAAAACCAGGCAACCAGGCCCAGTCAGCATGGCTTTATAAAAGGCAGGTCTTGCTTGACTAACCTGATCTCCTTCTGTGACAAGGTGACCCACTAAGTGGGTGAGGGAAAGGCCATGGATGTTGTCTACCTAGACTTTAGTAAAGCCTTTGACACAGTTTCCCACAGCATTCTCCTGGAGAAACTGTCTGCTCGTGGCTTGGATGCGTATATGCCTTACTGGGTAAAAAACTGGCTGTTTGGCCAGGCCCAAAGAGCAGTGGTGAATGGAGTTAAATCCAGTTGGCGCCAGTTACAAGTGGGGTTCCCCAGGGCTCAGTACTGGGACCAGTTCTCTTTAATATCTTTATCAATGATCTGGATGAGGGGATGGAGCACACCATCTGCACCCAAGCAGATGACACCAAGTTGGGCAGTAGCGTTGACCTGCTTGAGAGTAGGAAGGCTCTACAGAGGCATCTGGGCAGGTTGGACCGAGGCCAACCCTATGAGATTCAACAAGGCCAAGTGCTGAGTCCTGGACTTGGGTCACAACAACCCCATGCAGTGCTAGAGGCTTGGGGAAGAGTGGCTGGAAAGCTGCCAGCGGAAAAAGACCTGGGGGTGTTGCTCAACAGCCAGCCCAATATGAGCCAGCAGTGTGCCCAGGTGGACAAGAAGGCCAATAACATCCTGGCTTGTGTCAGAAATAGTGTGGCCAGCAGGACTACAGACGTGATTGTCCTGATTGTCCCCCTGTACTCAGCGCTGGTGAGGCTGCATCTTGAATACTGTGTTCAGTTTTGGGCCCTGCACTACAGGAGGGACATTGAGGTGCTGGAGCGTGTCTAAAGAAGAGCAAGAGGCTGGTGAAGGGTTCTAGAGCACAAGTCTTATGAGGAGCAGCTGAGGAAACTTGAGTTGTTTAGTCTAGAGAAAGGGAGGCTGAGGGAAGACCTTACTGGTCTCTACAACTACCTGAAAGGAGGTTGTAGTGACACGGGCGTCAGTTTCTTCTCCCAAGTAGCAAGTGATAGGATGAGAGGAAATGCCGTCAAGTTGCACCAGGGGAGGTTTATCTTGGGTATTAGGAAGAATTTATTCACAGAAAAGGTTGTCAAGCACTGGAACAGGCTGCCCAGGGAAGTCGTTGAGTCACCATCCCTGGAGTTATTTAAAAGATGTGTAGATGTGGCACTTAGGACATGGTTTAGTGGTAGGCTTGGCAGTGTTAGGTTTATGATTGGACTTGCTGGCCTTAAAGGTCTTTTCCAACGTAAACAATTCTATGATTCTATAAGAGAGCCATGTCTAAAGGAATACTTAAATTATGGAAAAAAAACAACTAAAATCTGCTTTTGAACATGGTTTCTGTATGTTTCATAAGTTCCGTAAGTTACCTTGTGGCCTTTTTTAAAGTCTCAAAAAGATGACATACTGCTGTATCTGATTTACCAAGATGATCACAGCAGGCTCAAGGTAATCAAACAGAAAATTTATACACTTTGGCTGAAATCAATACACCGGTATTGACTTAGGCCAGCTGATTAACCACTCCTAATTTGATAAAAGATTCTTAGGTCTGTTTAATGAATATTATTAGTTGCTTGTTTCTGTTCAGTGTGCTCAGTAGTTTTCAAGAGAAAAGCATCTATTTAACGGGCTACACCAAGATTAAGAGAACTAAGGCAGGATACATCACCGAGTGAAATTCCATTACTGGACCTCTCTTTTGAGACTAATTTCAATATGTTTTCCAACAGATAGTCCAGTTTGTTGGAAAGATGATGAAAGATAAATTAAATAAAAATATAGAGCTTGCCTGATTCTAACTTCATTTGTCTTAGTATGAAATAAGTATGTCATCAGAGATATAAGCAAGAAAGTGTTCAGCAAATACAGTCTCTGTGACTGAGTACCTGTCATCAAATACACTGAATGTGTATAAGAATACCTTAAGAATTTCCTGTCGGTTTTTTCCCATCTGCTCTGATCTTCACCTGCTCAAAATTCCCCTTATGGTTCATATCTATCTATCTATCTATCTATCTATCTATCTATCTATCTATCTATCTCTATATCCATATCCATATCCATATCCGTATCCATATCCATATCTATATCTATATATCTATCTACAAAAGGTTGCAGTACAGTCTCTTTCTTCCGAACAGGAAAACACTAATTAATGTACTTTTCATGTCTTTAATGGTCTAGAGTTGGTGTCAACCTTCTTTGATGCTGTTGATAGACAATGGCATCTTTGTAAGCTTGTGTTTTCCACAGTAACCTTGAGAGAAGACCACTGGAATACTCCAAAACCATGCCCAGGAAAAAATGTTTTGCCCACAGTTTCTTACCTTGTTTTGTCTCACAGGTCTCAGAACAGTTATTTGACAACACTAAGGAAAAAGCTCAAGTGGTGTCAATACACCTTATACTGTTGAGGAATAAAGGCAGCAATTAGATATATGAAGACTCTGGTAGTCTTATCTTTTGTAAGCAGGCCATGGCAAGTCAGGTATGAAAACTCACTGTTTATAAATTTAATTTTTTGCAACTTTGAGTTGCGAAAGTTGTGGACAGGGAGAAGGCCACAAGCCATTGGTGAATCTGCACTCCGCTCAGATCTTAGCCTGCCTCATTTTATACCCGAAGAACTTCTACAGACAGTTATATGTGCATGCCAGGCTGCAGAATCAGGCTTACCAAGTTCACCATAGTGTCGGTCTTCATCAAAACCAAAGCTGCGTTGCATCATTTAACAGATACGTCTGTCAAACCTGGGTTATGCTGTCTGCTTCTTCTGTTAAATCTGTTCATTTTATGCATTAAGGGTCCATAACTTTGGTTTGAAAAATTCTTCTCAAGTTTTAAAGAAAGAGGAAGGGTGAGAAGATTTTCAGTGCTGTAAATCTGGATTCTGTGATCTTTTGCATGTCCTTGAAGTGCCGTATAATTCCCCTCATTAAGTGCTATACAGTGCTGGAATTCATTCATCTGACTGCTAATTCCCAGCAAACGCGCGACTGCATATTTTCACATGCATCATATATCCTTACCTTCCTTTCCAGATAACTTTGGATCTAAGGTTGTGGCAGTCTGCTCTTGCCTTTTCCCCACTTTCCCCCTTTTCCCCACCCCCCTGCTCCTTCTCAAGCCATGGCCATCAGCGGCAGTTGTAATGAGTTGCACTTGAACTTTGGGTCTGGCAACATAGTCAAAACACTGTCTGCAGTGGGGACCTAGATATTTTGTTCCCTTGTGAATATGACTATAGGTCAATTATCTTAGTCTATAAATAGTGGACAGCCCAAGAGCCCCTTTGAGTTCTCCTGCACGGCAGCGGGCTGCATGCCAGGATCTCCCCTTGAGTGAGGACACTCGCTTATGGTTCTCCTCCTTGAGGCTGAGAGATTCCTTGCCACAAGAGATTCTCAGTAAGTGACTAACAGCATACTAAACTTTGAAATTTTAGCTAAGTGATATAAAAGATTAATTGCACATATATAATCCTGTAGACATAAACCGTTGGCCAAATCTGGGACTAGGATTGGATCCAGCTGCACCTAGACTCCTCTCTGAGAAGGAGTTTAGAAAGGAAGGGGGTCCTTTCTGAACTTCATGACTCAATGGGAAGGTCTCCCTGACAGCTTGTCAGGGAGAATCAAGTGTACCCTGGCATTGAATCTCATAAAACACTGTTGCATTTGCTACTAACTTTGTTGAATCACTGTTTTATGTTAATAAATATTCCACTACTACTCTCTTAGGAGTGAAGTTAATCAGTCCGCCCACGACAAAGATGTTGGTGAACTCTGACAAATCTTGGGTATTCATAATGTGTTTAAAAGTAATTTTCTGGGGCATTTGCTTTCAAAAGCATTTAGGCACCTATCTGCTTCTTGAGTTGACTTCCAAGGCAGAAATGCATTTAGAATTGAAGATTAGCAATTTATTCATTAATTTGTAATTTAAGATAGTCAGTGCAGCTGGTACCTTTTCTAGCTTGTGCTTTTGTTCCCTCCCAAATGTCCTCTTTGACTGATTGATAGTTTACTGTTAAGGTATGGCAATTGTATTTCTTTGCTTTTAAGTAGTGCCTCCGTTAGAATCTGCTCATGTTTCCATTAGATTTGCTTTTTCTTTTCATAAATGATTTTTAGTTCTGCTCTTTGCAGCACTGCAGGGTCCTTTGTTATTTGCTTACAAGCTGATGGACTCTGTGTTTTAAACAACTGTCAATCAGGAAACTCAAAATGTCTTTCCTAATTTGCCATTATTATGCCAAGCACTGTTCGTGTTAACTCTGTGTAAGCAAGTTTTTGATAATAAATCCAATGGAAGAAGTGAGAAGCGAGAGACTGGAAGTTTGATGCCAAACACTACACTGAAGCTCATTGGTTTTACTTCAAAAGTACTTGCTGTACCTGTATGTAAAGCCTTGACATTGTTAATTGGTTTTCCTAGCATGTAATAACATTTCAAGTTATTCCAGGGATATGATATTCAGAAATTTGATAAAGGCTGTCAAATGCTTTCTTCAAACCAAAATGTCTGTGGTGTGAGATTTTTGATGTTCAGTGCTCTCTGTTATTAATATTGCTAGGGTGAAGATGCTCTAGGTCAAAAATCTAGCCTGCTATTCACCTCAGCTACTTCCCTTATGCTGCTTTAAAGAGTTTTCCTGGCACTATACTTAGGTGAAATGAGTGATTTTCCTGTTCTTCTTACTGTCGAAAGCTCTCAGCGCTTTCCTAATCTTGATCTTGATCTTCATCTTCAGCTTTCCAAGATTTTAACTTTCTATTTTTATTTTTACTTCCCTGTGGCTTGAGACAATGCACTGGTTTGTTCTGGATGTTTAAATTCTTTTACAGAAGGATCACGGGGTGTTAGGGTGTTGGGTTTTTTCACGTTGGGCATTTTGAATTACTTTAAAACTCTGTTTGTTGCTTTCTTGTTTAAGGTCTTTCCAGATCTCCCTGTTGTGGTAGATAGTGCATCTTGCCCATTAAAAACTTGCTAAGCAAGCTTTTACAGCTTTACAGCCAAAACTTTCTGTAACCTCTTTAACACCCTAGGAATATGATTCACTGGTCTCTGATACACAAACGTGCCTCCAGGAGAGGTTTCATTCAGAGAACAAAGAGAGAAAAAACTAAAGTTAAGAAAAAAATTAAAAGAAGTTTCCCCCATTGATACAAGGGAGGAAAAAGTCAATAAACTTGAGCTTATGGAGAATGAGATTAAAGATGAACATTTTTTAGCTGGAGTCACCAGCTCACAAACAGGAGTCAAGCTTGTAAAGTTGCTCACCAGGAGGAAGCTGCCTGCCTGCTTGTCTGAAAACTGTCACCCAGTTTTATTTCACGGAAGGGGAAGGAGTAACACAGCACACTAAGTTATAATTCACAGAAAAAAACAGGGCTTGGCACCTTTATTAGGGTGTGCTAGCCACATTGTTTGCTTCTGCATCCAGATGAAGTTGTGCTTGTGTTTTCTGTCACCACTGCCTGCTTCCAGTTTACCCAACCAGAAAAGTCCCCACTTTAACATCTGTTTCTGATTGCACTGGATCTGTCCTGCCTTCTTTTGAGGGTGTCCTGAAACCCAGGGCACTTCTCAAATCCAGTAAGGGTTTTATTCTATATTTTAATAACACTATATTTTTAGGATACAGAATTGTAATTAATAATTCTGAATACTGATGCAGCTTGATATTCAAGTCTGACTCGGGGATCGTGACAAAACCTTTCTGCCATGGGTGTTCATTTCAGGGGTTGTCCAGGGCAGGCCTTGAGATGCGGTGTCTGCCTGCCACTTGGTATCTTGGGGTTGACAAGCGGGCCAAGCACCGAGTTTCAGTGACAGCAAGTAGGTCCACCCTGGACTCCGCTCTGAAAGAGCTGTTCAGGGCTGCTCCCTGAGGTGCTCTAGGAAGAACCCATTAGAACAAAGCAGCATGTTTGGAAGGCTCTTTGGGCCTATTGTGGTTATAATAATATTAGAGCAGAGCTATACCAAGTGAGCTGACAGTTTGTTTTATTTTTAAAGGAAAAATTAGGTATTTTTCACTTATAACAAAATGGTAGAAACACCTCCAGCCTACACAGCTTTAAGGCAGCTTGCATTCCTTCTGAAGCTCTTCACACATTAAACTGTGATCTGTACCACTGCATTTTGGCATCTTAATCATAGAGCAAGCCATAGGGTGTTGCCACTCTGCAAGGCATAAAATCATACCAGAAAAACACTTTGAAAAAAACTATCAATAAATAAGTCTTTCATGAAAAGATGAAGTTTTAGTGTTTTCTCATGTTTTTCTTCTTTGTGTAAAGTCAGCCATGACCCAAAAATGCCGGTATGTGGATTAGTAAATAGCTTCTTGAATAACCATTGATATGCGGTAATCTTCTGGCATGAGGTAAAAGATTCTGCAAATCAAAGACTGGAGAGAATTTTTATTTCACATTTAGATGTATTCCAGTACTAAATTATTCAGGGATTTTAAATCTCAGCATTAATAATTTTTGGTTTGTTTTGGGGCTTTTTCTTCTTTGTGGTGTTTCCTCAAAAGTGGGGGAATTTGTTGCTTTTTAAATCTCTTTCTTTTCTTTCCCAAATAATTTTTTTGTCCTCTTCTCACAAGGAAATTGAGCAGTCTGATATAATAAGGACAGATCACAAAGAGCAGGTATTAAAAGGTTTAAGAGAAAAGTGAAAGAGCAAAGTATAAAAGTTTGATCCAAAGATCCATTATTACACAAACTCTCTGTGATTTCAATAGTCTTGTTTTTCTGTTGGGAACTGTAAATATGGGAAGGAATTAAGATTTGGGTTTTGCACCAAGAAAAATCATTTAAGAAAAACAGGGAACTGATGTAATTACATTCAAGTGGTTTAAATGACTAAACATTAAAAAATTGTAAATAGTGTAGGAAACAGAGTAGAAAGCAACTATCATCAGGGAAATGCCATTGCTATTAAACTAGACCAAGTTTAGGGAAGGATTTAGTGTTGGGGCTTAGTCAGCATGAGTTATGCTTACAGACCAATGGTAGGAAAGTACCTCAGAAGTTTCTTTGAGGGTTTTGCCAGTGAAAAATAAAAATCTTTTGTTGCAACTTGAATGATGTCCTCCATGGTTGAGAAAAATATATTAAGTGTGCTTGGTCAACATTTGCAAAAATGTGCTTATGAATAGTTGCAACTATTCAAAAACTAAAACAGATAAGAAAAATAATAGGCTTTAATGTTTTAAGATAATAGGACAAAATAAAAATCCAGCATTTCTTGGAAGTTTTGGAATGGGGTCAGAATGCATAATGAAAGAACTGTGAAATCTGGATCCAGTTTTACTACAGCTGATCATGACTCAAAACAGCCAGAAATCTCAGGAAAAAATTATGACTTTCCCACCACTTGTCATATTAGAAATTTTTATCTTTGCATTCTCTTCCAATTGCAGTCATTCTACAAATACATACAGCCAGTTTGCACCGCTTTACAGTACAAACTGTACAAGAATATGCCTGGAATTAAATCTAAATAGCTCTTAGAAAAAATAATTGTGTTAAATCCTGCTCCAAGATGCATGACTTGAATATTCATCAGTATCTATGGCTCTTTCTAAATCTCTCTTACAGAGATTTTGGCACAACGAGAACTCATCAGATTTGACATTTGCATTTTCAAATCCTTTTAGTTTGCAGTCAATGAATAGTAGACAAAGATGAAAGATGCCCAGTGCAAATAGTTTCTCATAACATTTCCAAGAGAATTACTTAGACATAGCATTATTATCATATGGTGATCACAAAAATGGGATTAATGGTTAGATATGAAGTATATGAGTCATGAAGCTTTCTTCTGGTGCTTGCTTCACAGGCTGTTTTCCATTGGTGTAACATATTAAAAGAAATACAAGGTAAGGGATGTCTATCTAAGGATCTAATGAAAAAAAGCCCAGTAAGAGAGGTCTTTGTCTCTGAGATGAAATTACTAACAGTTTTGCTATGTGCTTTCTTTCTCAGCTGAATTTAGGAACACATAATCACGTCAGTTCAGACTTCACTGTAGTTTCACTGTGGAAATGAGCCCATTTTGTCCTCACTTCATCTCACTTTTTAAGACTGATAAGCAATAAACTTCTCACTTCATTCACTTTTAGGTCACCTTACACTGCCCTGTGTTCCTGTGGCAGGTTTTCTTTTGGAAAGCAAAGAACATGACATTGGTGACAAATTTCTATGCATCTGCTTGCAGATAGTTTGGAGTTTCTTTATATCCTCTCTCTCTTGCTATCCATAACATCATAGAGAAGATTCCCAGAGCAAAGTACAACTGCTACCAGACGTCTTAAAAACTGGTGGTCTGTTCATCTAAACTGGTGGTTTATTCATCTGTTTACAGGAGAAAGGATGTTCTTTTGAGTTCTTAGAGTCAGTGTTCCAAGGCAGTGGATCTGCATGCACTTTCCAGCACAGTCACCATCTGAGGCTGAATGCCTGATTCTGACTCTGCTACTACTGATCTATATTAACCTAGTTCCAGGGACTTCAGAGAAACTTCTGTGGGATGATAACTGCCTTCATTAAGCAGGGACATATGTGATCAGTACTAGCTTAACATGGAAAGGAATAAAAATCCTGTGAGCTCATTTGAAGGTATCTCATAAAGTTTGACTGTACTTTTCCTTCTCCTGCTCCAATCTATTTTAATTTCTGTGAAAAAGAAAACTGACCTTTCAGTCTATCAGTACACATAGGTACCATATTAATTTCCCAAATCTTTTTATCAGTGCAACCTTTCAAACATCAATAAAGCACACGGCACATCTCTGCTAAATACAAGCAGTCTATATCTTCCCAGTGCAAGCACAGAATTAATTCCATGGAAATAGATAGAGTGACACCACTTCAAAATTAGGGTAACTTAGCTGAAAACCAGGACCGTCAAACAAAAAGAGAGGAAGCCAGCAAACAAAATTAGCATTGTTCAGTAGTACTTAGGACTGAGAGGGTCAGCAAATTTAGAGAGATCACATGCCAATTAGATGAGGCACATCAACAGTTTCAGGAGCGATGGCGCAGTTTATTGGAATCCTATGACTCAGAAAGGTTATTTGGATTGGCATAAGATTGGATTTTTTTAAGAATTTGTATATTTTTGCATGCCTTGTGCAACTGCCACATGTGTTACCAGGGCTGTTGCTCTGAAACAGATAGGGGCATTACTCTCTGTTTTGTTGATGTGTACATCTTTTTTCCTGTTTTTATGTAAAGTAATAAAATCCCTTGAATGGTAGAACAAAACAAATGTTCGCAGTTGATCTGCTGCTGGAAACGTGCCTGTTGCTAATTTCATTTTTTGTTTTCAGCACGGTATTAAAGTAACTGAGTGGCCAATATCAGCTCAGAGGGGGCTTTTGTTCTATTTGTTGTGGATGCTTTTGAAGTTGTTTTACAGAACAGAGTAAGAGTCCCTAGAGTTCAAGAAGGCATGAGGAGACTTTTCCTGACATTCCCAAGAATATTCTAGAAACCCACAACCCCAAGGGAACAGGCAGGTATGGGGCCTTGATCCCTCCTCAGCAAATGCAAAGCCTAGGCAGAACTCGCTGTGACTTTTTTCAGTTCTCTTCTCTTGCTGCAGCCAGATGGAGGGGATAAAGCCTCAAGGTTGCTTCACTCATTTTGTGAGCATTTTAGCCAGCAGGTCTTACTGTTTCAACATGTTATTCCATAACAGAACCTGTTTACCTTCACTGAAGAGTAGTTGATATGCTCACCAGCATCCCTGAATTTTCCCCAGCTTCTAACCTTGTAGCAACATAAGTAGCTCATAAAGATGGCTTTGTTATTTTTAGAGCTGCTTGGTGGTGATGACCTTGTATAAAGACACCAAGTCCAGAAGGTAATCTGGGCAATCAGTGTTTCCAATGTATTCTCACTTAGAAAATGCAGACTCACAAATGGGAATAATCTTTGCTCTGAATCAGGTCTGGAGCTTTGAATTTTTTTTTTTTTTTTTCCCAGGCTATGGCATGCATGTATTTTCAGAGGCCATCACGTTTATGCTATGCAAAGAATTCATTGAGAATGTGACCTCTTGGAGAAGTGTGGTCTGGCATCCTTTCTCAACATGTTGTTTCTAGAGTGCCCTTGCACCCCATTACATTTTGTCACTATGCAAAGATATGTGTTTGGAATTCCCAGGTACAATTTCCAGGATTAATTACTGGAGGCTGTAAGGAGACTTGGCAAAGCAAAGAACTTTCTGATTCTTGCATGTAAAATACAAGCCTGCAGCAACAGGGCTTTACGCATTTACACAGGTTAAATGATGTACAAACAGGTGACACACTTCTAACAAACTATCTGCCATTTTTCATCAAGTGCTTCATCTCCTTTGTTGAAAAATAAGAGCCTATTTCAGGAGCTCACGAAATGTTGTTGCACAGAAAGCTTATGTTATCTGAGACCTCTGGGTCAATTATTAACACGGCGTCATGTCAGGTGTTCCTTGTCCCCTTTTTCTCTCACTCACTTTTGATAATTAGTTGAAACTCAGCGTTCAAGAATACTGCCTTTGTTAAATGCCTGCAGGATGAGGTAAGACTATAGGATTAATTCCAACATTTTTCAGATCCACACATAGTCTAGCAGGGAGCAGCCTTGAGAGGCAAAAAAGTGTATTACTCACTTTGTCTCTCCTTTCCACTCAAACCCAAGTATATGAAATTTAGATGAGCTTTTACTGAGGCACTTACTAGGCCTGATTGGGTATTCATGCTCATGACATGCTCTCTCTCTATAGATTTTAACAGAATCACTACTCATTCACTTCAGTGCAAATGGAGCCTGAATTAAAGTTAATATTTCTATGTCACTCTTTTATAGACTTTTCGATTATCCCCCACTCCAGCAAAAAACTGGAAGAGAGGATGGCAAATGTTCTTCCTGACTTTGGGGTGAGATTTTTCCCTACTTTCTGTGTAGAGTGAGCTTGGCAGTGAATCTCAGGGTACCCAGTAACTGCTACAGCAATACCCAGGAAGACTGCATATCTGGTATCAGTTCTCGCTGAAAAAACTTGAGACAAAGAATACAGAGGAATAAAAGAACAGGAACAAGTGAATGCAGAATTCTCCTTTGTGCTATAGTTTGTGCAGTCAGTTATGTCAGGAAAGTGTGGATGTACAACACTGCTGTGCCAAAACGGTAGTACTTCATGACCACAGCAACTTGCTATTAATGGGTGCATATAGTACAGTGTCATTGAAAATCTCCTCAAGGGTTTTCGTGGAATCAGAATAGGGCTCTCAAGTGCTGTGAGCATACAATCAAGGTGAGTAAGACAAATTTAGAAGGCAACAAACCACCACTGGAAGGTGTTCCAGATTATAAGCAACCTACGTCTTCCAATAAGTAGTAGTTTCTGGTTTTGGTGATGTTTGCAATGGCTTGACCTGGACTGAAACTATATAATTCATAGTCTTATAAATGTTACTGGCAACTACAACTCCAAATTACAGTTAATAACGTATTCTCCTCATGTTTTAGGAAAGAGCTTCAAGATCTTTGAAAGAAAAAAGATTTTATGGATTCCTGCATGTCCTTCCTGTGTTTCTGTATGTATATTGTTTATAGGTATACTGTACTATGATTGTTTTTATTATTTCCTTCACCATTTTTTCCTGAGAAATTAGTGCTCATGAGCCTCTTGAATGAACATTTAAAATTAGCTTTAATTACCTGTGATCAGTTCCCTGCTACTGGTAGTTTGCTATAATGATACTTCTGTTTGTGATTGAAACCAAGTTATTAGGACCCTTTCGTTGCAGGTTAAATGTTTGTTACTGTTTTCAAGTGGAGAACTAGGTTATATATCTATCTTCTCCTTTTCCCTTTGATTCTTTAAAGACTTAAGTGTTTACAACCCACTTCATCCTCACCAGAGCAATGATGCCTCCTATGACACAGCAGGCCACATTTCACATACTAAGCAAACAAGGAGATGTAGTTTTTCCATTCACAGGACCACTGTTTCCCAGTGGATCTTGGAAAGAGAAGCATAACACTACTCATTGTGTTTTGGGTTTTCTAACAGCACTCTGAGTTTGATTCCACAATTAGCTTAAACTGTATAAAGTAATTGGATAGAAATTCCATGTCTGCCTTTAGGTGATTTAGTTGTGGTATGTTTTGAGCAAATTGGCAAAAAACACCTGAACATGTCAATGGCTTCTTTTTGCTTTTAGGTTAAACCCAAACTTCAATTCAAATTTAGACTTGAGTATGATTCTTAGGCAGGACATAGAACTTAGAGCAACATCAGTTATCCTACATATCTTCTTCTGCAAGCAGAGAGGGGTAAATTGACCCTTACTCACATTTGTGCATCCCCAAAATGAGTAAAATGTTTAGTGGGCTTTGTCAGTAAGATTTTCTGAACAACAGAAAAGATACTATAGGAAAAGCCTTATTCCTCTCCTTTCATGGTATTGATTTTAGCATAAAAGAGTACCCCAAAGCCACTAAACACAAAGAAACAGCAGTATTAATAATAAATATTAGACTGTCCAGTGGGAATTGATTTGATGCAATCCATTGTATTCATGGGGCAAAAACCAGGTACTAGGCTTCTCCTTCAGTTTTTCCCTAGTACGGGTGGTGAGAATGACAACCAGCATCTTTGGCTTTGCTCAATAACCATGATCCTCCCAAGTCTAGTATAAAGCCCAGCCGGTTAGCTTCCTGAGTATCCTCTCATTGGAGGGATTCTCAGGTGGCACAGGGCCTCCAAAGTCATTGATCTGTGCAGAGAGCACGTTTGGGACATGTGCAGGCTGTGGTCAGCCCTGGGCCGCACTGGTCTTCCGCTGCTTCAGCAAACCTGCTGCCATTGGAGTGCTCCAGTTTGCATGACCAGCAGGCCCAACACTGTCGATCCCTCGGTCCAAAGGAGCATGAAGATCACTTTTAGTGATAATTTCCCTTAAGGCCCTTGTTTCTCTGCTAAAAGCCTTCATCGTGCGTTATGACCTGAACAATAACCTTGCATACCGACATATTTCATACAGTGAAAGTAACAACTCCATCCGTAAGGCATGAAAAACTGATCAGACCAAGCAGTTTGGCTTCAACTTGTTCTGTATGTTAAATGTCCTGTTGGAGGTCACACAGTGATGCAAAAGTTAAATGAGGAACAGTGGGATTGGCAAACTCAATTCTTTTTGTCCTTTGAGCCATTGAGCATAGCCTCATTGACTGTCCTGTTGGGGTTAGGGGTCAAAGAAGAAACTAAAAAGGAAATGCAACATAAGCCACTATTACGTAAGTCCCTTTTAGCTAAAGCCAACAACAGCCCCCACCTTATTCAAAGTAGGTTTGCTCAGCAACGTATATAGCACGCTGTTTTCCTTGAAGAAGACCTACCAAGCTGAAAAGCCCAACTGACAGCACCAATTCTGCATCTACCAGTCCCTACAGTGACACGGGGCTCGTGAGTAATTGAGACACACAACTTCAAGCAGTAGAAAAAGTGTAGCAACAAGTGAGAGTACCACAATGGACTTGAGTGCCACTGTTTTCTTTCTGGTTCAACCTTTAAGCAGCATTTCCATGAGTTATGTAGTCTCCCCTTATTGTAAATATGGGTTCAGCTTTGGTTTGAGTAATTATGATAGAAATTACTGGTACTGTTGTGCAGATTCTATTTAGCAGGTTCCCTAAAATTAGTTTAATCATTTTAATACAGTTTCTATTCAATACATACCTAGATCACAAAATTGCTACCATATTTAATGCTTTGTGGGCTTCTTAACAAAGTCACAGAAGAGAAATTGACATTGAAACTAGACAACTTTTACCAGGATTCTTTGGCTTCTAAAGAGGAATTGAAAAAAAATGTGTATGATAGAATGCAGCTTCCACAGATTTTAAGCTTCCAGGGTAAAAAAAATATCTCCATTTTGCAGAAATGTTTTGACTCCTCATTGGGGAAAAGCCAAATTGATCATGAATAAAGGTTCAGTGCAATAATGGTGCCGTCTAACACTATTCCCACTTCCTTGATGGATAAGCTGGCCCAATATTACTGCTTTAACTTTTGCCTAGGATCATCACTCAGGCACTACTAATTTAACTTCCATTACAGCAAAGTATCTTTCCTCTTCTTCCAACGAAAAGTAGATACAGCACAATTACAACTGTCTGCTGTGCAAAGCAGTGGGTTAACAAGTGAAATCATAATGCTGCCAGTCTCATTTTTGTGATTGTAAATATGTCAGCCACAGTTCTAGCAGCACGTTTGTGTTTTTCCAACAGATGTATGCTGGAATTTTCAGAAAATTTTCAGGGAATGAGGAGGCCAGGTCATCCTGGCTTTCATGAGCTTAATAAACATCCTTGTGTCCATTCCTGGAATAGCTGAAGTGCGATGATTTACATGTGTAACCAAGCCCACAGCATGCCCACTGATTGGCAGGTTCAGCTCCATTTTTGATCAGAAAGGAAAAATGTGTGATATTGAGGAAATGGTTATATTTTCTTCTGTCTACCTAGATATAACGCTTTATCCTGTGTACCTAGTTGCAACCATGCATGAGGTTTGCATTTTCTAGTTATAACAAAGGTATGTTATGTTGGACCTTTTAGCTGGACACATAGAAAGGAGTTCTTTGTTACAGTTCAGTGAACTAGCCCATCTCATTTGTGAATCATTAATGATACTGACTGCTGGGTAAATTTACTTTGGTCGTAAATCTATAAATGGCATGGGAAGATGTGGTAGAATGGTTTTTCATACTTAGCTTCTAAATGAGAACATTATGGTTTCAAGGAAGGTAGAGGAAAATATAAATTAACATTTTGGGAGGAGACACAGCAATCTTATAAAGCTAACATTTTTCGTTCTGTGATATTATCTCTACCATTCTGTTTCCTGTAGCTATATATTGCAGTGAGTGAGTATACACAGTCATGTAGAAGTTGTCCACTTTAAGACTGTCTATTATGTAAAAAACTTTTTAAAGCTGCATCTTGAGGAGGCTTATTTACAGTGGTTTACAGACAGAGTTTAAAAATCAGGTAATTCAAAACGCATTTGATGTTATTTGGGGTGACAAAGTGATCTGAGGTAGGAAACAGCAAGTCTGAACATGAAGAGGGATTTTCCTGAGGATCATGGCCTAGAAAAACGGACAGTTGTGTTTTCATACAGACATAGTCACTCTAACTTCAAATACAAGGTGTCTTGTAATTAGGTGCAGTAAATACGAATAGATTCATATTCAGAATGGAAGAATGCTGTTTGTTTCTTTCCTCTCTTATTGAAGGAGATAGCTCTACAGCAAACAGAGCTTTGTTGACCTATTTTCCATTAGGACAGAGTTGGTATAAATTCAGGAATACAGGGTGGCTTTGGCGCAGGTGGGTGGGAGAATTCCTATAACTACATACAAGCAATGGAATAACAACCCCAGTCCCCCACACCAACTACACCTCCCAAATTTCCATCTTGTGAGAAATTCTGATGCTTCAAAATGGGGTTTTGTCCTGAAATAGGAAAAAAACAAACACCAACACTTTATAGAATAAGAACTTCAGGCAACTTTCATTCAGAAATTATGTTCTCTGGAAGAATATAGCTGTCACCTAATTTCTTTACTACACTATTTTGCTATAGGAGGGTTTGCAGGACATAATGAAAAACTGATCTAGCTCAGGCACCCAGAGAAAAGCACTTGGCTTTGAGGTATTTCAAGCCATGTTACTCCCCATTGCCTACGGAACTGGTATACTTCTTATTTTAAGGGCTCTACCTACATCAAAAAGAAAAACTGAATTATGAAACACTTGGATTCAGCAACTCTCAGTTCTTCATACATTAATTAACAGTATTTGCTAAGCCATGAGGCAAGTTTCCTACACTAAATTAAGATGTAATGTAAATAAGAATGCACTGGGCAAAGTTCATTTTTAGTAAAGTTCATATGTATACCAGTCAGTGAATTTGGGCTTACTAGTTTTTGTTCTGCTCATGGTTGACTCAGAGCCAACCTTGCTAATAATTTCATAGTAAAATCAGGTTAGAACATTATTTTCAAAGGTCTCTTTGCAAATACGTAACAGGATTTTTTTTGCCCTTAATTAATTTATTAGTTTGTGTTTTGTCCTTAGATTTCTAGCCTAATTTATGGGTGTGGTAAACGGTAGCCTCTTATTTCCTAAGCATGCTAGTTTCTTAGGATGTGTTTTGGACAATATGGACATTAGCATGCATCTTCTGTCTCTATCTTTTGTTAGCGTTTTGCCTAATGCACAGTAAAAATAGAGCTATTTTCCTTACATGAAATGCTCTGAACTAACTTCTTAATTGCTTGAATAAGTTACAAACGATAACCATACAGAAAAGCAAAATCCCTTTATGTGTTGTATTGCAGGACCACATGAACAAAGAAACCAATAAAAACTAACACAGCACAAAAATGTAATGAAATGTTCTTCCTTTATTTGTGTCTCCACCCAGGCTGTAAACACACACTGAGGCATTCATTTATCTTTACAGATCTCTAGCCTCACTATAACAATAATTAAATTCAGACTTAGAACTCTGACCCAAGTGTTTTTTAGAAGAAAACTGAGATATTTTTTTCTATTTCTGTTTCTAATTGTACTAATCCATACAAATACTAGTAGTTTTATGGTGAAGGACAATGGCTGGAGCAGTCTTCTTTAAAGGCACCTCACAGTAAGACGCTCTACTGGTGGTGTCATTGAATTATAATTTTCCAGTTTTATTTTGTACCATGCACATACACCTTTCAATTTTACCTTTTACATAAAAAAGAATTTTATGAGACAGGACAAAAATAACTTATGATTATATGAAAAATAACTGTAACAAATCATGAAATTATACATACTAGTAGAGAAAAAAGTGTAACTAATTCTTTTGAAAATTTATTTTTCATGGTATGCAACAGATATATCTTTAGAGGAAATATCAGCCAGATATACAGAATGGCAAATGGAGTTCATATGTGTATATGTAAGCACGTATAAATATGTAGAATACTCTGTAAGGTTTAGGAAAAACATACTCCCACTTTCACTCCTCACCAAAGTGCTTTGTGTAAAAATATTACACAACATGCTGCTTTCTGTACATAATAAAGGGATTTTCTCCTCGAATAAAACCCCACTCAGCTAATTTTAAATTGTGGTCTTTTTCTTTTGCTTTATCTGTTCCTAGGAAATATTACAAATAAAAAAAACCCAAAAAACAACAACAAAATTTCACACAAACAACAAAAAAAGTGCTGTTTAAAAAATCTCCTATAAAATTACACAGGGAATAAACAGTTAAAATGTAATTTTTATACTCATTCACACATCTTCAAAAAAAGTTGAAAACAAAATACAATGTGACAGATGGCCTTAGCTCTGCAATACTTCAGCATCCGGTATTGGCGAACCATAATGCCTATATGTGTATCTGTATATATATGTGCATATACATATACACAGAAAGGGAGATCCAAATACACACATGCACTCGCATACACTCACACATGTACACATGTGCTTTGAGACAAGATTTTAAACTCCAGTGTAGACCCATTTCTAATGCAGATATAAATAGACCATTTGAGTCTGAAAACAAGATAATTGCATAAAAGAATGATTGTAAAGAATTTCATTAGAATATTGTTTAATGTCCATGACGTAAAATAACTTCATCTCTTAGATATGGATCCCTTTAGAAAGTTAACAATCCAGCAAGTAGAATAAAACACAAAAAATCACTGAGGCACAAGTATTTGCATATAAGTCAGTAACTAGCATTACGCTATGTATTTTCACAAGCACCATTTTTCATTGTAACATTTGACAAACACGATTCCCTATTTAAATATCCAAAATACATGAGACAAAATGGTTCTTTTTTATAAAATTTTCCTCAGTGATATAAGCTGATCCCCCAAAGTCAGTCTGACTCCAAAGAGAATAATGAAATAATCACGAAGAATCCTCTTTGTCTTTGATACAGAAGTAAACAAAGGCGTACCCTTTTACAAACTGATAGCCCACTCTCATGTGCTTGATTTGACTGTACTCTAGCTCCTTCTTTTTAAGATTAAGGCTCATAGAAAGTTGTAAATATATATATTATATTTTATATATATATATATATGAAAGAATGAATGAATGACTTGCAAAAGTGTCCTTTTCAAAATGTAACTGATGAACCCACAAATTATGAATATCCTTTTTGAATTCTGTCTTCCCAGTTCCCTTTGGTTGTGATCTGTCAGGATGTATAAGCCACCTCTCTACTGGACAGTCTGAACATTCAGACACTAGAAAAAATATTTAAAAATATTTAAAAGTCAAGGTGGTACAGATCTGAAGTCAGCAGCAATATTTCAGTTTTGTACACAGCAACTGACAAATTCTGGACAACCAATCAGTTAAAAGAACCTTGAAAAGGATTTATATATACAAAAGTATATATGTACATATACATGCGTATGTACACACTGGGCCTGATCCTGCCCTAGTTGATTTCGGTGGAACAAAACATAGTCCTACACATTTGAAACTGAAGAGTTCAGCATGCCTAATTACTCCCGCTGAACCAAGTTATGCATGTGGAGTGACCACAGAATGGGCTTTAGGACAGCACAAAATTAAAGCTGTATTAAAAAGCGAAACTCACTGTCAATGCACTGGATCAGATCATACATTAATGCAAACGGACTGTCTTTTTGCCTGAGTGTGTCTAGCTGTGTAGGAAGCCTGATGTCGTTTTTATCCCAACAAAATCCACATATAGTAACAACTAGACCTGCCACTGCAAGCTGAAGCAGAGGGACGTATTCACTTGTGATGTGAGAAGCAGAATAAAAGGGGAAAGAATTTAGTACAGAATTATCTGTATTTAAGCCATATTCCTTCTTATTGTACATCATTTGTGTGCATGGTTTATCCATATATTCTTTGTATTTATTGGATGAAAATCTCTCCATCAAGTATGTAAGCACATATGCCTGTATATAAGAATATACTTCATGAATAAAACGTCAAAAGATTGACAGTGTTTACAAACATCTGGACATAAATTCATCTATGCAACATAATGGCAAATAAAATTATGAATTTGACTCAAACTGCACTCAACAACTTCCAAAAGCATCTCAGGATAAGAAAATGCTTCTATAAACATTTTTTAAAATCCATCTTTCTAGAGGAGTGATTTCAGAAGCATAGTTGTGGTCTAGCCTGTAAGAATGAACTTCGGATTTTTGTCCTTCTTATTAAACCAGGTCATGGGCATATTAAGATGCACACTACACAATATGAAATTCACAAAATGGATAAACAGGGATTAATAACCTGGGTTTTTACCCAGTCTTAGATAAGGTAAGGGTTGCTCCCTAGGAATATAGGATCACAGTGACAACACATCTCCACCGCAAAATACTGGTTTTAACTCATACCCCTGTAGCTTTCATGAAGGGTAACCTCATTTGCTTGCATCCTGGACTAAATTCGAGGACCAGAGCCTGACATTGAGTAGAAAAATCAAAACCATCAAACCAGTTCAGTTTTACATCTCTAAATAGTCAGAGGGGACATAGAAACTTAAGAGTAGCTCTTTTTTCCTGAAAATGTGGTATGGGAATGAAAAATATTTGGGCAATAAAAATTAATTGAATCAGTACAGATTGCTTTTAAAGATATCTGTGGAATTTAAGGAAGAATCTTTCTACAGGCTATTTTAAACCTTCCTACAGAGTACTATAGCACATACAGCAATAAGCTCTACAATATAATTAAAAATCAACAAAAGTTAAAACATCTTATCTAGCAGCTGTGCTAAATATAGAAAAAGTCCATGTACCTTCTCATGTAGTGCATTTAACCCTTCTTACTCATTGCATAAAGCACTGGTCAGAAGGAGAACCGGGAAAACAGCAATGGCCATATTGTATGGCTTAAATACAGAGGGAGGAAAAGACACCTAACCAAGGCCTGTAAGAAATACCAGTACCGATGACCTTTGGCTCCAAAAGAAGCCGCACCAATGCCTCCAGTGGGTAGGGGCAGGATGTATGTCTAATTTCTCTCCCTTTTTCATGCTGGGTGTGTTTAACTTTGGAAGCATCACATGCGAACAGGTTGTGCAAAGAGCTGCGTGCCTTTGAAATGGTTTTACTTCTTTTCCTTTTTTTTTTCTAAAAAAAAAAAGAATTTTCTAAAGCTGTGTTCTTCAGTAAGTCCACCCATTCAACTTGAAAGGATACAGCCAACAAGCAGTTTCTTATTCAGTCTGTGAATTCCCTTTGAGAAATTAAAAAGAAGAAAGAACAAAAAAAGTAGAGTTGCTGTGCCACAGATTAAAAGAAAAGAAACAATTGCTAAAGTTTTGGCAAAGCTTGCTTTCTCCAAACATTCTCAGTTGACTGCTTGATGAATGCTTGGTGATTGCTTTTTTCCTCTCCATTATGTATGTATATCAACTCATATCCCCATACATACGTGGCAGTTTCATGGAGAGAAAAATTTTGTAGAGAAATATCAGAAGGGCAAGATGAAACGGAATCAAGTTCTTGTAACTAGATTTATACTACTTTAGCTCTCAGTGTAGACAGAAGAAAGCTGGCTAGAACAATGATCCACTGCATTTACTTGTAGGAAGCTGCTATCCTCTGGCATGCTGTGAGCTGAATCACCAAAGATACCTGTAGAGCCTGCTGGAAAGTCATAAACTGGGAAAAAATACAGAATAATTAATTAACTAGGATAACTATATCATGGATAATGTTCTAATACAGAGAACTGGAAATGGCTTTAAATCAAATACACAAACAAAACAAACAAGCCAACACATGTATGAAATTAATAATAACACAACTTACTGATTACCAAGGGAGGAATTTCAGTTCTGTCAGAATCAAGTCTGAAGTACAGCAGATATCATCACAATTAGCACTTGCCCATTTAATGGGTGCTAAAATTGTGATAATTTTAAAAATAAACTTCATGCTTGCTTATCAAATTTCATCCTACCCAACATATGATAAGAGGCAATAAAATATTGTAGAACTTTGCTGTAAAGCAGACCCTGGCACAGAAATTACTAACTTCTACAAGCGGTAGCACTAAGCACAGGAGCAGCTGTTTGCAGAAACACTCCCATCTTTTGGATTACATCTTTACGTACTGTGAGATGGCTCTTTGAAGCTACAGATGCACTGGCTTTTTAATGCACTACCAAAGGACCAACACATAAAAGAGATTTCATAGCACAATAAATGTTAAGTGAAGTCATCCTGTGTAGGACAATAAAAGACTTGGGCCTCAATTGTGCTCAGACCCTAAGATCGAGCCCACTGTCTTGTGCCGATCCTCTGCAGAGGGGTAACTTTCACCCTTTCAGAGCCGCCTGCAAGACCCTTACGTACTTTTCATCTAGGCAGAGACTAAGTTACATGTGCATGGAAAAGCGTGCACCCAGGCAGTTCTTGTTATGGAAATGTGAATAAGTAAAATTAAAGACTGAGAAAAATCAAATGTGCATAAAGCAAAATCAGTGGTTTGAATCACCTCAGGTCCCTGCTACAATACTTACAGCAGAGAGGAGCGGCTGCGTGAATATCACACAGGGCTCCATGGACTGTATTTCAAAGCAAATACACGAGCTAGTGACTGTCTAATCCCCAGAGGTTAGAACCTTGAGAAGCCCTCAGCAGTCTGCAGTCTGCACACAGGCCAGATGTTACTGTGACCCATGGGGACTGGCTCCCAATGCCAACCACTCCACAAAGGTCTGAAAACCATCTTTGTGAAGAGTCAAGTCTGTCATGACAGGTCCCAGCCATATACACAGCTCGAGTAGATCTGTCAAAGCCCACAAACTGTACACAACCGTCCAGAAAGTCCCCAGCTGTCACCTACCTGTAATACCAGAATGAGCTGAAAAAGTTCGATGGAAAATGCCGAGCCCTGCCTGGCCTGCTGATGTGGGAACTAGGCAGTCTTCAAAAGGAGGAACCATGTTGCAAGACTGTATGTTCTTCTGAGTGTCAGCATAATGTGGAGGGCAGAAAGTCTGAAGCTGCCCATAAAAACCTACAAGGAGAAGAAAGTGGTCAGTAAAACACCTGGACAGAGACACAAGGGACAGCATGTGGAACCGTGGCTGGGGGAATGACAAAAACCTTGACTGCAGTAGCACCAGGACTTAAATTATTTTGCACCAGTAAAGCAGCTTTGAGATGAAGCTCCCTAAGACTTTCTCCAATTGCTACTGATTCCAAACACAATCCACTTCACGGACATCCTGACTCCAGCATGACTTGTGAGAGGCACTGACTGCTAGAAGCTGAAATTTTTCAGGAAATTTCTCCCTGTACTCTGCAGTCCTGCTGTCTGGTACTCTCCAGATTTCAGAATGGGCCGCTGCCTGAAAAATCTAAGAAAATGCTTAATTTAGAATAAAGGACGATTACCCAAGTAAGGCCTGAATAAAATCTGAGGGTCTGTCACTGATGCCAAGACAGCTGACTGATAGTGGGGACATGCATATGAGACTCAGAAGGGCTGCAAGCTGATGATCCATGGGGCCTGCTCATTGGTAGCAACGAGTCCACATGGAAGAGAACCGAGACTACTGTGTGACATGACATAAAAGATCTCACCAGTGTTTCCATTCTATAAGCTGTTTTTTGTTCCTTAAGTGATATCTGAGAGAGGCATATAAGCACTGAGTAAAGTCACATTGAAGTCCATGCTAAAATATACATTTATATAATCAAAACCACACTTCTTGGTAAAACAGGGATGTGTATGCAACCTAAGAGGCACAGACAGATGTTCTGCAGTAGGCTGGCCTGAAGATTTTTCTCATGGAAGTAAGGTCTTTTCTCCTCCTTAAAAAATTGCTATTAAGTCTAAGTTTTGGAGATTTTGCTCAGAGTCTGAAGGGTGGCTTTTATAGGTAAAAGACTGTGGTATGCATTTATTTCTGTTTTCTATAATATGTTCTTAGAGTATACGTCAGAAACGAAACCATTATAAATTCAGTATTACAATATATACATATTTTTCTTTTCAGAAAGAATCAAGTTCCTCTCTGCCAGTGCTGTGGCTCCTTATTCTCACCACCCTCTTTCCATGCATAAAGGAAAAAGTGCATTACCTCCAAGGTGTTACATAGGAATTGTAGGACTTGACTGTCCAAAAATAGGACCAGGAGTGAAAACAGTTTCTGAAGATTTTATTTGCAAACAGTTTATTGCCTAAGCACTAGTGTACTATTCTCTTGATGAACAATACGTTATCGTAAGTCATACCAAAAAGACACTGTCAGAAAAATGACCCCCTACCTCAGAAAGCATCTTAAGGAATTTCCTGTGTCTCAAGTTTATTACAGAGACATTGCTGTCAATAGAAAAAGCTAACGTGCAGGGCTGTCCCATCTGGCCAGTCTAGTTGACTAACATCCATATGACAAAGTCCTTCCAGCTGAATTTCCATTTAGTGTAGAAAGATCAATAAAAAGAAACAACAAGAAAACTCTCCCTAAACCCTTAAAACATCAATATCCGAAACAAAAAGGAAAAAAAGGGGAAAAGAGGGATTGAAAAACATCTTTTAATGTATCTTCTGTATATAAACCCCATACTGCAGACACTGCCTTACAATTCAATAATGACTCCCCTCTCCTTAGGCATTTGTTTACTGTCTTTTGGATATTATAAAAAAGGAGGAAACCTTGCTATTTTCAGCGATCAAAGATTTCATTTTAAAGAGCATTTAGTACAATCAGGGAATAAGGAATCCTAATCTGGGTAGTTGCAGGGACAGCCAGCTCAACTTCAACTTTCCACATGTTCAGGAATTAGCCTCAGTACATCCACACTGTGTAGTTAGGAAAGCATATTTATACGAGACATTCAGGTTTCATGCCTGGGATCTACTAATGTCCATGAGCAGTAACAAGCCACGAGCAGTAAGCAAATCAGTTGACAGGATTAAAAGCTCATCTCCCTCCCTAAAAGTAATGGGATGTTTGGGTGAGCAGCACATGACAAAAGGCCTTTGGGTGCCATTTAACAGGTCAGAAAGGATCAAGGAGATATCCCAGAGGATAGGACATTATAAGCAGAGAAGACACTTTTATGGGAAGCATGAAACATGGAATCACAGCCCATCGATATTTGAGAGGGACATGTCTAAGTATCTTGGGTATAATATGACACCTGAATGTAACTGTTGGCCTATTCATTCATTACTAGTAGTTAGTAATGCCTTGCATGGGGCATCTAGTTTTGACTTATGAATAAGAAGTATTTTAAAAATTAAAATTTTATATTTGTGCAGTTCCACGCCCCAATGCAAACAAACCTTCCAAGCTCAAATCCCTTAACAGGGATACTCTATGTTTAGAAACGTGTTATGAACATAAAGCACTTGGGCAAACTTTTTCTGGATTGTGGCTAGGAGCTAGGTGTATTTCCATTAAATTTCCTGTGGAATTGTGCACATGGGATTGTTATTTGCTAAAGTTGCACTGAGTGTTTACATACAGATAATGCATTTCATAAATAATAGGGATGGAGAAAGGAGAAGAATGCGCTGGAAAACATGCTGTATCACTTTGTGATACAAATGATTTTCTGCCAAGTAGGAGGAAGGATGCATGATGTAGGATTTTTATGATTCTAATTATTTTTCCTTTGAGGCTCATTTCTATGGTCTCCGTGAGGAAACATACAAATGTTGGCATGCATAAGATGTGCTTGAATTGAAACAGAAGTCTCAATATTTAAAACATCAGAATAGGCCAGGACTATGGACAGGAAAAGACAGTCTGAACCTGCACCCAGAAACTCAGAAGAGACCTTATTGGCGGAGGGCTAGGTAACAATGATGGGTGAAACATAGCCGTTGCATTTTATTTAGTAGTCTTCCAAGACACTTCTCTGTACACACAATGAGATAAATGCCTAACTTACACATACATAACAAGAGTTTAGATCAGGCAAATAGTTACATGAAAGAACATCCAAACAATTGTCACTGTTGTGTCTGAAAACCTGCCTGAAAAAAGAGTATTTTGACTTGATATAAAAGAAATGGGAGAAGGGGTGGGGGAAGAAAATAAAAAGAAAAGAAAAATAAAATGTAGAAAGATGATTCCTCTTCCACAGCAGGCACGATTTGCAGACTCTGCGCTCACTCTAGAGAGGCTGAACACTCATAGATTTCATTGTCTTTTGCAGGGGCTGTGGGCACTTTGCAGACCTAGCTGTAAGATGATGGTTTCAACCTTTCTTTTCTTTTAAAGTTTAACTGCAACAAAACTGAGTCAGACTGCAAAGCATGTTAGGAATTTACAACCCATCAGTCCTTAAATGTTCAGTTCTGACATTCAAGAATCCACTGTAATAAAATAAAATAAAATGAAAGAAAAAACAACAGCCACGCACAACTTGACTTAGAAGCTACGTAGCTACTGACAGTTCTTGCCTCCTTTAAAAATGCTTTTAAAAATCAACTTTTCTCTCAACCAGCAACAGGACACACTGTGCAAGTTTACTGTTGAGTCAGACTAGTTACCAGAAACAACCATTTCAGTCTACAGTGGTCTGAGCCAGCTGGCAACACCCTTCAAGACACATGCTGAATGTCCTTTCACATCGGTCTGTGCTCATTCTCTATTTGTGCCTTTCTCACAGCACTCTGTTCCTGATACAGAACAATCTGGCAGTAACTTTGACTATTGCTAGCTGAAATCTGGCAGAAAAACTAGAAAAACTCAACCTTGGGGTTGAGCTATTGTGAGTCATACCTTCTGTGTTTGCTCATTCCCTTCTTAAGCAAAAGAATATTGTCTAGCAAAGTCTTACAAGCTTTGACCCATTGGTACATTAACATATTGCAGAAAGAACCAGGGAAGTGCACAAAGCACTCTGATTAACTGATAAACTCCCAAATAATTTTTTAAGATGGAAATGAGCACAGAAAACTAATTCAACTTTACTAGATACACGTTCATTTTATGATTCAGTGTCATAAATATCCATCTTATAAAATGGAGAGCCATAAACAGGAAAGAGCAGAACAGAGCATACACCATTCTTTTCCCCTCAATTATTTAGCACTATTCTGAATGTCTTTGTCCACACCTACCAGTGAATGACGCCACCGTGTAGAGGTCTTTGAACTGGAGCCCAAACATGATACATCAAAATCTCCTAACTTGGTATCGGGAGCTCTTCCCTTTATTCACATGGTGCCATCCCCAAAATAATCTACACTACTGCTAAACATAGGATAACATGAAACCATACGCAGTTCAGGCCCTATACCTTGACCATAGCTGACCCCTCGTTTGAGATTATCTGTTAGAGAACTACCTGTAGCATCAGTTTTCTGTGTTTTCATGCAGCACTGGAAAAATAAAAAAGGCAAACAGGTTGGCTAATGAAGTTCCAGCAACTGAATGTTTCTTCTCAGGACTGTTAACTCTGAATTGTACCAGTTGCTCTCTTATTAAACTAAAACCACACCCACCCACAAGGGTACGTCAATTGCCTTTCTTTGAATCAGTACACTATAAGCAAGATCCATGATGTCAAGATACAGAATAAACAGTTATTTTTCTGGCATGATAGCATTATTTCCTAAGGAAAGTGAAATATTTTTATATATGATAAAATAGCTGAATACTGCAAGAATCTCTTCTGAAAGCGAGAAGCTCTTGTTCTTTATCACAGACATAGCCTCAACTTGAGAGATGCTGAGCATCTGAAAATCCCAGGCACACAGCCCATCTCAAATTCACAGCTGAAATCATGGTCCACATGAGTTTGTGACAGAGTCCTGATCCACTGAACTGATGTGGACAAAGATTTCATGGCAGTTATGCAATTAATGACTACCACAGTTATAATTTCCATAAGGTAGTAAATTTCTGATGGACAGTTATTTCCTCCTCAGTCAGCTCTCTGTCTGGCACCACAAAGAGAGAATATTTTCTCAAGAAAATAATTATAACTGCCATTAAGAAAAATATATCATGGGTGAGTAGTCTTTACTGCTAGGGTACGTAAAAATTCCAGCTGTCTTTGGCCTGAACTACTTCAAAATAGTGTTCATCTGCAGTATATTTCTACAGTGTCCACAAGCTGAATTACACTAACATCAGGTATTTATTTGGTACCATATGTGTGTGAAGAACAAAAGGAAAAGAAAGAGTAAGACAGAACTATGAGTTACGTATTGCACTGCCAGGTGAACCTGCAAATATGAAAAACTAGAAATGTTTCTATTTCTTTACATCTGATTATTTTTAATTAAAAGATAACTGTTACTAGTAGAGCTGCCTGTATGGATACCTTAGTATAACTAACTCATCTCAGCTAAAAATGTTTTTAAAGACATGGCAACTTTTTTTTTTTACTGAATATTTTGCATGCCTTTTTTTTTTCTTCCATTACTCAGCCAGCTTCCATTACTGGTCATCAGCTTAACTCACAAACATATATGAAATGAGTTACAGGCACAACTTTAAAGGACGGTCAGATTTTTAGTGCAAAAAAGTTCACAATATCAGAAGCATCCAAAATCGTCAGCTATGTCCATGCCCAAAGGAGCTTTACCTCACTCTATACTATAAGCACAAGCAGCTTTCTCACTGTGAAGGAGGAGTTTCTGTTGCTGTTATTTTCCTTCCTACCTCATGCATCTCTTCTGACTTGTCTCAGCGTAACACCTTATTCTTGCGGCTGCCTGTGTGCTGCAGATGCCTGTGTCTTCAGGTACCTCTGCTGACATCCCTGTAGCTGTTCTTGGCTGAAAAGACTCACTAGTACAGTACAGGTCCTGGGCTAATTGCTGCAGATTTCCAGGATCTGTACAATGTACACATAGTACAATGGCATATAACAGTGTCAAGGTGGGAAGTCACGACTTCAGCCTCTAGCACAGGATAGTTTCAAATTCACTGCCTATGGTAATCCAATAAAAGATACTACAGTCTAATGAAAGGAAAAGAAGATCTTCACTTCTGCAGCTCAGTGAGTATTCTAACATCATCGCTTCCAAACATCCCATGCAGCAAGGGAAATTGTGAATTTCACAAGAGGAAGGAAAGGGAATATTTAGTCTATTATATAATATTAACCGAGGCAATAAAAAGCCCTCTTTGACATTACTGTGTATCTGAGGCTGAAAATCACTAAGAACAAATAATGAAATCTGAACTGTAGACAATATTCTTCCTAGAAAAAGCAGTTTCACAATACAAGTAGCTATTAGATATAAGAGAGTCTTGGATCTCGTACATCATTTCTTTCTAAAGGATAGTGCTCAGAGATCTCCACTTTTAAGATCATCCTCTTTTAAGATGCTCAGGCTTTCAGTAAGGGAGTCTGTTTAGAACTTGTTTTCTTCAAAAAGCTTTCAGGCAATAAAACTCTTTTTTCCTCAGTACAGCCAATTTAAATGGAGCTGACAAGTTTAAGATTACACATTGAGACAAAAATGTCACCATTGTTTGGTAGCGGACTGAGCTAAGTGGTTATAGCTACAGCACTTTAAATCATGAAAAGGCAGGTTATGAACTACAGGAGACAGAAACCAACAGAGCTTCTCACAGACAGTCCAGGCTGGTGCTATAACTCCATGGTGTTTTTCTACATTATAATGATGTGACCAAGGAAGATATTGCTGCTGGGAAAACATGACCATGAACTCTTGAAACATTTGCTTTTGAGAGGGAGAGTTTACGCAAGCCTTTCAGGCACACAGCACAAACGAAGCTTTCAGTGTAGCACATAGGAGTGAGACAGCTGTGCTTATGTTGGAGGGAGTGCATTCTGACAAAATACCTCTTGCAGTGACAATAGGTTACTTAATCTTTGAAAGAATATTCAATACCCAAATATGGCTATTATATTGAAATGTATTATATCTTTCAATACTAACAAAAAATGAATTAAAGATCAGCCCATATTGTCTTCCTACCAGTTTTAAGTGCGGAGACCTTTATAATTGCAACTTTGAGTTGCTATCTATAATTCCTGTCAGCAATGTTTATTTTCAATATAGGTTTTGCTAGGACAGGGAGGCAAACACAGTAATGCTAATGTGGGACTAAGTAAGGTATGGGTTTAAGCTCCAAGCCTTTGAGGTTGTCCATTTTTTGATCCACTAAGAAGATAGTATTAAGCTCCATCTCAAATTTGGATGTGGAATGGGGCCTCAGTCCATATGTGACATTCACCCAGTTGAGAGTCGCTATTGGGCCCTTCTTATAATGATTTTAACAACCCTTGTTTTTGTCCTTTTAAATCCTCTTTGGACTGTAGGAGAGGGAGATGGGAATACAGTAGCATCACTCTGGCCTGCCCTAAAGAGGAGATGCCCAAGTAGATACAAAGCTAGCTGCATCAGCCAGTGCAAGACCTGTGTGGAGCAGCAACTAATGCAAGGTGATCTGTGACCCTCTGGGGGACAGGATTCTTTGGAAACTGTTCAATGTTGGAGCAACTGGTTGTGATCCCAGCTTCTACAATTACTGAAGCTGCCATGACAATGAGAAGAAGAAGGTGATAAAGCCATCTATGCACTCAAAAACAATTTTTGTTCCAGACAGGAAGACATACCCTAATGTCTGGACACCTTTCTGGAAGATGAGTTCTTGCCAAATATTCAGCAAAAAAGGGAACTGAGTAACATATATCGTACTGTAGAATAGCAAGGCTATTGATCCTTTCATGGCCCATATGGTAGGAATTTATTGGACTGCTCTGGCATGTCTTGCATATTGTCATATGAAGATGACATATTTTCTCTGCCCTGTGTTGGGTACCATATAGTAAAATTTCATCCTGTACTCTCTGGCCCTAGATATAGTGAAACTTTAATCAGAGACGAAAAAAGTCAACAATAACATCCATGGTAAATTCATGGGTATTCTAGCGCTAATCAGTGTACAGGATTTACCAGTTCCTTGACGAAAATTCCTGGCTCAGATCCTGATCAAGTGTGGTATAGTACGATAAGAAGAACATAACGGATGGCACCTTCCTTTTCCCCTTCCACTCAGTGAACTCTGGGAGACGCCTCAGTGTCCGTCTCATCCTTTGCGAGAGAGACTGCTTCTATCAGCGGAAGAAAATAAAAGAAGCCTTGGTTTCTCAAGAGTTTTCCTATATCTACAGTGATCATTCTTATGGAAGCCTGGATCAAAAAACAGAACCCCAAGGCCCATAAAAGTCCAGTGTGCTATGTACTTGTGTATGAAATATGGTAAACCATATATTTAAACTGTTGAGAGGGAAACAGCATTATGCTGTCGACACAATTCTGAAATGTTAAGGTAATTACCATCCAGACTCCATACCAGCTAGAAAAAAACCCCAAGAACCAACACTGTTTCAGCTGTGTTAATTTTCTTCTTGGCTACAGAAATTTATACTTGATTGAACAAAGAGGGAGACAGAAGTCTTGTAGAGCTGTTTACATAGTGCAAGTGGGAACACAGCTGTAAGAGACATGTGTGTTAATAAAAGAAGAGGTCTCTATCACTCCACAAGTGCAAGGAAGAAAAATATTTCACCTCTTGAAAAGCTGGTAATACTTTATATGGAAACTCAGGAGTTATTAGAAGGATAACATTAGAAAATTACAAGCAGAGGCCATCACAGAATTATTTGCAGTTCTATTTCAACAACAGCTCTGAAAATCAGTCTGGAGAGAAACCCATAACCCATAGTAAGACGAATAACAATTAGCTAAGCTAAGAATTTTAAGGAAGTCTGATGGGAGGGGCCTAAAGGTTATTTCCCAGAGTCTTTCAAAGGAAAGGTGCCTTAAAAATACCATTGAAGCACTTAATTTGAAGCCAGCAGCAGTGACAACAACTAACATCAGTGATGAATTATTCCTTCTTACCTTGGATTGAGGCTATTGTTGAAAAGAAGGTTTGCTGCTGGCTGGTATGTCTTTATAGGCATTCCTGCAGCTGCTGCAGGTGGGGAGTTTTGGAGTCTGTTCTCTCATGCTGTGGAACTGAAATTCTCTGGGGGCTGATGGTGGGGAGAAGGGCCGGAGCAACCAAACCTAGGAGTTCAAAAGCATACAAACTGTACAATCCCCAACAGATAAAAGCTAAAGGCTGGTTTCTATTACTTAGATTCCTATCACTTTAGCAGTTGCATAGATCAGACTTCCAGTGTGCAGCCAGATACAGATATATTTCCAAATGGCGACATATCATTAATTTTGACAACTGGAAATAAAGTTTAATTGTCACCCTGTCAAGTGTCCTGGCAACTCCTTTTACTTCTGTGGTTTAAGTTTCGTCTTATGGGAGGAGACACCTCATACCAGATTTCTCGTGCATTGCCATCTGTCTCATTGTACGGCTTTGTACCCGCTCTCTGTCAATAAAGCTTGTCCTTCCCCCCTGGAATGACAGTTCAGTTCTGGCCATTGGAAACTGAGAAGTTTAGATTTTATGTTCAGGTCCAGGTTCAGTTTCTAGAATGTATGTACGTTACATAGAGCTCTTTTGAAAATAAACAATCTTAGAGTCATATAATGTATGGCAAGGTTAAAAATCGTGTCCAGTTGGCAGAGTCTGACACATCAATGTTGATCTGGACTCGAATATAAACTTAGAAGCCTGGCAGAGGAGGAGAACCATTCAGACTGAACCCGGTTGCAGCTGCCACAAAGGTGCATCACTTCAGTGTATGTTTTGCACAGCTCTGGCACTACTGGCACTACAAGGATGCACACTACTTTGAGCATCTTACATGAGGTTTTACAGACTTTGTAAGTTTAACTTTTTTCTACATTTCCTTAAAACTGTATGCCTCAAAGTACATTACAAATAGGTGCTACAGCCATTTTTGCAGATGGAAAGCTGAGGTTCTAAGAGCTATGGTTCATGTCCCTGATGACCAAACTACCCACAGACCTAGATCTGGTCTAGGTCCCACTAGACCTGGGAGGAAGAGAATAAAGCATGTGTTCACAATAACAGTAGAGAATACTTTTTAAAAAAAGAGAAATCAGTAGCTATATTGTAATAAAGATATCAGGGTTTTTAAAAAGTGCTACAACTACCTGGTTATGTCTCCTGAGTAAAGACTGGAGCTAGTCTTTTGTATAGCACTCACGCAGAAAGACCGTTATTTGCTGACAGAGATGAAGAGCAATGCACAGACAGTCTGTTACTACTAGTATTATTTTAAAAATCGTGGGATATCATCCTCTGAGTTTTGAAAATTCATTTGTGAAAATTAATCTCTGAAAAATGGTTTTAACCAGCAACCAACCAACAGGGGGAAAACCCTTTTCAAAACTCAAAGTGGAAAGCACAGTTTTACAGATTTCATATTTGATTTAACATCCAAAAAACCCTCCCAGTAATAATGCACTACTTTGTGTAGCCAGACAGGACTCCTTTTTAGTTGACTTTACGGGTCTTTATAATGATTTATTAATCACTTCATGAATTCCTGGCTTACTCATATCCGTGACCATAGTCATCTACTTTTACTTCCCTTCTGCCTAACAAAAGAGAAACTTGGACTGTCTGAGTCCAGATTTGTCCCTGAGAAAATCACAGTGCGTTACCGGGGGAACTGCAAATTTAATTTTGTTCCTGAAACAATTAGGACCAGCTTGTCACCACTCGGAAACTGCCATCAAGAATTGTGGCCAAGCCCTGGAGCCGATGTAATCAGGAATCAGCCAGATTTGCAGAAAGATGCCCTTTCCTATGCCTGCTGGATGCAAAATCAAAGCAGAAACATTTCTGGAGCCATTGAATAGCCTCTCCCTTTCCATTAGCAGCTAGGAAAAATGTGTCCTGGTGGGGCATGACTAAATTCGGAAATAAGCAAGATAGATGACAAAGTTAACAAAGCTTACCTGTTTTGATAAAATTAGTTAAAATGGCACATATATAGGGGTATTGTTAATGACCAGTACCGGTAGCAGCTACATGGAAAAAAGATTTTATTCTAGCATTTGGTGATTGGAGCTGGCTCAAATGTAAACTACATTCACAGTCTAAGCAATGTGTGGAAAAGGAAGGGAAGAGGAAAGCTGATAGTATACTATATTTATGTAGTACAATTAGTGTATTTATATAGTATTTGTAACTATTCATATAGTTTATTTCAGCATGGTTGGCCACCTGTAAATGAGTCTTTGGTGTGCTGGGGAAGCAACCTTTTATGTGTCTGTAGCAACAATATATACAGGGTGTTTCTTCAGCTATAATCTCAAATGCTTTGAGACTCCTTGATTAAAGAACTGTCTGTGCTGAATTGTCTGGGTGTCAAAGGGCTGAAGGCGTTTTTTTTGTAGGTGGAGAAAATACCAAGAACTGGGTGGTAAAGAAACCTTTTTTTGTCAAATTTCCCACCAAGCAGAACTGCCATTGCAGTCCAAGACAGTGGACTTCTAATCCTTTTTTATTGGGCTGCAACAGTTTGGGAACACATCCAGATGTTATGCAGTTGACACAGCCAGCAGATCAGGCTTTCATCTTATTACAGTTGAATTTTTGGCTGGACAGAGGACAAAATCATAAGCTCCCAGTAGCAAGCTGGTGTCACCAACGGTGTCCTGTATAGCGCTGCACTTTCAGATGTTAAGTGAGGAACAATTTATGGTTGCTCTCTCTTGATTGCCTTTGTACTTCTTGGCAAATCCAGACAATCTGGGGTGATGTCTCCCTTCTCTGCTTTGAACATCTTTGTCGTTCTGCTTTGATCTCACATTTTGGTTTGTCTCCACGCTTTATGCTGTGTGCTACTGACTTTGTAGCTCCTCAGTCCACTGTCAGTGGGGGAAACAGTCTGTTGCAATACAGTATTCTGTAACCCAACATACTGCACTGTTAGTCCAGCTAGCTATCAATGACAATCAAATGAACATGGTTTAATAACACTTGTAAGGAAAGCATAGCTTTTGCCAAGCACAAATTTGAAAAATTAAGTATTATCCTCGAAAGTCATGAACACACTCATTTGACAAAAATAACAAACCCCCAAATTTTTTACCAACCTATGATATAACATGTTTCTCTGCAATGATTTTTCTGTTGCAAATTTTTTTTTAAAGGAAGGGAATCTTCTCCCGTAACACAAATATTTTTGCCAACAGACAAAAAAAATTTTGTCCATAGTTTTGTTCAGCCACCAAATTCACACTCGTCAAGCTCTGCCTCACACTTTGCACAGCAATGATCCCACAGCAGATTTCTATCCCCATGGTGTCTTGGAGGAGTAGACTGCATGTGCCAGTAGACTTTAATTTTTGATCTTTCTTTTCAGTCATTAATAAGTGCCTAATAATAATTTTCATGGTCAAGCTTTAGGAACAGAGAAACTGCTACTTCAGCTCAAACCAGTGCTCCATCTAGTCAAAATAAGGGATGGTGGGAAGAAAGAACAGTTGCTCTGACCAGGACCACATGCTCTTTGGTGAGAAGAAGGAGAATTTCAGTGGAATTGAAAGTGGAATTTAAGGAAGGAAGCTGTCGGTGGCCACCTCACTATATAGATTCCCTGGAGACAGAGATATATAACTTTAAGTTCTCTCTCAGCATTTTCTGTGGCTGTATTGTACTAGAGAACTGAGTTTCTTGCAAATGCAAAGGAAGGAAAAGAGTGCTTTTGTAAAAAGGAGAAGTGTGGAAAGAGTCTGGAGAAAAAACACAAGCTTTGCTAGATTGGCTCTGAAAGGAGGTTGTAGCGAGGTGGGGGTCGGTCTCTTCTCCCACGTAACAAACGATAGGACAAGAGGAAATGGCCTCAAGTTGCACCAGAAGAGGTTTAGATTGGATATTAGGAAAAATTTCTTCACTGAAAGGGTTATCAAGTGTTGGAACAGGCTGCCCAGGGAAGTGGCTGAGTCGCCATCCCTGGAGGTATTTAAAAGACTAGTAGATGTGGTGCTGAGGGACATGGTTTAGGGGTGGGCTTGGCTGTGCTAGATTAACAGTTGGACTTGATGATCTTAAAGGTCCTTTCCAACCTAAGTGATTCTATGATTCTATGGCTCAGTTTCAGGCTTAGACTTGCTGCCACATCCACTCTTCAGTGTCTGTCATTTATATGTGTCATTTGCTCACTAACAAAAAAAGTGATAATGTCTTAGCAGACAATCCTCTGAAGGGTCCCACGCCTGGAAAGAAATTCCTGTACTGATTTCAAAACCACACTGTTAAGGTCTTTAACTAAAGACTTTCTTTGACGCAGCCCTTTTTATGCCACATACAAAGGGCTTTGTAATATGTGAAGACTGGATGTCTCGACTCCTTGGTTAGAACTACTCAGAGGCTTTTGCTTCTGGAAGTCTGGCTTGGAGCTACTTATTATTTTACAGCAAAAGCATAAAAGGAATATAACCAGACACTAAAATAAGCAAAAAGAACCACTGTTGCAGAACTTATTATAGCATTACAGTAATGCTAAACCGAACAGTTCATCACTAAGTCTTTCTTTCCAGCTTTACAGTCCCTAGAAATTCCTGTCAAGCCAGGATGCATCATGCTTCAGAGACATAGCACTAGCTCTGGCTCAGAGTAAGGTGAAAAATCATCTGGAACACCAAGTCCAAATGAAAAATTCTGTTCTGGTCTGACATCGGTTAACGGGACACTTCTTGTACAAAAGCAAGCCTTAAAAAGCAAAATGTGTATGTTGGGTAATCCAATAAATAATAATAAAAAAATAATTTCAAGCATTTGGCACCATCAGTTCTGGGGCACTGAGCTGCATGTTAACTATGCCATATAAACCCAACATTTTTTATCTGGGTTTTAATTAGATTGTTTATTCTGCTTTCTTGAATGTCTTCTTTTATTCCAAAAATTAGCAAAAAGGAAGCCAAGTTCGTATTCCCTTTTATACATACGCTTTTGGGTACCATTACCATTTGGTACCATCATTGACCAACTGCAATATTTCATTACGGGGAGCACTGAAAGTTTGTTTCAAAGAGCTGGAACAAACAAAAAAATGTAAATCTGCATTTTTAATATGCACATTCTCTCCTTTCATAAATGATGTTGCTTCTTGGATCCAAACTCTCTTTCTGACTTGCACTCTGTGTACATTGAGTTTTGTACACAGAATGAAAGCAGTGCAAGATGTGTCTCATGTTTGGTTCATTTTCTCACATTAATAAGGCATAATGAGGTCCACACTCTGCCTCCCATCACCTAAGTGGAGAAAGACGCAAAAGAAGCCCTCCAGTTATTTCTCTGCCCCACCATGGTACCTGAAGATGTAGGGAAAGTGCTTATTCTCTTCTTCTGTCACTCACAAACCTGAGTCTGCTGTCCAAAATGCGGGGGGCACACGACTGGCCTCCAGAGTCACCAAGCAGCCAGGCCAGCTTGGACCAACTTCAGTCCAACAAATGCAGGCTAACACAGGGGCCAGTGCTGGTCAGCCAGTCCTGGCTCTGCAACGACCCCAGGCAGGGGTCAGGAGCCGCACAGCATGCGGGGAACAAATCGCCTGCTCACACCCCTAAATCCTGCAGTCCTCTCAATGACGAGACTGCGATAAAGAGGATGATTCACACCTTTCCAAGATGCTGTCTCTGGCACTTTGTGTACTTAAGCGTTGGTTTGTTCAGTTCACATTTTCACAGCTATCATCACACCCATGAAGTGATGTAAATGACAGCCTACTCACAGGATCCCTAGGCAAGTGGACTGTATTAGATTTAAGATGCATATTCTGAATTAGTTTTTCTTTTAAACAACTCCCTTAATTTGCAGTATATGTTCTGTAATCAAACCAACGCTGCTGTGATGCTTTTTTTGTTTTCTGTATTTCAATTGCTGTTTGTCACACTACCTAAATGAAGATACTGGCACCTCTTTTTTAAGCCAATATAGCTCCACATATGGGAATTAGCACTTAAAGCCTTTTTAGAGAGAGTCTATACAGTTAATGTATGAGAAAGGAGTGTATCACACTAGCTTTTTGTTACTGTTATTCTGTAGAGTACTGTAGTATCCTGAGGTCTGTAACGCATTCAGGGACTTAGTGAGTTAAGTCATACTCTAAATGTGTCTGCTATGGTCCTACAGCAGTTACTGCCTCAGAAATGGGCTAATGAGAAGATCACTGTCCTTCATAATGAAATTTTTACCTGTAATAACCAGTGATTTGTCCCTGCCTGTCACCTCGTGCTCTGGCAGTTGTTGGATATGGGTGTTGGACAGTTCATGCACTGGAGAGAAAACTGTACTGGGGAGGACAGAAAAGCCTCTGGGTCAGGGAAGAGAGCATGGGCAGCCCCAGAGTTTGTACAGAGGGCCAGAGCCAAGGAAAAAGGTCAGGACTGCATGGCCAGGAGTGGGGAGGAAGGATCAAACCACTAGATGAGCTCCAAAGATCATGAAACAGCAAGCTTCATCTCAGACTGGTATACAAAAACTCAACAACTTCCAGTGGCTCCAGAACTGGATGAATTCACACATGCAGTCTGCAATCAAAAAAGTACTTCTACCTGTTGTCAGTTCCCTGAGCCATCATGTTCTTCCATCTTCCTGATACAAGGCAGAGTGAGTACTGCTTTCCTCCAAAGAAATTATGCACATTTATCAGTAACTGAAATCTAATGAATGTTCTTTTCAGGTTTATAATTGGATACTTTGTGCTCTCCAAATTACTGGCATTTCTGTCATTCAAGGAAATTAAACACTTTGAAACACATTAATGAAATACAGAAATTTATCATCTAGAGCACTGAAAAACAGGGAGATTAACAAAATAATGTTTAAGTATCCATATACCTATAGTAAGAATCCAGTATTTTGTGTGATGGTGTATCTTTCTGACATTTCCACTGAAAACCTATTTGCTTAGGCCCCTTCAGTCTTGCGATCTAGTAGACTTCTGGTTCAATGAACTAAGTGGAAATGTACAATACCATATGCTATATAAATAATTGGAAAGATTGTTGAAAATGGTTCAGGAATGTCTAAACATGAAAATCAAACCACTTTCAAACAATTTGTTTTCACATCACTGAAATATCTAAAATCACTGAAACAGCAAAGGTCAAGGAGTTTGTCCCTAGCCAGCATAAAATAAATCCTGACTGTTTAATCAAGCTCTCAAACCAGTGAATTAAAAATTCTTTAATTATCTATTGGTCTTAATAAAATGCCAAGGAAAAAAAATAACAAGTTCCTACAGAAATGCTTTGTATTGAGAGAATATTGATAGAATATGACTCTCCTACGACAAGCAAAAAGCAAACAGAAACATGAATCTCAGGGCCCCTGTTCTGTACAGTATGGTTGGGCTCTTCTGAAGTTCAGTGTCCCAGCCAGCATGACTTTCCTAGGTTGGGACATTGGTGGAGATCAAGAGGAGGTTGGAGGAAGTCCCTGAATCATAGAATGTTTCGGATTGGAAAGGACCTTAAAGATCATCTGTTCCACCACCCCAGCCATGGGCAGGGACACCTCCCACTAGACCAGGCTGCTCAAAGCCCCATCCAGCCTGGCTTTGAACACCTCCAGGGAAGGGGCATCCACAGCCTCCCTGGGCAACCTGTTCCAGTGCCTCACCACCCTCACAGTAAAGAATTGCTTCCTAATATCCAATCTAAATCTACCCTCTTTCAGTTTGAAACCATTACCCTTCATCCTATCATTACAACCCCCGATGAAGTGTAGTGGAGGTGCATGGAAAGTGTCCCTGCCTAGGCTGGGATAACAGAGCCCCTTTCACCTCTCCTTCCCCTGCTAAACCCATACCCAGAACAACCATTACCCAGGGGCTGCCACCAGTGACTTTCTGCACAACGACAGTTCAGTTTCCACCCACTCTGGTGGCTCCGAAGGCAGTCCTGCCCCAGGCTCTGTGTGGGAAAAGCAGGGGCTGGTCTTACCTCTCTGAATCCGCAGCTGAGAGAAGAGGTAACTGTGGGGAAGGATGGAGAGGACTACCCTGTACGTTATGTCCTGGGGAGGGGCGGCTGCTGGGGTGGGACAAGGACACTGCTGCAGCCGCTGTTCCACTTCGACTTGTCTGTGTGCTGGGGAACACGGCCGCTGAAAGCAAAAGGAGAGAAATAACCCTCATCAGGCAGGTGACAGCATTAACTGACCAAATACTAATGGGTAACACCACCCCGAAAGCTGTAGTGCCAATTCTCAGCAACTCACTGGTTTTTCTCAAGTGTTGTTTTTTGTCTGAAGGGAAGAAAAAAAAAACCACATTAAAAAAACCACCTAAATAACCTTTGCTTCTCCCAGATGACACCTTCATACAACTAGGCATGACATAGCTGTGCTCCTTGTCTTGGGAATTTTGTCTGTATAAGGCTGAAAATTTTCTGTAGCTTCCTTTTGTAGAAGAGGTGGCAAATAGTGCCTAAGATATATATTTTTAGAGCTAGTGAACAGAAAGCACAGTTTCATAAATAGTGAAATACTTTCTACATTTTGCCCTCAGCTGTAAAAATCCCAAATTTCTGAAGGGGTCAACCCAAACTCAAATATTGCTATTATTGTCTCCAGACTCACCAATAATTTAAAACTAGCATTAACAGTTTCATCATTTTCTATAAGCTTGCTCTTGTATACGTTCCAAATAAGGAAACGTTCTTGATGATTAAACAAAAAGCAATACAGGACTCCATCCTCCTAATTAGTTGTCCCCAAATCCTGTAACCTCATTTTCAGAAGTTCTTTAAATGAGGCAGTCAGAAGCTAAGACACTGATTACTAAATCCCTCTGAAAATCCCGCTACTCAATTATTTTTATTGACATCTGTGTCAGGTATCTTATGTCAACGTTGAATGGCAGCCAAATACATGCTCTTAAATATTTTATGAACCCCGAGAATGAACTAGATAGGTTGTCTACAACATGAAAATGATCTCTCGCTGTTTGGTTGTCACATCTTCCAGTCTCTTTATAAAAAAGATTTGTTTAGCCTAGTTTACAGAATAAAATTCTACCTATAAAACTTATGTTGTTAGTGAATATATTCGAGCTAATGATTCAGATTTATTGACAAAATCCTAGAATTTAAACAAGTTCCCCAAAGGGCATTGTCACTGGTAAAAGATCCTTCTAGGCTAAAATACCTGCATGGATGCTGCAGTCCTAGCAGAACAAACACTACTTTAGGAGTAACCCCACCACAGATTGTCTCCAAGAGAATTATTACACTGGTCACAATTTTGAACATTGCTAACCAAGATTAAAAGGGTGAAAAGTCCACTCATCTCCCAAGTCCTCAGCCTATTTCTGGAAAGCCTCTACTCATCCTCACAAGTCAGCCTTTGTGACACACTAGATATTCACCAGACTAAGGGAAAGGCTCAGGACTTTAATTATGCTGTAGCCTCATTAAGGAGCAGTCCTGGAATCTTTCAGCTGGTGGAGATGACAGAGTGCAAGATGACAGATAAGAAATCACGTTGTGAATAAAAACACCTAATATAGATGCTGCAGAGGTAATGCAAAAGTTTAGGGAAAGCTGGTATGAGCCACACATGCGCAGGCAAAGATGGATGAGTGGAGGCTGCCCTACCACGAGGCCAGGAGGACCAACAAAAATGCCTGTGTCTGTCCTTGGCACTAGCATCTCCCATTTGCTAATTCTTATACGGACCAGAGCCTCCTAATCACAAAGTGTCAGAAAGCCTCTGATAGTAGAAGGCATCCCAAACCTTAAGAGAGGTACAGAGGATGCAGATCCCACAGGAAGATGAGACATCACTTATGCCAGCAGAGTCACTCACTAAGAAAGGGCTGCGGAAGAAGCCCCCTAAGACAGGGGAAGGCACCTTTTGTTGTTTTTTTTTTCCACTTTGCTCATGCACACCAAAAATCACTCTCTCCACACCCGTCTCTCAGAGTAGCACCAAGACAAATGCGGGGGGGGGGGGGGGGGGGGGGGGCGGAAACAAAGAAATGACCTTTTGAACTTACTATTTTAGGCTTACATGCAGTGTGGAAGAAAATACTGGAAAACAACCAAATGCACATTCTGGCAGAATAAGCGGAGAGAATATTTAACAAATTAGTACATTGCAAAGTAAAACCCTGATTATCTAAATAAAAACAGAGACTATTTAAATTATTACTTGCAAATATAGGGTAACTTGCATTTTTCTATGTGAAAAACATTAAAATGTATAAGAAAAAACAATGACTTAGTTTCCCAGTACTGTGATCTTTGAGTTTAAAACAAGGTTTTTCTGAGGCTGTGGTTGATTAGGAGTAAAAAGGCTGGACTATGACTGGGTTTCCAGCATAAGGTAGCAACAGGTGTTCTTCCTTGTCATACCTGTGCTTCTGCCACAACCATGGTAAGGATTTCAGGCACGTATTTTCTAAGTCGTGTTTGCACATTTCTAGCTGGTTCAGGCTGCAGTGGTAGCACAGGTTCCCACAGCACTGCCCAAGACCTGGTGACTGTCCCCTCCAAAAGGTTATCTGCAGCCGGGCACAAGCAACCATCTGTCCTTTCTCTGCACCGGAGCAACCTAAAGCCCACTGCAATATTCACCGTCATATCAGTATCTGCTACAGTAGGCCCTTTTGGCTAGGTTTCCTAGCAATTTCTCTGTATTTTTTTTCTGTTTCTGATGAAGAGACAGTGCACAGTATAAAGAAAGAGCTAACCATGGCAGGGACTAGAGGGGCAGGTAGGGTATTTAAGGAAGAAAAAGCATACGTTAGCTGCAAAACCACATTTCTGCACATGGGGTATGCTATGTGATCACAGCATGACAGAGGAGCCCACCTGGTCTCCCACAGTGCCTTGTAATGAAGCCTCCAAGAGCAGCACCATGAATGATGGTGTGGGAGACAATATAACACCCGCAGGCAGTGCAACACATGTTTTGTCAGTGCTGCTTCTTGATGCATAAGGGTACTGTTGCTGACAAAAGCACCTCCGTGGGCACCTAATGAAGTGAAATCGCAATGCTGGCAGCTGCTTCCCAGTGGAAATGCTACTATTAAAACTCCCTAGTGTAGACACGGTGTTGGTCCAAGCTACAACCTGAATCTTGTAAATACCAGTTGAAGGGAAGCATAGTCTGCCACCGGCAGTCTACTGGCAGTCAATAAATATAGTCAGTGACAGGTCATTTCCCTAGTAGAGCTAGTCTTAAGAGACTGGCAGAAAACTTTGGACACTAAGAAACTGCCAGATAACTTGACCACTTTTTCTTGGGAGCTGTGTGTGTGGCAAGCTTTTCTAGTGGTTAGCTGTTAAAAGTGAGCTACTTTCTCAAGTGCTGGCAGGAAATATCTACACAAAGGAATGTCTTTTCAGTGCCTGATCCCATTAAACACCTGATTTGAATGGTATGAAACAGACCAAATGTTCGTGGCAACCAGGAAGCTCACTGACTCCAATATAGCACCACTAGGCAGGTCCACACTGAAAGACGCAGAATTAAGTGTAAGTATTACTTAACAAAAAGGCTTCCTAGAACAAGGCTTTTCTCCCTATCAATACAAGATAAACTAACACCCTTCCAGTAATTTTTTAAAGATTCAGATATGCTGAAAAAAACGCCATCCAAACCCACAAAAAATGCCAAAACCAAAACGAAACAAAGAATTGTTGATGCTGTTCATCTGTATCCCTTAAAAAGCCCAACCTACACCACGATTTGCAAGATGGATATAACCTGTTTGTCCTGAATGTGAACCTTGGACTGGATTACACCCACAGAGAGGGAGGAGCCATGGTTTCATTTCTGGAATCTCATCACAAATCAATCTATCAACACATAAGAATTTTCCATGAGAACATCTCTGTAAAGGTTTCTCTATGAGCAGTTAAATTCACATGCGTTCTCATAATGCATAGGAACAAATTAGGTGGTTGGAAGAGAAAAAGCTGTTTCTGCATAAGATTCCTTTAAAAAAAAGAAAAGAAGCATTAAAAAAGTTATAGAATCCAAAGCCTAGAAAAAAATATTTTTTTTTTTAATGAAGCTGGAAACCTATAGTTTCATGGAACATTTTTTAAATGCAAAAGAATCACCCTTTTCTTTGCAAATTACCAACAATAGTATAATTTACTATCTTGGATTTATTACTGTCAAATCAGCACTCTGTCACTCTACTTCTGCCCCTAAAATACCTCTCCTTACTACTGCCAGCATGAATTTGGAGTGGGGCTGAGAATTCTTTCCATATAGAATAAGACAGTGTGAATGTTCCATTTTGTAGCTCAGTCAATTAAAATTACATACATACATTTGCAAGAGTGTTTTAATTCCTATATTTAACCTTCCATTTCTATAAGCAATATTTATGCCATCTGTGTGAACAAGGGATTTACTAGTGCATGGAAGGAAAAATCTGAAATGCTCTTTGCACTTGGGAGCATCACCTCCACATATTCTCCCTCTCACCTCCCCTAGGGAGCCCATACTTCCCTACAGGATTCTGTGGCCAGGAATATGTGGGCATGTGCTGTGTTGAGCCCAGTGGTAAGCCCCACAAATGTAAAACATGCTGCCTGTGTTGCCTTGATCCTGCCCAGCTCATCTGTAAATCTGAAGACTTTGTGTCTTCAGTCCAGTGTTCATGGAACTTAAGAAGCCATCAGGCATTAAGAAGTGGAGCAGAAGTCAAAATCACACTATGAAGATAATAAGCCTGTCTCCAGAGTGGGTCTGTCATACAGACCATCTGCACTGATGGTCTCTGTATGTTTCTTCAGGTGTTCTGTAGGTAGATCAGAGACACTGAAGGCATCCAAGTACTGGAGGCACCTAGAAAACTGGAGGGTTTACAGAGTCCGCCCACTCAAGAGGAGGGCCACAAAGATGATCAGGGGGCTGGAGCACCTCTCCTATGAAGACAGGCTGAGAGAACTGGGGAGAAGAGAGCCTGGAGAAGAGAAAGCTCCAGGGAGACTTTATATTAGCTTTCCAGTATCTGAAGGGGGCCTGCAAGAAAGCTGGAGAGGGACGTACAAGGGCATGTAGTGATAGGAGAAGGGGTAATGGCTTCAAAAGTGTAGATTTCGATTAGATATTAGGAAGAAATTCTTTACTGTGAGGGTGGTGAGGCACTGAACAGACTGCTCAAGGAAGTGTGGCTGCCCATCCCTGAAGTGTTCAAGGCCAGGCATGGATGGGCTTTGAGAAGCCTGGGCTAGTGGTTGGTGTCCCTGCCCTTGGCAGCGGCGTTGGAACTACATGATCTTTAAGGTCCCTTCCAACCCGAACCATTCTATGACTCTGTGCTTGGTTAACTTCAGACCTGTAAATGTAATTTTGTGTTAGTTTTAAGCAAAGGATCTGTCATGTTACCTCACTGTATTAATAAGATTATACTCAGTCCAGGTTTCTTTTATAAAGTCATAAAAGCCACAAGATAAGAAAAAACATTTATGCAGTCTTAAGTAATAGATACATAATCAAAAGATTATAATTGTATTTCATCTAAATATATCTGTGTTTGCAGATTCTGTATTTTCACAGTAGAGAGAGATGGTGATCATTACAGGTATTGTTGTACTATGGTAAGTGGAAAGGGACTAGTATCTAAATGTCTACTTTTGCCATCTCTTACGTATTTTTAATAGTTTGCTTTCAAACATTTATTCTGTAGATCTCTTAGGAAAGGATAAAACCTACCTTTGCTTTAAATGTGCATAAACGATAAGAAAAGTAACCTTCAAGTGAGAAAAGTTTGATTTGACAGCATGGGAAGAATGGAAATCTATTCCTGTTTCTACTTGAAAAATAGCACAGACACATTTCAGCTAATATGCTGTCTCTAACAGTTCCCATAAAATGATACATATTTTATTTTTCAGAAAAGTCCCAAAGTTTTTCTTTATGTTTAGAAAAAATGTTGCTTTCAGAGAAGTTGAAAGGTAGCTTCTCTAAGGCAGGACACTTAAGCTTTCATACGTTTTGCTTTTCCCTCCTTGGGGCATGAATAATTTTCGTGTTGCTATTTCAATAAAATCATTCCCTCCCTGTAGGAGTTATCTCACTTATTCACATAGTATATTGTTATGTAGCAGCTCTGATGAGTAGTTAATGAAATGATTCATTTCAAGTGGATTGGGTGGCTGTCAAAATGAAGTGACATGGTTTCATCTATACCTAACATAATACCCTCAGTTAACTGATGGGAAACAACACAAGCAAACTATGAAAGATTTGTCAAGTTATAGACGGCTGTGAACACATGTAAAGGAAAGCAGTTTATTACTTACAGAGAAATTAATGCTGATAAAAGTATGTTGTGTAATACTATAAATATTACTGCACGATATGAAGCAGCGCCAAGTAAGAAAAAAACAAAATAAATTATTATATCAAAGAACGTCTATAGTTACTAGTGCTGTAAACCCCAAGTATTGAAAGACAAGGTGTGAATGAGACCACAAAAAGTAATGCCACAGTCTCAGAAGCCGTCTATGGGACACCAGGGCTGCAGACAATTGCCAGCTAAGTGCTGGCTGGAGGCAATGGCTTTACTTGCCTTAAGATCCTGACAAGCCATGGGGCAGCAGTTTGTTCAAGCTGCTAACAGCCTAGGTTTAGATTCACCCAGCAACCAGAGTTTGACACTCAGTCATAGGCTGGAAGACAGACTGGTGAAAGGGCTGAGTGCTCAACAGATTCCAGTGGAAATCTCTGTGACAATGTCCTCAGTTTCTTGAAAACCTGGTCTCAAATCATCTGGCGCGCTGTCCCCACCCAGCTTCCATCCTATCTACGGGTTTGAAAGCAAAAGGAAAAGCTGAGTCTTTTATTCTCTCTCCATTTTGCACATTACACTGGGTAATGCCAGTAAATTATTTTTTAAATCTCAACATTCCTCACTATCAAGCTCCCTCTCAAAGTACACTATAAAATAAGCAACTGTAACCAACACCATATCGCCAGAGGTTCCCTGGCCAAAACCAGATCTTTGAAATCTGAAATTTCCTTTAGCTTTCAAATAACAGATGCCACACTCAGCCTATACTCAGAATAGGACATTTAAAAGTTAACAGCATACAAGCAATACTAACTACTTTATAAATTAGGGTACAGTCAATCACAGCTTTACATTTCCTTATTTTTGTCATATAAACAGACATAATCACCAACTAGACTGCAGCTCACTACAGCCTTGACATGTCATAGAACTGATAGGTTTACAAGTCTCTCAGCCAAATAAAACCACTTACTGAAGTGGCCACTTCATATAATGCCATTTTCAGCACTGCAATTCTTCCACTTCCTACATCTCGTTCTCAATTAAAAGTTGAACTGCTAAAAGATGTAATGCATTCTGCTTGAAAGTTAAAAACAGATGTCTTTACAACTACTAAAATATTGCATTAAAAAATGTTAACATCCTGCCCATCATTGTCTTGAGCTTTGAGATGTATTATCACTCATAACTTAACAAATGTTTCAAATTTAGCTGAAATGTGAACAACAATTGCGCATTTATCCGGGTATGGCAGAGTTAGGTATTTTAATATGAAAATCTCAGATACTTAACTGAAACAATAAAACAGGATTATCACATTTATAGCATAAATGTGTTTATTGCTGTATTTATAGCCATAATATTAGAACTCATATTGCAGCATTTAAGTTCAGTAATGTAGATCTATTGGTAAACTGCTATGTGATCCATGAATAAGGAAGAGGAAAATTACTCCTTCGATTTTAAATGAAGCTTAATAAATTCCAGATGTCTACAAGGAATGGTAGAAGTGAATTGCTAGTCAAATGCCTATAGAGTAAAAATATTGCTCTTTGTTGCAATAGGTCTTTTCATGGCTAAAATATGATTTGTCCTGCCTCCCTTCAAAAATTGTGTAAAAATCTGTTAAAAATCTATCTTTTTGTATTACTTTGCAGATTCTAACCCTCTCATGAGATAGATGTGGATTTTAGAGTACACCTTCCACTGCAAAATCATCCCTGATCTTAAGTGAGCAATAATAAAACAGGCTGTTTATCTGTCTTTTTCTGTACCTGGGTAAATATCGTGAGCAGGCCCTGGGGAGTGTCCCATGGTATTATCTGCAGCATCATGCGGTGACGGGGGTGGCTGGAGGGGCTGGATTGTGAGGCAGTCATTCAGGATGTCCTGGCCAAGCTCTAAGCTCGATCGCAACTGAAACACATAAGATGAAAAAGGAGAGATGATTATAACATGGACAAAAAAAACCCCAAAGGAAATAAATCACAAAAATCCTTAAGATACTGAAAAATTATAATGAAGAAACATTGAGGGGTTAGAGAAAGAAATGGAGCACAAGCGGAATTCTTCTCTGTTAAATCCTGGTTAACATCCTTCCTTTTTAGCAGGCATTTTTCAAATCTGAGGAAGGAAACTCTTCCAGATGCTCAACAAGACGGTACTCAGGAAAAGGGCTACTTGCACAAATAGGACCTTGGACAGATGGACTTACGTGTGTTCTCTTGTCACACACTGCAAAAGAGAGAAGAGCGTCCCGATTCATGGATAATGGAGACTTATCAAATGTCTGACATCTCTTACATCAACAGAGGATGCTATAAAAAACAGAAATATTTTCCTCCTGGTTTAGTGCCCTGAGCTGGCTCACTGAAGGACCAGAACAGCAAAGGTGCTTGTGGCAGTGGAAATGAGTGACTGGGAGCGAGCAGCCGGGAGTGGGATCATTCAAGATGGTCAGCATGGAAGTGGTATCACTATATACGGTCTAAAGATGTCTAGCGACCACATTGTTAAAGTGACTAGGATTGCATTTGCTTCACATTATGGCTGAACTGATCTGAAAGTGAGTGCTCTGTCATTGCCACTAATCCCAGCTGCATGCACAGCCACTTGCCTGGTACCTGATCCACCAACAGCAAGTCTGTTTATCTGGCTGATCCAGCAGAAAATTCACTCTGCAAACAATTAATAAACAAATTCATAAGAAGAGTTTTCCTTTGGATGAAACTGGATGAACACTCTCACCCTGAGGCTACAATACAATACCGTGAAAAAATACAATTAAAAAAAAATATCCCCAAACCAAAATAAGGATAAGGAAGAAAGCCTGCTGCAGCACCCTGACACAAGGCTGTCCCAGCTGTAATGCAAAACTGCACCCTGAGGTTTCTGGCAGATGGATGCTGCTGCAGGCTGCTGGGACTGATGCCTGTCCTACCCCCCTGCCTGATGTTACTGTTATATGTAAGAAAAATTTGCCTGCTCTTTACGGCCATCTCGACTCACAGGCTGGTGTATTCATTCAAAAGCATGAAAAAGGAGGGTCTGTGCTCATATGCATGTGGGCCACTGCAGTGGCTGAGACACAGATATATATCCTGTCCTGTCACCCATGCTGATGAAGAGGTGGTTCGTGAAGCATGATGGACACAAACCTGACCTAGTGCAGCAGGATTTGCTGCACCCACGCATCAGAGTCCCAAGAAGCAAATCTCACAGACGCCTTCTCTCTGATGCCATGAAAGGTGAGCAGGTAACAGTGACTAGTACATAACCTAGCACCTCTAACAAACTCCTAAGGGGAGGAAGAGCAACAACATGAGAAATTTCTGTCCATCCTGTACTCAGAAATGAAGGAAGAAGAGGGAGTGATTCTGAATGCAACTGTAGAAAGACCCATTGCTGTGCCAGAAGATGCTGATAATCATTCAAATGACTTATGATGATGTGCATCAGTATAAAACTGTTGCGACTGAGTGGAGAGTTGGTCTTGCACATCATAAGCACCTGAGGTAGGGCGACTGCAATAGAGATACCACGCAGCCTATGACACCTATGCACAGACTATGCATGCTGCAGATTATTCCTTCTCTTAAAATATATAGTGATTCATTATTAAGCCTGAAGGTACCACTACCTTTGTGAGGTGTATTTGTTATTCTAGAACTTGCTATTCTAGAATTGTATGTGATTGATGGTGGGGGGTGACAGAGAAAGAGGGAGAAAAGGGAAAAAGGGAAAAAGAAAGGGAGAAATACCTTGACAAATGCTTTTCATTTCTTATCCATATATTTACAATCTATTGTAAGTACAAATGTTTCTTCCAGTGCAGCATGCATGGTTGTCTGCTACTATCCACTAATTATTCTGTTTTTACTGCTATCACTAGTAACTTCGATTTTTCATGGAATTAAGTGCATGTGAAATTAAATGCCAGATATATCCAGATTCAAATCCTTACAATTTACATTATTAATCAGCATTGTGTGACTTTAAATTTCTGTGGAGTCTAATATGAAAATAAATATGAAAAAAATCTGACTTCTATAACAAAATCAGGAGAAATAAGAATTAACTGGATCTAACTGCTGCAGCCTGTTTCTTGCTTTGCTCTAAAGACAATGCATTTCTTTTCCAGCCTAGACTGTAGGTTTATCAACCCACTGTAAAAGACAGTTGACACTCTCTTTGACTTCTGTATAAATCATATCCCAGCACAAATCTCCCAGCATCCTGGCTGCGACACCTGGCTTCCCTCATGATCACTCATCTGAGCACCAGCACAAACACACTGGGACTGAAAACTTGACAGTCTATTTTTGAGAACTACAAGGTTAGAAAGTTACCTTCCTGAAGGATAAAATCAGTAACTGACAATTTTGCCACGCTGAGCACAGAAATCTTCCGTGTGCTGTAATGTAGCCTAAATTTATGGCTGACCAAGGTGCAAATTAACAATCAACTGCTCAGCTCACTTAGAACTTCCCTGAATGAAATATTTGTTCTAAATAATATATTTTCCATTTTAATAGCTCAGTTGTATGGTAGACTTGTGAAGTTTTGTACTTGGAAATCTGAGACAGTCCCATTATCACGATGTGGCAGTTTTTTCTAATACACAAAACAAATAACTGTCAGTCATGATTTACCATTGTTTTACTTCTGTGACAATCAACTAATGTTTATCAGCTTTCAGAACAATGGATGGAAATTCTACTCCTGTGCACTTTAGATATGATTAAATAATTACTCAAGATTAAATGACACAAGCAGAAGTAATTAGAAGGGAGTAAGAATCTACATTCTTCAATTTTCAATTTCAATATATCTGAGTCCAAGAGCAGAGAGGTGCTACTGATTTGATGTATGACACGATTTCAGGGAAAATGTCTCCTTAAAAGAAAAGATCATTTGCTTTATATTCCTCTGACCAACGCATGTTTTATCTGAGATCTGCATGTTTTTGTACAACCTGGCTAGTTTCTTCAACATTATTCCTGTTCAACAGAAATCAGACACCATCAAGGAAAACATAAGAAATGTGTGCTTATGAATACACTTAGTCAGAACAGAAGTAGTTTAGGATTTCTCAACCATTATTAGTTTGTTTCCAAACCACATAAAATAGGATCTGAGTAACTTCAAAACCTTCCTGTATGTACTCAGATTAATTCTAGTTAATCAGCAAAGCCCAGACTCCTCCAGTCATTCAAACATGTCAGTTATGTCATCGAATCACAGCATTTTAAATCTTGCTTTCGTGAAAGCAGGCTTAATGGACTGCATGTATGCTGTACACCTAGTAGAGTATTTCCATATGTAAGGGAGACATTGGTTAGAGTCTGTTTTGATGAAGGTTAGATCTGTGTTTGCCATGCCAAAAACCAGAAAAAAAGACAAACCCTAAATTCTGCTGTGTTTCATTGAGAGGAATTGTTTTACATGAACTTTAATAGCTTTACAAATGTGTTTTTCTTTTCATTGTAAAGCTAAGGAGGAATTTCTGTTATTTACGTAGTCTGTGTATTAAGTTTACTAAGTGCTATTTGTCAAGTAGAGAATAAGCCAGTAGTCTTCCACTCATTTTTATTGAGTCACTGGGAGAGGAAAGCATGACCTGTCCACATAGAGCTACCTATTGTACTAGTTCTTCTGAAGAGGTGGCTACCTCTTCAGAAGAACTAGTACAATAGGTAGCTCTATGTGGACAGATCATGCTAGGACTTAGTATTTTCTTGTACAGTCAGAGTAAAAATATGTCCTGTTAGCATCATGACATTAACAGCACACAAATGTGACCACTAGAAAATTACAAGTTCAATATGAAGCCATACTATGTGACAGTGCTTTTTATAGGTTTTTATTATATATAAAAATATACTAATATTATAGGTTTGCTTGCTAGATCATCCCTTTACTCCCGCAGATCAGCTTCAAGGTCCAGTGCTGTCTTGCACAGTACTAAACTTTTTTGACAGCAAACAATAAAAGTTTACCCTTGCTGAAAGTTTACACTTGCTAAGGGTCCTAATTCTTGCCTCTGGAGGCTACAGACATCTCGAGGCAAAGAAACAACGCAGACAGAAGGGTTTCCTCAATAACCTTTGTTTCCAGTGAGTCATCTGGGCAGGATTTCTAGAGAGCCGTGGCATTCCTTATTCTGCTAATCACCTACCACATCTTTCAGATATGCATGCATGCTATCTTCACCTGCTCTTACATTCTGTTTCAATTAAATGTTCAGCCAGGAAAACACAATAAAAATCAAGCTAAACTAGCCTATCTGCACAGTAGGGATGTTAGGTTCTGTACAAGAAATAGTTACTTTTGCTCCTCTCAAAGTGTAACTACAAACATTTGAGTTCAAATACAAAAATGGCTTCCATCTTTGTGACCTAGCGTAAATCAGGAGAACACACCTCCTGAAAAAAGTTTTTATCAATCAGCCTCTTACATTAAAAATCAAAAGGACCTGGAACCTACACAATCACCTAACTTTGGCAAATTTCAAGTCAAGAAGAAATTCTGATTTTGAAGCAATACTACAAGAGAATCCTACCTTTATTATATATAGAACAGAGAGTTTGCTTTTGATTGGTATTATTCTAATATGAGGAATAGTTTGGTTATCTCCTCATTAAAATGATTTAGAACACCAAGAACACCATTTAAAGGGGAAAAACTGCAGCTGGGACAGAGCTGAAAGGAAACTTTGAATAAAAAAATCAAACTGAGAATCTTACTTTAAAGAAGGGAAGTACAGTTTGTTTGAGTGAGATGTATTGTAAGTTGCCATTTTCTGAAATAAACAAAAGAGCTTGTTCGGTCATACTTCTGTTGAAAACTACTATTATTTTGCTCTACATACTTGGAACTAATGTGTTTTAATGTGGAAGGCTCCTAAGGATGCTCCTTGTTGTGACATCCATTGTCTTGGAGACATCCCCATTTTCACAAATTTTGCTTTCATTTTTTTTTCTCATTCTAGTCATACAACTGGAAAGCATCTAGTCATAGAAGTGTACACAGATGCATGTGCGCGCGCACACACACACATACATATTACCTCTCTCCTTGCCCCCTGTCAGATTGTATCAAATAGGAAAACATGCAACTATCTTATAAAAAATGCTACCTACATTATACCTGAGTCTTCCTATTTCATTCTCTTCTTGCAGTTCTAAGGGGCTTGTAGCTGGTTTTTGTGTGAACAGCAATCTAGGAGCTGAGCTGTGCCACTCAAAAGGCAGGAAATAATAATTCTTTTGTGCCAGACTGATTTGGAGATAGCTAGTATATGATATTGCTACACATCAGCTTTTCCAAGTAAATGCAGCCTGACAAAGAAACCACTTGTACTGCAGAATGATTTGCTTTCCCTTTTGAAAATACAGCTGTTTGGCAAATTTTCACATCAGGAGTTGAATAATGTGGAACTCATCCACCTGGTGCTTCATTTACCACAAGTGTATTTTTCTTCCTGTCATAGGTGACCAAAAATTGCCATGAAAATCAGTAGATAACATCAGGGATTATTAGTACACAGAAACAAAGATTTTCAGATTTCCCATTATTTTTTAAACTCTGCAGCACCCTTTATATAACACTGGCCTTCACATTAAATATTTGATTTTGTGTTCATCTCCACTGGAACTTAAGTTCATGCATGTACCAGTTCCTACAAGGAAATACCCTTCTGTTGAAAATAATACCTTGATTAGAGCCTAAGACTAGAACTTTGGCAGCCTTACTAGTAACAGCTCCAAATTATTAGCCTTCAGGCATATGATTTTTACTACTGCAAAGATTCCCTAGGACATCCCTGTAGAGTTTCATCCACTGTCTGTGAGCTGTCTGTTTAGTGTGTTTTCTGGCTAGACGGTGATGTGAAGTGATGGCTGGGCTTGACCTGCTAATTTTCAGCGTTTCTACAGCCTCCCATTTGTAAAAATTGTAAAATTTGTAAAAACCCAACCTGAAACAGAAATGCCCATTTCTGTTTCAGGTTGGATATTTCATTGTTGTTAAAGCCCTAATTCAGCCTACAGTGCAGTCTCAGAAACAACAGTGTCAGCAGATGGGACAGAGCTCTTCAGCACGAGGAGGAAACAAATGGGCAGATGAAGGCCCTCCTAATACGAGGACTGCCAGTGAAGCCAGTATATCATTGCTTCAGGAGAAGCAGTAAGGACTCCAAAATCAGTACCTGCCAATGCAGGCCAGCTGCCAATACCCACCTCCAGCAGTGTGAAATTTGCATGCCAACGATGGTTTCACAGGAGGTCCCAGCCTGAACAGGGACACTCAATGCGGACAGTTAAAGACTTGAAGGGTGTTTGAGCTGCTGTCAGGGCACTGCAGCCTCTTAGGCATCCTTTACACAGCTTCAATCTTGCTTGCTTATATACTGGTGATGCTTAAGTAGCATCATGTACGAGATAGCACATTTAAAGCCCAGACTGAAGTGTGACTGGGTAACGAGAATCATAGAATTATAGAATCATAGAATCATTTAGGTTGGAAAAGACCTTTAAGGTCAGCAAGTCCAACCATTAATCTAACACCGCCCACCACTAAACCATGTCTAAGTGCCATGTCTGCGCATCCTGGGGATGGTGACTCAACCATTTCCCTGGGCAGCCTGGTCCAATGAAGAAATTTTTCGTAATACCCAAGTTAAACCTCCTCTGGCGCAACTTGAGGCCATTTCCTCTCGTCCTGTCACTTGCTACTTGGGAGAAGAGACCTTACTACAACCTCTTTTCACATACTTATAGAGAGGTCTCCCCTCAGGTCAACCCTCAGCCTCCTTTTCTCCAGGTTAAACAACCCCAGCTCCCTCAGCCGCTCCTCATAAGACTTGTGATCTAAACCCTTCACCAGTTTCATTGCTCTTCTTTGGATGCGCTCCAGCACCTCAATGTCTTTATTGTAGCGAGGGGCCCAAAACACAGTATTCAAGGTGTTGCCTCACTAGTGCAGAGTACAAAGGGACAATCACTTCTCTAGCCCTGCTGGCCACACTATTCCTGATACAAGCCAGGACGCTGTTGGCCTTCTTGGCCACCCGGGCACACTGCTGGCTCATATTCAGCCACCTGTCTACCAACATTCCCCGGTCCTTTTCTGCCAGGCAGCTTTCCAGCCACTCTTCCCCAAGCCTGTAGTGCTGCATGGGGTTGCTGTGACCCAAGCACTTGGCCTTGTTGAACCTCATACCACTGGCCTTAGCACATCGATCCAGCCTGTCCAGATCCCTCTGTAGAGCCTTCCTACTCTCAAGCAGATCAACACTACAGCCTAACTTGGTGTCACCTGCAAACTTGCTGAGGGTGCATTCAATCCCCTTGTCCAAATGATTGATAAAGATATTAAACAGAACTGGCTCCAGTAATAAGCCCTGGGGAACACCACTTGTGACTGGCCCCCAACTGGATTTAACTCCATTCACCACCGCTCTTTGGGCCTGGCCAAACAGCCAGTTTTTTAACCAACAAGGAGTACATCTGTCCAAGCCATGAGCAGCCGGTTTCTCCAGGAGAACACTGTGGGAAACCATGTAAAAGGCTTTACTAAAGTCTAGGTAGACAACATCCACGGCCTTTCTCTCACCCACTTAGTGGGTCATCTTGTTGTAGAACGAGATCAGGTTAGTCAAGTAGGACCTGCCTTTCATAAAGCCATGCTGACTGGGCCTGGTTGCCTGCTTGTCCTGTATATGCCATGTGCTGGCACTCAAGATGACCTGCTTCATAACCTTCCCAGACCCAGAGGTCAGACTGACAGGCTTGTAGCTACCCTCATCCTCCTTTCAGCCCTTCTTGTGGATGGGCGCCACATTTGCTAACCTCCAGTCAAGTGGGATCTCTCTGGTTAGACAGGACTGCTGGTAAATGATGGAAAGTGGCTTGGTGAGCACTTCTGCCAGCTCCCTCAGTACCCTTGGGTGGATCTCATCAGGCCCCACAGACTTGTGTGTGTCTAAGTTCCAGCCAAAGCTCTCTGTTCAGCCAGGCTGGTCTTCTTCCCTGCCAGTTCATCTTCTAGCACATAGGAACGGCCTACTTCTCCCCCTTTAAGATTTCCTTCTTGAAGAATAGCCAGCCTTCCTGGACCCCTTTGCCCTTGAGGACTGCCTCCCAAGGCACTCTGTCAACCAGGCTGCTAAAGAAAGAAGGGTTCCTGCTCTCTCAAGCCCACCTTCATGCATAGGCTGTGGCAGGGAAGTGAAGACACACAAATGCAGAACAGGATATTGTTTGCTACCAAAAATGAACCTGAAGAATACAAAATGCTATGTGCATGCACTGACAGCTGTTTACAGATTTTGCGACAATTTGGATTTTTTTTGTCATGTGTGTAAAAGTAACAAGGGTGACGGCACTTATTCCTTCTGATGCACTTTTCAACACATCACGCTGCTGAAGCTCACAGGAGTACCTGCTCAGGGCAGAAACCAAGTGCAAGGAGGAATCATGTTGTGAAATAGCAAATGTTAACATCAGAGCGAACGAACAATCCCCCGGTCGTAACAACTGCCACAGCACCATGAAAAACATAGCGGGGTTCCGATGGTTCTTCTTCCCTGGAGAGCAGAGCTCTACGTGCACCAGTGGCAAAGCATGTCGTCCATGATGGAGCTTCCTTGTGAGGCACAACGCCTGCATCCCACCACAGCGCACATCACCGCTGCTGCAGCAGCTGAGGCTGGGGGCGGGGGTCAGCCACAGCCAGTCCTCCCTCACTTTCAGGGTCTGTTTTCCTGTTTCTCACTGACCACACTCAAAAGAACTGGTCATTCGTAGTCTCAAAAGTTTTCCAACAAATTGTATGACTAAATTCCTTAAACACTGCTGCCCGTTCCTAATCTCTTTCTGCCAACATCCCTTTCAGGAAAAATTGCTGCATGCCATGGTGCCTGATTTATATTTCATTTTGAAAACAGGAATTAAAGGGATTAAAGTTGGGGATTAAAACACTTACTCTTCACTGCATTTTTTCTGCAGAATAGTGTCTTTGTTGCCATGGGCACTGCTTACTGACCCTTAGCCCCTGAATGCACTTCTTTTTGCATTAGTGACATCTTTTAAATGGACTCCATAGAGAACAAATGAGGGAAAATATCCTTATGTTCAACTGCTCTCAAAGCAAGAAAATAGATTTGCTTCCCTTTCAATCCATTCTCTCCCTTTTGCAGTTTTAACAGTGAAATCTGAACTAAGAGTTTGAACAAGGGCGAGTGAAACCTGAAAGACGCAGAAGAAAACTGGGCTCATACTGTCAGATTTGGCTGCTTGCTCCCTACAAGGCAGGTGTTCACAAACAGAGCAGTTTCTCCAGATTAATATAGTCACATAATGGACAATGTCACTGGTAACTAGCTTAGTGCCCCAATAACCTGGGGCTGAAATGCTGAAATACCAATGATGTAATGGTCTAACCCTCCTTGACTCCCTTCTTCCACATCAATTAAACATTCTGAGTGAGAAAAAATAAAGTTAACTTACTTCTCCTAAGAAACACAGTAAACATTGTGTTTCCTGTCACAAAAAAGCCTAGTTCAAATACTGAGAAATGAAAGGAAAAACTGGAAATAAGTGTTGCGAAATTAAATAAACCAAAGATACTAGCTAAAAAGAGTCACCAGACATTGTTTTCTATTCACGTTCTCCACTAAATCTAAACGCTGCTGTAAAGTTTTGTTTATTCCAAAATCCTTAAACAAATCAGTAGCTTCATTGATTGTGCAGGAAAATCAACATGCATTTACAACAAAAAAGCCTGCTTCTACTATAAAACCATATAAACAATGAATAATCAGGAAGTGTTCAGCCCTGTAAGAAGCCAGAACTCTGTATTATTTTGCTGGAGGAATAATGTATTTGCTGACATGACCCACAAAATACAAAGGCAGACAATCTCTCAAATCTTGATAGAAAACTCCATGCTAACCTGTGATGAAAATACTTGTATGTCTTATTTCCAGAGAAATACTGTTCAATAGGGGAATATCACGCCTTTAAGCACTTTGTTTTTTTCACATTTCTCCTAACATTTTCATTGTACGATGGACAGGTTTATATACATTATACATAACAGAGCTCTAAGAGATGAACTGTAAGAAAAGGGATATAAAATGACTAGGCTTCAGAAGAATTCAGTTATTGAGATCTGTCTCTAAAGGTGGAGATTTTATATCCCCTTTTTGCCAATATGTGGGTTGCACAGTGGCAGAAGAGCAATACCTGCAGGATCATTATTAGCTGTGCAAGGTGGCTTCTGTAAAGCTCCCTCAGCTGAGATGGGAACCCTGGTCAAGGTCAGCACAGGCCACTCTGCAAGGCAATTCCAGGAACTGCTTTGGTCAGACGACCCATATCCTTATTTCATTATTTCCAACGTGCTCCACAGCTGGTGCGGACTGCTCTGCTCTACTAGACTCTACTACAGTTTGAAGTAGGAGTGGATATGGCTGAGGTGTCCTACAGCCTGCTTCATCTCAGGAGTGCAGTGTAGCACCTTTTCTTCTTTATTGTAATCAGGAAAAGTATTCTGAAAACTTCCAGCCATCGCTAGCTGATTGGTTTTAGAAAGAGCAATAAATGCAACATGGAAGAAATAATGCACAAACAGCAGCAGGATTAGAGAGGCCCTGATTGCCTGTCCTTTATTTCTCCTCACAATAACAACTGAAAAGATCTCTTTCCAAACAGGTTTCACAGGAACAAATCTTGGAAGAGTCCATCTTCATTGGGAGAATGTTTTGACAACTCCCCAAAAGCATGGTTCAACCATGATTTTAGAATTGACCAAGCTGTGTCAAAAAGGAAGATGAAATGAACCAAGCTGGAAGTCTGCGCACATATCCCTTATCTCCTGAAGTCTCACCACCCTTTTCATTCCTTAGTGATTTGGTAGATGTACCATATACACTACAATTCCAAAAAAACCTCCCCCAGGTGTAGACAACTTTCGGAAATGTCCTTTGGACCGCCTTTCCCAAAGCTATGCCTCCATGATATTTGCTTTCTGGCAGAGACAGTACAAAAATTCTGTCCTTGAACAAGTACAATTGCTGTGTTAGAATGAGACTAAGTACAAATCAAATAAATAAATAAGAAGCAAAATACAGTTAAGCCTGAACACTGCACTCTTTAGCTGATCTATGCTCCTCAGCATAGTATTGAAAAATCCAGTACAGACCATATACTCTGTTATGCACCTGCTGAGGTGTGAAGCTGTCAGGTCAGCTGAATCCATGCCTGGTTTCCTCAAGACCCATTTGAATGAGCTGAGATGATGCAGGTTTCCAGGAGACAGAGAGCTTTCAGAGGCAATTGTCAGGAAAGCATTCAGTATGTCAAAGCTTATCTGTACAACGTATCTGATCCATAACTAATTTACACAACAAGATCAATGACATGGTCTGGGCACTGTTAACACTGCCAAAGAATCAAAGAATGATCATCTGGAAGATGATATTATTTGGTATATATGGTCTTTCAGTTCAAGGCCCAGACTAAGAATTGTCTTGTGTACCTGTACTGCTCAAATTATCTTTTCCTTTTTTGCACAAAGATGGAGCTAACCAGTTGCATTCTTATCTATTGCACTGTCCTTTAATTAAATGGAAACAATCTTTCAAACATTTTGTTCTTTTTGGCAGGATACACTGGCTTAAAGAACATGACAACAGTTGTTCATTGGTATAATTATGGATAAAATTAAAACTGTATCTAAAAGCATAGCCACTGCATTGTTCAGATGATAAGGTAAATGTAACCAAACTGATCTCGTCCTTGCCAAACAGCTGTATGAAATCAAAGCAATCTTTTTTTTATTATCTCTTATCTGTTTGAAATGCATTTTTTTAAAAAAGAAAGGTTTTAAAAAAGGCAGTAGATGTTGCAGATGTTCGTGACAAGATCTATCTATAGATCCAGACACAGATCTAACTATAGATCTATCTGTAGACCCAGTTAAATGTATCTGGTGGATGTCCAGAGGCTGGAGGTTGGGAGGAGAAGGGGAACAGTGCCTACCTGACAAGATTTGCAGAAAAGGCATTCTTGCCTTACATGGTAAGCCATAAACACTTATCAACAAAAGTTGCTTAAAATACTTCAGAGATGGAAATTTATCTGTATGACATTGCATAATCTGGCCCCATCTTAGAGGGCCAAGGCAAGGGCCAAATCTTTGAAGACAGATCGAGAAAATCTGGGCTGAAGACTCAATGTAATGTTTAGCACAGCAAGTAGCTGATTCTGCTGTTATGAATATACTTCATCCGGCTATTTTAAGCCTATGCAACATCAAAGTCACATTTGCAGGTACAGTCTTGGAGAGCCAGCAACTTGAGACACCACAATAATGTCACTTGGTGTGTAGGGGGAGTTTAAAAGGAGGATTAAAAGCAGTCAGGCAGGATATATTAAATGAATCCATGACTAACAGAGTGTGACAGCAAAGGGTTTCATTCTTTTCAACAGAATAGATCCCTACGGCTGGAAGTATTACTCCACTGTGCCTTTATCACCTTGGAATTTTTATGGTTATTTTTGATGAATTCACATTTTTGTAAAGACTTTTTTGACATTAAGCCAATTTTCACTTTTAATTAAAGTCATAAATAACCTTAATTCTGCATTAAAAGCTTTATTGTTTCTTACTTTTTATTATTATGACTGCCAGGAAATATTTCAGATACCAAAGCATGATGTTAGTTAGCAATTATAAGTTCTCAAAAGTCCAGTAACCATGCTGTGCCTTGTAAACATTATACATTGCAAACTTTATCCATGCTTTAAGTATCCAGCTTGATAGACGCCACAATTTTTCTTTTCTTCTTGTGGAAGTTTGGCGTATTTCCCCTTCCATATATCAACATATCTCAGGTGGTCAATGAGCACAAATAAATCCTTATCAAACAGGGATGAAAAAATAAGCAATTTTAAGTGTAGAATGTGCCCATAGCGAGTGAAGCGAGGAGGAAAAAGGTCCAGGTTTAAACTGTTCGGCACAAAGAAGGAATGAAAAATGAGCAAAATCAAATAGTGAGTGAAATGCAGGAAGAAAAATCCCACAATCTGTCAAAATGAGAGAGAGTGGATAACACGTTATTTCACTTTCAATGACAGTAATGCTACAGTGCAGTTTAAGACCTGTATTCAGGTCCATTATGCCAGTTTTAGTTGAGGCATCACACACAAATTTCTCAGAATGCAACGTCTTGCAGCATATACTTTAGATGCTTGTAGACGATAGCGTCGAGGTGCCTGAGTCACCCTCCTGGCACAGGCAGGACAAGGCTCACTCCTTCGGCAGTCCTGCCTGTGGGCAGCGTGCACAGGAGCAAGGGAGCCAAAGTACTGCTTATTAAGGTGAAAATGAATGCCCGGTGACTTTGTCTCTGACACAGGAGTGGGCACTCATGAGTTTAAAGGAAATTCCTCAAGAAGGCTACAGGCCAGTTCCTCAGAGGCTGATACGCAGGTCTCCGCTGCCATGTCCTCCTTCAACAAACCATTGCATCTCTTCAAATTTGTATAATGCAGCTTTAAAGACTGACACTTAGTGCTTCCAACGCTGTACGAAGCAATTTTTTTGCTGCTTTCTATGAATGGCTGTGCATTTAATTTTAAAACTTCCAAGCTGACATCTCAAAGTTTTATCTATCCCTACACCAGTTCATGCACGTCCCGCTTTTATCACAACCAGTTTCCTTTAAAATGAAAGCTTAGATTTTTATCCTCAATGATCTAAACTAAATGAAATAGTGCTGGTGATTAACAGGAGATATGATGAAAAATGCTCAGAAAAAAATAATCATTCCTTTAGGTCAAAACTCAGCTCTTTAAAGATGTGCTTATACATATAAACAACTGTTGATTTATGGACTTGACATCCACAGGGAACTGGCATTGTGAAATTTCTTGGTATTTGGAAGTGTCTGGCATATGGAAATACAATTTAGAGCTTAATCTCAGATACTGTCCATCTGCCCTCAAAATCCATCCTTCCACCTGAGACTGGCTGTGTAAAATGGATTTTGTTTTACTATGCATTTATCAAGTGGCAGAACTTTAAAACCAAAAATTTCTGTTTTAAAAAATTATTTCTGATTTTCCTTGTTATGTATGTTTAGTGATTAATCATCACATCATAAAATAAAAGCATTAAAGCAGGCAGCCTCATTAAGTCAAAGGTGAAATTATCATCTATATAAGAATCATATCCATTATTTCCCATTAATGGTTTTTCTAGTCCGAAATCAGCACAAGTAGTTGAAGAGGCATTGAAATGCCTAATATCAGAACACCGACTTTTCCACATAAGCTTTACACCAGTCAACACAGTAGAAAACTTACCTTTTTCCTGACTTGTTGGTCTTTGGAAGAATGGGCTTTCACATGCTTTCTCAGGGAACTCGGATCTGTGTATCGTTTAGTACATCCTGGAATCTGACATGCATAAGGTTTCTGAGTCAAAAAGAAAAAGGATAAAGCAGCTGTTATACTGTTATATCACACAGTACTTTAACTCAGGAGAATCCCCTTCGAGGCTTGGGATGCTGCAAACCACATTACTGCAGAACACAAATGTTGTACGTTATTACAAGCTGAATGCCCAGTAATTCATTAGAAAGGGAGAGGAGGAAAGTGTGGCTTATAAGGAAGATAAGCCACAGGAAAGCTTTTATTATGGCACCTTTGATTGTTACCTTTTTTTTTTTTTGTAATCAGTACAATGAATATTGCTAGTTATACTCACAATTCTTCCACCCTTTGACTTAATCAGATATTACATTCTTTAGTGAATCAGGTAAAGAAACTGCAGTAAAGGCCCAGATAGACTGTTAGGATTATAGAAGAATCTCCTTCAGAAACAGAGAACAAGAAAAAGTGTTAGTTACAGAGTTACGAAGAGAGCAAGCAAAAACCAAAGCAAGCATTGAATACTGAAGTGACTTTGATACACACAAATACACACATTTCATCGTGAAGTACAAGACAAACTCCCTCAGCTCACATTTTCTAATAGCATGTCATATTAGAAAGATACCAGTGCTGTAATACCTTTATAGTTTTCTTAAAAGAAAGCCCCAACAAATCTAACTCACAAAACAAATAAAAATCTCTACAAATATCTCCTTCTGCCTGTTCTAACCTATCTGTTTTCCCTGAAGACTTGTAGGTCCACAAGACAGAGTATTAAATGAACTGTTTGCTGTTTGCTGAACTTAGCTATTTTCCAGTTTAGCCATTTATGTTTCACAAAGCATTTCTGAAAACACCTTGTACAAATTATTAACTTACCAGCCATAATATTGACTATTCAAAATGGATAATTTAAATTTTGTGACAGCCATTTAATTCAAATGGCATTGTTCTTGTTTTCTTTCTGGACTTCTGCCCTTTAGAAACTGCTTGTCTCTGACAAAACACAAACTTTTGTTATGAAACAAAAGCTTTTAAACAAATCTCAGCTGTGACTGAAATTCACAAGCAACAATTTGTTGGCATGATTTTTTTTCTGTTTACAAAACTATTCTTCCTCTCTTGACTTTCTGGTACACGCCCCAACCCTAAGTTTAACTGAGTTCTTGTCGGAGAACAGCAGTTATTATCGCAGATGGCTTCTGTGTCTGCGTGTAATGACTGCAGGCTCCGTAAAGATCATCTAAGTGGGAGAAAGCTGCTGCCTCTACCTGCAGCAAAGCCCATGGAGCTGTGGTTTTTTTATCAAGTAGTTTGGCCCATCTTCATCCATGCTTACACTACTGGGTCACTTCTCAAACAGCTTAACCAGCCTCATCAGACACTTCTCCCTCCAATCTCTAAGGTTATGGGCTACCTGCTGCCACCAAGCTGGAGGAAAGGAGCACACGGTCTAATGTACAGGGGACTGCAATGGGACTTCTGCTTCCTTACAGTGTCCAAGTGTGTCCTCTGGTGCTTGGCGCGGTCGCTGGAGTTGCTGAATGCTTTCTGGCAGCCAGGGTGCTGACAAAGGTACGGCTTTTCACCCGTATGGCTCCTTAAGTGAATCTTGAGATTTTCTAGTCTGGAAAAGGCTTTCTTGCAACCCTCAAACTAGAAAAGAGAGAGAAATGATTTGAAAGGAAAGCACACACAGCAAACTGCAACAGCAAACACTGAGCAGGAGGGTGGAATGGCTTGCAGAGACCTCCATCCTGCTACGGCTGGATGCCTCTCCGGAGCTGAGGAAAGCCTGGCTCCTCAGTGTGGGTGTACTGCAGGGTTTGAACCATTTACACCATAAGAATGTATTTACCCTTCCTGCACATGGCTGAATTAGGAAACTATGTCCTACTCCCGTTTCACAGATGGGACACTGAGACCCAAAGAGACCGGTCAGATCAGGCCATGGCACCGCCTAGCCTGTCTGGGAAGCCCAGCCCCACCTGATTCTCCCAATAGCACACAGAAAGCAAAATGGTCACTGTGGGGTTCCCAAGTCCTGCACTAGCAACCCTTGTTGGATATTAGCAACTGAGCCGAACACAGGCATCCTTCAGTACCAGCCCAACACACAGGGCTACAACCAGGCCATGCAGGGAAGTGTCAGTCTGCTCTGCCATGCCGATGGAGGTGTAAAAAGTAAAATGATTTTTGAAATATTTCTTTACCTTTCTGCCATGAGTAAATGTATGAGGTAATAAAAATAACGGGAGCCCATCATAATAGGATTCAATCTCTACAGGCAACTAATAATCTTGTGGCACAGTATTTCTAATCAAATTCTGAATCTGCAGAAAAATCTATGTTTATATAAGCAGAAAACCAGTTCTTCTATCATGTTCCCATAGTATACTTTATCCTAAGGGAATCAAAACCCATCAGTTCTATTTAACACTTGCATTTTTATGTACATTCAATTAGACCTGAATATTTATAAGTATTAGTTATAAGTACAGGGTTTTTTTAATTCTATCAATCAAGATCAATTTATCTCATAGTTTCAGCTGCTGTACGTTCCACTGTGCAACATCTAAAGCACCTGCTGCATAACATTCTAGTTTGCAGTTCTTGCATCCTTGCAAAAAAAATAATGCATTAATAGAGATGTCCAACATTTCTAATGCGAACAAAATCTTCCACCATTTATCTTCCTATTCATTCTCCTCACTTGAAAAGAAACAGGCCATTTTTCACTGATGTTAGAATAACACAAATAAACGTTATAATATATTATTCAGTGCATGCATATTTACAAAAGCACAGGTAGGAAAACACTGACACAATTCTGATCGTAATTATCAAATTATCAAAAATCAAATCTGTAAGACCCTCAAAAAGAGAAAAAAACATGATATAAAATTTTCATCACCTAATTTTAAGCACTTCAGTTTTTTGGATCAATGCAAGAGAGAGTTACAATTTCAAAGAACGAAGTGCAGGGAGAAAATACAGAAAAAAAAAAGTTTCAGCCTCCCCAAGCAAACTGGGAAGGCTGAATTTCTGTGCAGCAGTCCCTAACAACTTCTGTTTAGTTTTAGCAATAGAGGAAAATACAGACTGAATGTTGCCCAGGAAAACACAGTATACAGGAGAAAATACACGTTACTTATAAAAGAGCAATATTAAAATTAACCTTAAGAAATTAAACTTGAGAAAAGGGATGAACCACCCCCACTATATCCTAAATGCAATTTTATCTTTCACACACATCAATTTCCGAAAATTTCTCAACGCAGGAAGCTTTTCATATATATCCCATCCCTTTATCCAGAGCAAACCTACAGTGCTTTTCAGATTATCCAATTTTGATCACTAATCATTAGTTTATGCTTTTACATATAGTGTTGCCTTTATGAAGGTTTAGTGTGCAAGCATAGCATTGTTGCAAGTGCAAAAATATTTTTACTTTCAGGGAACTGTTATTCGAAAATATTCCAGGATAAATAAATAAAAAAGAAAAAAAATAGACAGATATATTTTACAATTGCCTGTATAAAAATACCATTTTTTTTTAGGAAAACTTAAAGATGGAGAAAGAATAAAAAACATGAGAGTGAAAAGACTGATATAACAAATGGACTTTGAAAAGCAAAATAACTCAAGAGCAGCTCTGTTAAAATAACAAAGAAATCTACTGATTAGCCCATCTTAGGCAGACAAGTTATTATTTCTTATTAAATTTATAAAAGAACAGCCACCCATTCTAATGAAGTAACTAAGCTGTACATAAGTATGAAATAAATTGTAGTATCTCAAGCAACCTTCAATTTCACAGGGTAAAATCCCAGCACAGTGAAAAAGTTCTAAAAGCAGGCCCTCTGGTTTATTTCACAAGCTATTAAACTTTGAATCTTCATGCAGGCAAACAAAATTAAACATGTCTAAATAGTTCTTTGTATGATTGTAAAATTAGCGTTGAATTTAACTGGGCAAAAAATATTTTAACTGACCAGAACTGGGGAATGCTATCTTACAAATTTAAAAACTGTCATTTCTGAAGACTCCTGCATTTCTGTTTGTAACTTGGAAGCACAGAAGATAGCTTGAAGCTCTCTCTCCCCTCCACAGCCCTAAATTACTGTGTGTCATATTCGCAAGGCTATATATAGCCTATATATATATATACCTATTGTGGAAAAGGTCATTCTGGCAAAACGCAGAAAACTACAAGCCTGTATCATTAGAAAGACCATCTTTACACAGAGGTTAATAAATGTTTTTTACTCTAAAAATCAGACTTTTTGAAACCTTGGGAATCTCTGATGTTTAAGGTCGAAAGGAATGAAAAGAAACTCTTTCCAACAATGGAGAACATACATTCTTTGCTGATAACCAGATTTCAGTGAAAGTATTCCAGAGAAGACATGATTAACTATGGAGGAAAAATGTCAGGTAGATGGTAGTTTTATTTTGAAATGGGACTCCGCGTAGTTTCTAAGTTATTAACTGTGGTAGAAGAGGAGGATGTAACACCTTCATTATGATAAGTCACTTAAGTACATGGAATGCATTTGGCATTCTGAAGCTGTTTAACACTCCCAAACACACTCATGATTAAAACAGATTTTTTGGAATATTATGTGGAATTAATTGTGTAATGTTTTCCTAAACTACAATGCAGAAATCATAGTTACCGAGCTTTTATTTTTACTGTTGCATGCACATTGAAACCACTAAGTAGCTCATAAAGAAAACTTCCTCTCTGTACTTCCTAACCTTGGGAGTTATTTTTAGAACATATTCATTGGAGTATCCATATCCATGTTTACTTTATCTTTTTACGAGGATAATTGTCAAAAGCAAGAAACAATATATTTACAGTGAAACATGTCAATAAAAATCAAAAGCAGTGCTATGACTTTAAAACACTCATGTTCTCATGAGTGTGCTGTTCATGTTTGTATACACAGAGATGGTGTTCATCTCATAAAATTACACTATAATTACATAGATTTATATAAAACAATCTGTGCAGCATGTAAATCCCTGCTGGATGCACCATGCACTTCTGAGCCCTGTCTGGAATTAGGCAGCAACCTTCATTATGAAACACATTCAGGCCCTTACACTGTAGGAACAGCATAGTAATACCTGTGTGAATATTTTAATGTTAGTAGCAGATAGTCAGTGTCCAAGTGTTTAAGAAATTACTCAGTTTTCACTGTAAAAGGAACTGCTCTGATTACCTCAGCTGATTGCCAGTGTAACAAAGACTGAAGACCTTGCTCTGGCAAACATCAGTCTGAGATCTGATCCATTCACAGAAAAGGATCTAGTCTTGGTTTTAAAAGTCAATGACAGACAGCCCAGCCTCCCCTTAATCCAACTATTCCCTATTATTATCTGGTATTAAAAATCTTCACTTTTTCCTATCTGAATTTGTTTTGCTTCAGCATGTAAACAGGTTATTTTCTTTTGTCTTTTTCTGCTATATTAATGTGGTAAGTAATGTCAAAGATAACTTCTGATTCTAGGTATTTTCTGTTATCAAGTTACTTAACTTTCTCCCAAATAATTTTTATATAGATATATTATATATATAGATATATAGATATAAAATTTGCTTTCTCAGTATAAACAACACCTTCTCAGACCCACTTTTGAAATGGTGATTCTAAAACCAAAAGAAATAAAATTAAATACTCTTAGAAATATTGACAACTGATCAATATTTGATTCTACAGTAATGGTTCCTCCAATATACAACATAATGTTACTGTCTCATTCTGATACTCTCACATTTAGACTTTTATTATCTTTTTTTTTTTTAATTTGAATCAGTTTTACACAGTGATCCTCAAATATTTTTCAGCATCACTGCATGTGGGGGAGGATCATCTTTTAAGTGTGAAGGATAAGCATTTCTCTAGTCTGTTGCCATGTGTGGGGAAATATTTATGGAATATTATAATGAATACATTTCATTATCCAATCTGGTCTCCCTGTAATGTTACGGGGAGAGAGCTGTTTTTCCTTTTTAAATTTGACTTTGCTAAACATTAACTTTCCTATGTCTATCTGCCTATCTGTCCTATGTCTATCTGTCAATTACTTTTGAATGCTCTGATATGCTGACCAGGTAGGTTCTTCTATATCAGCACCAAGGCAGGTGGTATGACAAAGACAAAGTATCTTTCCCCCGCTTTGGATTTATCCCACGAACAGAGGTAAAAGGTGTTCTTCATATGGCTTTCAAACAAGAATGGTGCATTTCAAGCATTAATTAATAGTCTTTTAAAAAGCATTTCCCTTCCTCAACAGCATTAGCAGGGTGCTGCTCTGCAAGAGATGTAAGGGCTTTCAAAAAACTGGGGCTAAGACCTCATATGAAAACCTTTTAAATGGCTTTTTATTCCCTCAGCCTCTCCTGCCTGGCAATCTTGTGAACAACACATAATTAGTGTCAGACATCATTCAAACTGCTGACATCAGGTGCTCACCAACAAGGAGGCTGCATGCCACAGCCGAGATTTAAAAGCCCAGGTTCATTTCATGTGAAATAAGTGCTTTGCTTTTAACCCTTAAAGTGTTTAAATGTGGAAAAATGTAGCATTCAGAGCAGCACTTCATTATAGAGCAACCATTTCTATCTAAACAGAATACATTTTGTGACACAGTGACTGAATGCCTTGGTGGATGCACAGAAAATATAAGGCTATATTTTCCTCAAAGCTATGCAAAGGCTGGCTGGGATTTATTTTCTGCTTTTATAGTTAAACTTATGAAATGAGACAATGTCTTGGAATTCTTTGCTCCAGTAAATAATGACAGACTATGTTTCTATGTGTTGCCTATGATTATGGTAGGTGCTTTTTTGCCCAACCATTCCATAACAATTTTGTCCAAAGTTTACTGAAGTCAATGGGTAATATTCTCTATTTTTCCTCTTAAAAAAAGGCAGTTCCCTCCACTGCCATATCCTCACTTCAGGTATTTCTGGTAGATTGCGCTAAAATTTTACAATCTAGTATTGCGTAAGTATAAATGCAAACAAAAGATAATTACAGCCCATGACAAAACCTAAAGTAAATATTGTTATTTATCTTCTTTCTACTTCCTACTTTAAGCTAAAAGGCTTATTATACTCAACAGATGTACAAGAAAGTTCATATTATGGGTCAGATGTAAGACTCAGGGGAATAGTCAGTGCTTATGGCCATAAGGCTCATATTTTAAGAGCTTTTGACTGAGGAGCATGTAATGCTTTTTGTGTGTGTGTGTGTGTAGAACAAGATTAACAAACTATATCCTAATTTGATTTTAGTTTTCCGATACATCCATCTCTTTGGGTATATTTTAAGTAAGAAGAGCTACATACTGCTACTATAAGCGAAAAATTCCGTGAAATCAATGGGGGGAAAAAAGGACATTCATGCAGAATAAAAATTTACACATTGGTCAGCATATGGGAAATCGAATTTGGCTACTTTTTCAGACAGACACACAAGAGAGGCTAGTCTCTTGCATTCTCTTTGAACAAAATCTCACTTTATCAGTCACACTGTACACGCTTGTCTGAGTGTTTCCACATGGAGACAGATTACTTGAGTTTATCAATAAAATTAAATTTGAATCTCCTTTCCAAGGAGATCAGTATTCACAGAGAACACTCTAGTGTCGGTTCTGACAGGACAAACTGGAACAGTGGGTTAAGGATGCCACCAAATTGCAGTAAAGGTGGTAGGAAAACAGGTAAGGAATTGTCCCCACCCACTCTACTCTTTTATTGTGAGAGCTCTCCTTACAGATGGCTCTTTTTATTTACGTGTTCTTGATAAACATATCATGCTCGTTTCTTCTATACTCCAGAGATCCTCACACTTCTCACATTCTAGAGATCCGCACCACACCGTTACTTTCTAGGTAACACTGTGCCTAAAGACACAAATACCTCAGCTGAAATGAAGCACAGTACATTGAACGTTATTTATCCCCTGAAATAATGGTGTCAAGAGATTCACTCACCATGGAAATGTCTCTTGTTTTCATTAGTTTTAGTAAGTATGGCCATTTCGGCCTTGGAAGCTATTTCTGTTGCTGTAGAGAAGGTAAATATTATGGCAAATCCCTTCAAAAGAAACTATGACTGAACACATCAGCTGCTACTGATTCAAAAACCATATGGTACAGAAACCATTAGAGGAAGAATGAACAATTTGGGAATTCTTTCATTGCTTCCTTTTGGAAGACAATGCTCCTGACTTTTTCTGGTTTTTCTCCTTTCTTTCTCTTCCTCCTTGACTTTTCTCAAAGGTTGTCTTTGATCCTCTAGTAACTGAGGTCACCATCTGTATTCATGCAGTTTTCTCTACTAAAAGTCAACACGGTTCTAAAATTGTTCACTATTAAAGCAGCTACTATTATTGCTAAACCCCAGAAAAGTCATCTAGATTTAAATACTTCTTCCTTCTAGTAAACTTGCAAGAACTAAATAACCTTTCATCACATAAAAAAAATAGTTATTTCCTTAAGGTATGTATGCAGGAACACTATCTTCCCCTCCAACACGAATTCAAACATGTAGCTACATCTCATTTCTGTAGTTCAAATCTCTATCGGATCTCATGCCAGAGATATGATATAAATTGAGACCATAGGCTTTGCAACATGGAGATGAAAGAGTGTAAATCACGTTCTCACTGGGAAGATGACGTTGTTTCACAGCATTTTGCTCTTTGCGAATTTCACAAGGGACTAAATTTTGATCTCTATTACACTAGGGGGGAAAAAAGGAGTAAAAGATCAGGGAACCTCTGAAACCACAGCCCAAATGGGAAAGAAACGAGTCTAGAGGGTTCTTCCTCAACGAACTCTGCGTCCAAATACAGATTATTCACGATTCATTCTGTTTTCTATAAACAGAAATATAACAGAAATATTTATACACAGAAGTAGGAATATTCCATTCTGTCTTGTCCTGTCCTGTCCCATCCCATCTGTAAACATGCAAACTGGGACTGAAAAATTCAAACATGAAAGCTGTTCTACAAATACTACTGAAGTATTTCTTCTTATAGTTATTTGAAAATATATCACTTGATTGCCATCTTTCAGATTAGAGACAGGAAAGCACTAAGATGATCCTCTAGCCTAGAGTATTGGTAAACTCTCACACTTACGGTACGTAGCTCATGGCTGACACTGCAGAAATTTTAGCACAGCTTTTTACAGACCTGGGTATGAGGTTCTTTCTACCCCCAGCATCCGTACAAAAAGCCATCTTCTATCTGGCAGATGCTGTCTTAGTAAACTCCATGTATTATTTACACAGCCAAAATTCATTTTTCTTACAGATTTTTCTTTTTATTGAAAAAAGCCATATAGATCACTGCCAAGAGCAAAATAGGCAGTGAGAGAGCCATTTGATCTTTCATGAGTGCAGCATTTGCCCAGAGGAAATATGCTAGAATACAGTAGAACATGTCCATAAACACTAACTTTGAGTCCAAAGAAATTGTGTACTTAAGTTATCCTGGACAAAAAAAAAGTTTGAATGGCTCCAATTTGGCAAACCAAAACTGAACTAAAGGGCTTGGTTAAAGAGATTTTATTGAAGCACAAGCATAAGGTCTAACTTAATTAGTTGCTTGTTTATGTAAAGTGCTGTTCAACTTAAAGTGCCTGAGACAGAAAAGCACAATGCATACAGGAAGAGGCATCATTAGAAGAAAAAAATACGCTTGGACAAACCTGAACTTGCATTTAGAAGTTTAAGGTTCACTGGAAAAATGCACCAAACAATATACTGAAAAAGGCAACTATCTTAATTTTAATACAATATTTACATACCTGTTGCACTCTTTTTTCCCCACCAAATTGGCTCAATCATATGTAAATTCTCGCGTAAACACAATTGTAATTTAATTATATAAACAGAACATTTTACTGTTAAAATAACAGAGGATTAAACTGTACTGCTGTTCAAATTTCTAATGGTGTGAGGTGTACCTTTTTCCAAGTAAACTGTCTCATAAGGATACGCAGAGGCATACTGTTTGTTTTCAAGATCCAAAAAGTCTTAGATTCTCCATAATGCAACAAAAACCTTGTCAGGCGACAGTACCTCTGGCAAATTTTATATGATGGAATTTATTTGACTTTTTTCCATCAGGGACGTAACGTTCTTTGAATGTGTCTCATTGAATTAATGAGATGTTCGAGCCACTCAGTCCATGGTGTATTCATGGTCCACTCGGTTCATACTGTAGAAAAGACTGTTTCTGTTACACTCTGGCAGAACCAAGAAATATTCAAAAAGATGGAAAAACCTCTTGGATAATAGTTCTTTTTAATTTTTTCTCTGCATTATTAACAATTTATAAAAGCACATCTGTGAACTAACCAATCTCCCTTAGCTGGTGAAGAAATAATAAGAAAATTAGAATCACGACACAAGTCTATGAAAAAATTAAGGCTAAAAATAGGATTTTTTTCATTTTAAATTCTGCATTTTGACAAAAAGAATGTATTCTTTTCCATATTTAAAGAAAATATATTATCATAGCATTAAGTCCAAAGAACAGGCTTCCCAGCCTTCTTCAGCTCATTTTTCAGGATGAGGGGAACTTGAAAATATATATCTTTTTCATTGGATACAAGTCCTCTGCTTTTGTTAGAGGATTTAGTTCTTTTTATTCATTGAATAATTCAGGTGTTTCATGTATGAAACAGAAAAAGGAATTTAGCCGCAATGTCAGAGCCACAATGCTGTTATAAGGAAAAGTCTATCACTATGCAGTTGTAACGTTTCATTTCATAGAAGACAGTACTTTTGCACAGTTAAAGGGAGAGGGCTGGAGGAAAGAGCTTTCTTCTAAAATGATCTGTTCACACACACATTATTTTTTTCCCCCAAAAAGATTGATTGCTGAATCATAAAACATAAGAAATTACACCTGTATTGTCAAAAGTACTCTTTTTAAATTAAGAATGGCATGTAACCAACTCCAGCATAGAAACTTCAGACGTCTAATTAAATGACATGTATAGTTTCTTTTTTCAATGTACTTAGCATTTGCCTTTTAAATAACATTTTGAATATTATTTTATCAATGAATCCCTCCAATGTCTTTATGAGAAAAGACAGAAAACATTACTCTTGTCCTACACAAAGGACCCGAGGCCAAACATATAGTGGAATGGATATGGTCATACAGTCGGAATGAATATATATAATTAAGCTGAAAAGTCTTACCTCTGCCAGTAATAGTATTTTATAATAAATGTGCAATGGTGTCCAAAATATTATGAGGGTTGTGGTCCCAAGACAAATCTCCTTTTAAATAAATTATTCTGAAGTTTTATTCCTTGCATTGCCTTTTAGTAGATTTTTTTGATACATAATCTGTGCATCTTTATAGCTATGGCTATCCACTATATTTGGATACTTGATTATAAGGATTACTGGGCTAACCTCCACCTATCCTGTTAAATTAAAATTTCCATCTGCTTGGGGAATAGACATGACACACATTAGTTTTTTCTACCTCCATTTTGTAATACTCACTCTCTACCACGATAATGCCATGTCAGTGATTTTTCATAGGAAATTTTAATCTGACAATTTTACACAAGAAGCAAACAAGAGCATGTTACCTTGTGATACTTCTAACTATTGGGAGTCATGTAAAACATACAGAAGTTACACTCATGCCCATATTCATCAGAAAATATTCAGCATTTTCTAATATTTCAAGTGGTTGACTTGGGTTTACAGTTGTATCACATTCACTTGGATGGTCTGAGGCATCCAGAGAACATTCTGTAGTATTTAAAATCCACCCCACATACCCCAAAACCACATAACTGGAAAATAAAAAAAGAAAAGATCATATTATAATGTTGATTTTATGAATTTCAGAACTTTCAAAAACTACTCAATTGAAATTTGGCAATTTTCAAAATAAATACTCTATTGCAAAATAAAAATTGAAGTTTTTTACTGAAAGTGTGAAAATGATGTTTAGGTTATTTGCTTTCTTACTAATTCAGCTGAGGCAATTTGCTGATTTTGACATGAACCTGTTTATTGCTTTTGCTAGCCCTTAGCTGCATTTCCCAATAAATAAAACATGCTTCAAAAATACTAGCTCAGAAATAGCAGCAACAATTCTTACAGACACCAGAGTGGGACTTCACTTGCCAAATTGTTTTCCTCCAAATAAAAAATGAGAAATAAACACACTAGTTTTAAATCACATTAATCGACGCTTTATTTAAAAGTGTTCAGATGGATATGGCTACTGAAAAAATATGGAACAGAAGACTCCACAGAAGTTACTATTCAGCAAAATTGTAAGCAAATGAAAATAGAGCAAATGTGAATTCTTAAACAATCTTAACATCGCTGTATTACTGCCAGTCCATGCTATAATAGTTCTGTCATAACCAGGTCACAATTCTGCATTCCTTGAATATGCACCACTTCCACTGAAGTCAGTGGGAATTTTGGATATGCAAAGAATGTAGAATTAGTTTCTTAATCCTCAAGCCACAATCCATGATAATTATAGTGCCTCAACACATACTACTTCTGGCTGAACAGCTCTTTTAGGGCACTACCAGTAGGATTCTGCTGATTTAGTGTAAAAATCATACGAAGACCTTGCCTCTGCACTCTCATCTATAATCAGTAAATTAAACTAAGCAATCAAAAGGTTAGAGTGAAATGCATTTTGAGCTGTTTAGCAATGTAGCCGTACCCCTTCTTCCCCATTTGTTCCCTGTTAAAGGGGAAATCAATAATAACAACTCAGCATTTAAAACCCTAGCTTTCCCCTGTTCTGAGCAGAGCTACTTAGGCAGCTCTCCTTTCATGGCAAAGCACAGGAGAATATTCACCTCACAGCTGAAGAGAGACAGATTGCAGAAAAGAACAGTTGTGGAAAACAAGGCAAAAGTGCTTGCATTGTAATCAGTGGGAGTCCATCACAATAGCAAACAGCCAGGGGATGTTTCCCTCTAACCCCACAAGTAAACCATATGCAAATTTCCAGCAACATTCAAAACCCACTTCCCAGCTCAGTACATGTTTTCTATTCTTGGCTGCTTAGCACCCTCAGCTTTTTTCAATTAGGTCCTGTTTGTTTAGTTTAACAAAAAAAAAAAAAAAAAAAAAAAAAAAAAGGCAGCGCTCTAAAGAAAGGATTAAGCCCCTGTATCTTATGGAGAAAGAAGATAAATTAGAAATTCTTTTCGAATCTGGAGTATGCATTCTTTAATCTTCCACCCTGCTGGGAAGTGTAATAAGAATAAAGGCAGAAAGAAGCTTTTTTGCTTCATTTGATTTGTTCAGCTGAAAACATCCTTTTGACTACCTGCAACTAAATCTCACAATTCACGACAACTCAGACAACACTCCCACATGTTATAAGCCTGTGAGTTAAAAAGAGAGCTGGGAAAGCTTACAGAAAGCCACCTGGTGAGCAAGCTCTCCAGATTCAAAAGGGCAAGTCAGGAGGCCATATGGACATGAAGCAAGCAAGCCGTGACTGTGCGAAGATGCTGACAAGAGTTCAGGTGCTGGCAATGCAGTTGTTCAGTGCGATGTGGCCTCAGAAGGAAAATAATTTTCAAAACGACCAGCAGATCTGACTGATGGGTATGAGTTAGCTAGGGATGAGAAAGGCAGTGGAAGAGGCCAGAGGTTGGAAAAGGTAAAGCACTGGTTACTATTTACTCTTTCTTTGCAGTAGAATTAACTGAAATCTAATGATTATGCTTTGAATTTAAAACGAAAATTAAGAAAATTTCATGAAAAAAAACCCAATCAGAAGTCAAAAGAGAATGCTAAAAGCAGAAATCACCTTGCCTCTATGTGCTGTCTCAAATTGTGAAAGATTTTTGCTATGATCCCATGCCAGTAAAAATGGCAGCAAGATAAAACTCTGGAAGTTATTTTCCTCCTCTTGGTGCAATGTACCCAAGCGCAAAGAACCAGTACATACAAATACATACAAAAGGAAAGAAAAAAAGGCTGTTGTTCCTCGCCTTCCTCTTCCCTCTAACATCAGAAAAGGCACAGGAAAGAAGCAGCCTGATCTTCAGATAATGGTTGGGGTTTACAGCTTTCTGACATCCCGTTTAATGTCACCAAAGCTCATCTCTCACTCCCAACAAGCTGAGTTCACACTGCATCACCTGCGACTCAAATTTCTGTGCACAAGAAAGCCTAGCCTCTTGCAGACATTCCTCACAGCAGATAGCAGAGAACGTCTGGCATCAGCAGCAATCATGAGGGGCAGTTGTGAGGGCAGTCGGGGCTGTATCTCAGCAAGCCCTGGTCAGAGTACGACTGTGCGCCTGGGTTAGGCCATGGCTGCAGTCAGCACAAGCAGAAGTCACAGCGCTCAGGCTGTCACCAGTGAGTTAAGGCTCATGCCTGAGATGACAGTGCAGTGCAGAACCTGGGAGTACAAATATTAGGGCTGGACCTTGGTTTGGAAGCAGACAGGACCACAGCTCTATCAAAAAATGTGTCTGGGGACCGGGAGAAGGACGAGAGGTTCAGAGCAAAGTCTGAGCACACAGGACACCACCTGAAGGACCAGGCAAGGTATGGAGCTGGACCACACTGACTAGTTGTAAAATTGTGGTTGGGGCACAATATTTTTTTCTAAAGAGCTCAGCAGTCAACAGCTTCTGCCTAAGGGCAATGGCCACCACTGGTCTTTTCTGACTCACTACAGGGTTGTTACTCCTCCTGACACATGGACTGGGCAAACAGGTTCAAGTTCCCAAAACCAGAAGGTAAGGTAATGCAAAACCTATGCAGATCCCCTTGAGAAGCTGCACTCATTTAAGTCACACAGAGGGGCTTTTGGTCCCATCTACTGAGATGCTACCTTATGCAAACAAAATCCTTGTGACAAAAGGCCTGTGGTGAAGGGACCATGAGGGATTAATGCAAAAGAGTTCCTTTGGGGCGAGCCAAAAAAAGCTGCTCATCTCTGGAAAATTTAATACAGGAAAAGCTGAGGAATATGCTAATAAAGATACTGTGGTGTTGATTATTTTTTATTCTCCATCTCTCTAATAAAGTTAAATCATTCATACAACATTTACATCTCACAACCAATCTTCAAAATACCAAAGACATCTACATAGCTTAATAAAGCAAGCACCTCCTTATTTCATGTCAGGCACAGCTTAGAGGTGTGCTGAACCCTTTTCTTTCCCTGGGGCTCTTGAGAAAACTGGCACGGCAGTGATGTAGAAAGAGAACTACTATGGAATTTAGGAATAAACCAGTTTCTCTGCTGTATAGTACAGGTCCTCCAATACATTTAGCAATGCACTTTTTCCCCTGAATGTGTAAGTAGATGAGTCTGTTATACATCTTACACACAAGTGGTTCTCACCATGAACCCAGGGCCTAAGCTATGATAAACCCTAAGCAATCATTACAGAGCAAGGGCAAGAAAGAATAAATAGAGGAATTCAGTAATAAATGTAGGGTGTTAACAGAATAATCACAAGCCTTGATGAATCTAATAATTTTGTTCCTGTCATGCAACAGATGTCAGTTTCAAGGGAAGTCTTGAAGGGTTTACAGACTTCACAGAAGCAGAACACTTTGGGAATAAATCCAAGGCTAGGATGAGAGAAGATAGTCCAGAGCATGCAAGGCCAGGCAGACAAACGAGATGCATAAAATAGGGACAGGAAGAAAAAGAAGACTGGTAAGTATGGCATATTACTAAAGATAAGTACATATGCCCATTCCTCAAGTGAAGTGTTTGTTCCATGAGTAAGTTGTGGGACTTTTATTTATTTATGAGGTATGTCTGGCACCACTACTCTTTGTGGAATACCTGGAGGAAATTTTAGATAATAATAGATTAATGACTGTGTCTAATTTTTACTGCTCATGGATACGGCCAAAAAAGAACAAAATCCAAAATACCTGCAGATTCAGAGGCACAAGTTGAGGATGAGCTGTGCAAAGGATAAGAAGCTTTGAATTTCACTGAAGAAAAATAAAAGGATGACTCAGTAAATAACCATCCTTAGAACATACCACCAGTGCATGAAATTAAGGGTTTTTCTTCTCCTCTCCTTGGTGGACATTGCATTCTTCTTAGTATGTATTTCCCCTTGGCAACTTAACATTTACCTCATTCACTGTGAATTATCACAGCATTGAATAGTCCTTGAAATGAATCTTTTCCCACTGTGAAAGGATGTCTTAGAGAAGCTACAACAGATATTAGAGTTATTTTTGCATGTTTCGCCGAAATCACGGTGCTTGTTTTTTTCAACTGACAATAAAAACTTTATTTTCTATTTTACTGGTCTCTACCATTAAGACAAAGCCAGATGATAAAAATACAGATAAGTGCACAACACAAAGACTAAATGAAAATGAACAGCAGATGAAGGTTAAATGGGCTAATGGAAACAGAAAACTAACTCTGAGCCTGGATTTATGCCCACCTCCTAATCAAGTGCAATGCTAAAAGTGCATGTTGATGTGTACCACAAAACCAGTTGAAAACACAGCACTTTATCTACCTGCAGTTTCTGTTTCAAAATAACTTTATGTTTACACTACCATTGAAAAGGTCAACATCTGGCTGGAGAGATGTCCAAATGCAGGGTGAGCAAATCTGGTATCTGCATTGTATTATATTTTAAGGCAGATTGGTAAATCTGATTTTGTTATTGATAGCTTCATACAGAGCCCCGATTATCTTCAGATAACAACTTCTCTGTTAGAGTGTGTGTGAAGGAGGTCATGGCGAGTGAGGGGAAAACTGGCATGGTTTCAGAGATGTGTAAGAATCAAGAAACTGAAGTGAATGGGCCATCTCAGATCCTGCTGGACTGAGCACTTACTGACTCCAGTCATACCAGCAGCACTGTGAAAAAACATCTGTGACCCTCTATTCTGTTCTTCCCTTTGCATCCTATGTACCAATAAAGCATTCAAACCAGCGTGATTTATCTTTGAAAATCGGCTGAGTTTCAGACCTCAGAGATGACTCAAGGAGGGCTCAGTGGAAGTTTTGGGTGTACTGCACTGACAACTTTTATTTCCTCTAGAAAACTGACCATTTGCAGAAAAAGTGAGGGTTTCGTTTATTTATTTTTTATTTTCATAGTTACTCAGAGCCCAGCAATGAAGAAGGATGATGGTAATGATGATATTGTTGGTAAGAAAATATTGCTACTGATTTTTTTTGGTGTCCACCAGCTCATAAGAAGGCCCCACATCTAATCACCTTTGCTAGCCCTGCTAGAAGTGACCTTTTGATGCTTATTAACAGCATACGCTGTAACTCCAAACCCAACATACATTATGAGATCCTAATGTTAAGGCTATGCCCCCTATAGTGATTATACTCTCTTTATGAGGACTATGTATAGATCAAACATTAAACACTCTCTGTTAAGTGCATGCCAGCTGTTACTCTGTTACTTTCATTACTTTATTACTTGACTTTGGTTGCTTTGTCCTACAGTCTGAAAACCTAGGGAAAACATGAATAAGTCTTTTGCATCTAGCTAATTCAACATACATATATATATACGCACCTACCTGAAACATTGCAAGCCACTATTGTCCATAAAGGTCTAAGGGGCTCTTACGAAGATTCCCCTTTGATTTCTGCTTCAATTTATAGTATGAACACTGTTTGAAAGGCTCAGTTGTTTTCTTCAGTGTCCTGATGTCCCACCAAACAAAACTGAATTGATTGAAATACAGCCCATTGATGCTTTTGTATCATTATAGAAGCTGATGGCAACCTTCCACCCCTTTTGCTGAATGGCGTAATTGGCCTGCCAGAGAGGATTTGGGATTTTAACACGTTCCCTGTTTGGCTGAGCTAACCAATTATTCTGCAGTTGCTATCAAGGCTGCAGACTTTTCTTCATTGGGGTCATTAAGCTTGTCAAAACTAATTTGTCACCACAACTGCTGACCCTCATTGCCTCTGACAGCAGCACAAGTGTCAAACCAAACAGGCCTTTGCATTACAAGAAAGTAAATGACTGATCAGAGCCCACCAAGCGTACTGACCGTATGCCACAGTGTGGCTTTCTGACCCCATGAGAGGTGGAAACAGTATCAGCTAAATGACATGGGGTCACCAAACAACACTACTAATAATTTTGTAGAGTAAGTGAAAAAACCCTCACACAGCTAAAGTGAAAGAACACTTGAAGGCAGTATGTGACCTGCAATGATGATGATAAAGTTCTGGGTTGCTTTTAACTAAAAAGAGGCAATGAAAGTCACTTACTCTGAAACAAAATTTTAGGACAGAAGTTACCAGCTGACTCAGACTACATTTTTGGAAAACTGCTCAGACGCAGCAGCTGGCAGTGGAGTCCTTTGAGCCCAATCCAGCAGATCGTTACTGGGTAATCCTCTGGGTTTTCTTGACCACCTGAGTGACATCTGAATCAGGCCTGCGGCAGGTTCTTCATCTGTTGTAATACTAGCCACAAAGTACTCAGTATCAGCCCACACTTCCTACAGTGGGGTAAAATCTGTCCCAGAAACATCCGTGTGCACCTAGAATTTGCTTCACCAAAGGTACAGAATCTTATAATGGAGTTAATCCCTTCTAAATACCTGTATATCTAAATTATTTTTGTGGCAAATAATTCATAACCTGATTTTAATTTTTCCTTCACCGTTGCAATTATATTCAGTTTACCAGGGTAACTTAGAGTTAGCACCATGTCCTCAGTTGTTACAGGGTATCTGACAGGAGAATAAACTTGCAAAAATAAGGGAGAAGTTTCAGAGGAACACTTTCTTTCAGCACATTCCTAACCACTCAAGGCACCAATTCTGGAAGGCTCTTTATCCCTAATACTCTGAAAGGTCCTACTTGGTGCAATTCAGATGGCTTGTACTGCCATAAACTCATCCCATGAATAAATCTTGGCAGTGTGAGGACCTTCACGTGTATGCTACCCTGCAGTACAAGAAAAGTTCTGTAAATACAGTGACTACGAGAGGTCTTCGGTTTTCTCCGTAGAAGTCTTCAAATGCCATCATCTTTTCTCTGTACTTTTTGTAAAGCAGTATTTTTCTAAGCCTTTGGAAAGTTACCTCTTTAATGAAAACAGGCAGATGCAATATACCTCAGCAAACAGGATCCAGTCAGAAGAGACAATGACTGCTGTTGGGTTTTTCGGCTATGTGAATTACGCTTATTTAAACAAGGCTGAGTGACTTACAGTTCTTCAGCAATGTAATGACTTTGAACACCACTGTTCCCATTTAAGAAAGGAAAGCTAAAGAAGGAAGTGGAAAAGAGACAAAGAAGAAAGAAATGGAGAGTAGTGCTGCAAAGGATCCCAGGATTTTGTTGAGTCCTAATGATGTCATTCAGTATTTAACCTCTGCTGACAAGAAGGTTTTTTCCCCCCTCCTTTCAGCAAGAAAGCGAATTCAACATTAACAAAGCCCTGTATTTGAAGCCAAGATTGGATGTGAATCTTAAGTTGTTCCTAGCCTTCTCTATCCCTTCCCCCTGGACATAGAGAGTAGCCACAAGTAAAAAAATATGCTTAAAAGTCCAGATAATTATTTTGAACTTGTTTCTAATATATATTTGGGATAGAGTCTTACAAAAAGGCTAACACATAATTATTTTGAGCTTGTTTTTACTTTATATTTGGGATAGAGTCTTACAAAAAAGGCTAAAAAGTCTATTACATTCATTGGGAGAAAAATAATGGCAATGGTCATTGTGGTATGAATAATCGGGGAACTGCCAAATATTGCAACTTGCCAAGCATTACAAACAAAAGCTTTTAAAAATACACACATTCTTTGACTAGCATCTTTTGTTGTTAAAATCAGGCATGGGTGAACCAACCAGAATAGGGGATAGGGAAGTAAGAGTAGAGAAAGAAACGGGTATGACAGCCTTCATATTCCCTAACTACTGGGGACACACTCCCCATTTAAAACAAATTGCATTGTTTCTCGATGCTTTTATTTCATGGAACAACATTGACATTAAGAGTTGGTGTATGCAGAGAAAGGGGAAAGATTTTTCTTCTCTTTTGTTTTACTTGATGGTTAGCATCCACAGGCAGCCAGATAAACTGTTGCTCTCATGTGAGGTACATCAAAATTTTAGAATCCATGTTTTTGGACGGGTCCAGTAAATATCCAAAACTAGTATTCCTAGTTTACACCATTGAAGTATCTGAATTTTTTATGATTGTCCACTAGCAGCCTGAAGCGGACAAAGTCCAGTGCAAAATAGTGGCTAAGTACATACGAACTGTTCCACAAAGGTTTCAAGTCAGGAAAGCAGCTCCTTAAGCTGCAAAGCGGTTTGTTTTGGTTTGTTTTTTTTTTTTGTTTAAGGATTCCCTAGAAAGGAATAGAAAAAGAAAGCAATTGGTGTAATTTTTATTCTCTGTAAAACAAAGAATTATACCCACTAAATGCAGATTCTTACCATACTAAGATCAATTTATCTTATGTCATCAACAGGTGTCAGGTACTGACAATAGGTGCCAGAGAGAAAGAAGAGGAAAAGATGCACCATGTCCAAGATGCACAATAAACCACCTACATGCCAGTAATCCTCAGTCACCTTCTCCTACCTCCCCTAATGTGCCCAGAACATGCTCCAGGATCCAACAGGAATGAATTAGAGTTGTTCAGATTACCGTAGCAATTTTAACCAGAAATCTGGGACCCATGAGTCCCAGAGGCATAGAAGATAGCAGCAAAGAAAATACTGCATCTTGACAGTAGCTTTTCAGACCAGTCATTCATCCCAGAGCTAGGCTTACCAAGTTAAATCTCAAGGTCAATTTGCCATTACCTAACTAACATTCTGCAATGTAGAAACACTCCTGTTTTCTGCTCGTATGGGGATAAAAAACATTTTTCAGTTTTAAAATTACAGATTCCTAGAAATCCGTCCCCTTACGTGGTATGTGGATCCAGCTACTACAGGAAATCCATGCTTTATACACATCAGAATGGCCTGAAGCTGACTGAAAATGCAGAGGCGTGAAAGAGAGTGCAGTATAGCTACACATGAACACTGGGACTTAGGTTTTAAAGTATTATTTCTAGTCAAGTTTAAATCAGATCTCTATTTAATCTGAACATTCTGGTAGTCAACATACTTTATTTAGCACAAAGGTTTATAAAAAGCTGATTTCAAAGTGACATACATGAGTACCCAGGGAAGAAAAAACACTTTTATCTGAATATTTCCAAATATTTGTGCTGTCCATACAACAACATAGACAATTTTAAGTAATAAAATACAGTTTGTGCACCCAGTTAGAATCATATCTAAAAGATTTAGAAAAAAGGGCTCAATGAATAAGCTTAGGATCAGTATGCAGACATGAGTTGAGTTGTGAGTCATTGCTGCTCTCTTTTATGCAGAGAATGTGCATAAATTAAATTATGAGAATTAAAAATTCTCATATTTTAATTCTCATAAATTAAATTATGAGAAATTAAAGCAAATAAGATAAAAAAATACCTATAAAAGAAGTGGCATATTGCATTAATTTTAATGAAATATAAATATCTACACAAGTGAGGAACACAGAGAATCAAACCTGAAAAATGCATAAGAAATATTACATAATATTTCCATATTACGAAATACATCTGAGACTACAAAGTGCCACAGGAATGTGCTGTTCTGTGAGTATAAAAAAAATAGATGTACTTAAAAGCTATTCTGTACTTAGTTCTAGCTATATAAGAAAAACTATATCAAAACCTGCGTTTTCAGAATTATCAAATCATTTAGTTGTGACCCGCGCTGAAAAATGGTTAAAGACCTTGGTGAAAAGTTTGTCATTAAAGAGACACGTTTTGCACCTTCAAACATACAAGCACAAACCAGCAGACTATAACTTTGAACCAAAAGTATACTTTGGCAGTTAATTTAACCTAGTGATTTTTGTATTCAAATGTTCTCACTTGATTGACATATATGGATGAGTTCAGTGAGATAAGGCTGCTGGTGTGTACAGCTGCCAGCCAGACGACTCCAACTTTAACTGCTCAGTGCTGCCTAATGGTTTGCCAATTGCTCCACCAACACCGCTGATGGATGTGGTGATGTCAGCGTTCCCCCATCCACAGGCAAAGTCAGGCAGTTTAGTTTATATCATCAGTATTTAAGCGAGATGTTTTTCAATAATTTGTCAGCTGACAACAACCTCAGTGGAGCTGTCTCAAGCAAACGACAGGGTCAGAAGAGCTTTTCATCAACTTTTTGGCGGGTGGGAATTTACAGCTTCATCCACGGGCATTAGTCTGACCATTGACAGGTGATCTTTCCACATACAGTAAAACAGGAGTAAAAATGAGGGAAGATGAGAAATCTGCTGATGTCACTCCCAGGGAAACTAGAATTCATCCTCAGATTCCAGTGCGAGTTAATAAGCTTTCACTCTTCCAAATACAAAGTAGAATTTCTTTAAAAAAATATCAGCAGAGAGACTTCGCCTCACTCAAGGCTGGAAACTGGCATCAGCAATGCAGTCTGCAAGGATCCTCACCTTCAGGAGATCTAGAGGATCTCTAGCTGGGCACAGACAGTGGCGGTTCTAGATTTGTGCGTTGTTTCTGCTGTGTAAACGGTGACAGTTCACCTGTATGTAAGCCTGCATGACTTAACAGTGTTTTGTGTCAAAACTCAGTTAAACTTCTGACTCGTTATTGGCTAGACAAATAACGTATGCAAACAACTTAGCTGGTGCGTGAGCACTTGACAACAAGAGCTTCATCACCAATTTTGAAAGTAGCAAAATGAGCTATGGCATAGCATAGTTACCAGACAACTCTTACCATTTCGACTACACAACTTGAAAAATCTCCCAGACGGTCCTTCAGAGATACTTATGACCTGTCACCCCTCAGGCACAAGCGCCTCGGAGTTTTGAAAAGCAGGTCTTCAGCCTTTAAATTTGCGCACAAGCAAGAGTGACGTACTCTGATACAGGAGCTCTTTGACTATTTCTGCTTACTAGTTTCTTACTAGTTTCTGCTTACTAGTTTTACAACGTAATTTCTCCACACAGCAGTGGAAGAATCCAGGCCGCAGCGAAGGAGCACTGCCTGTGACTTCTGTAGGGCTAAGTGTCGACCACAGTCTCTCTGCTCAGCCCGATAACCACAGTGCCCGCTGATCTCCGCTGTTCCAGTACTCCTCCCTTCCTAAAGATAACAGTGTATGTAGTAGACTAATACACTTTTAACCTGTATAAATGGAAATTAATTTACTAATATTCTTTTATTGTTTTTCCAATTGTGTCTTACAGTATCCACACCTCATCATTATTTTCCACTTCACTTGTACAAATTTCCATGTTAATTTTAAAATTGTTTTGCTAGTGATTAACATGACTAAGATTTATCAGACTGCCACTACCTATTGAAATTCTATGCTTTTACCATAGGTTTTGTGTTTGACAGCTAGCCCTTCCCTCTTGCTTTCTTTAGCAGCCATCGAGTCAGCTTTAATTTTGGTTTTCTTATACTTTAAATGAAAGGAGAATGCTGTTAAGGCAACTTGAAAACATTTATAATTTTGGATTCCAGTACGAGGTTAAACACACCTATTGCTCGGGCACTAAAGCTCAGAGCAGACATAAAAAGTAAACAAGATCCCAAAGGAGGTTCCTTAGAAGAAGGGGAGAAAGAGAAATGAATGTGCTACCACAATTTAAATCAGAGTTAGGGCTTTCTGGCATCTATTTTATCCATCCGTGATGAAAGACAAAAACATGGTTTCTCATGAAAAACATGCAGGACCTGTATCAGAACAATGTAATTTTGTTTTCTTGCTCAATTTTGTAAAATTAAAAGTATTCTGTAATGTTTTTAAAGTGGGCCATTGATCATTAACTGATTATCACAGCTGAGATAAATATCATGGCTGTGAACCAAATTGATAATGCAATGTAAACATACTGGTTTTCAAGAGACTGACATCTGAGGCATCATTTTGATTTTTTTATCATCCATAGCCTGAGACTTGGATGATAGACTAAATTATGTGATTTGAAAAAAATGTAAGGCACATGCCTTTCTAAATCCTCCATTTTTATCACTTTATTTCCTTATTAAGTGGGATATGCTTCAAGTTTATAAGGAAAATTTATAATTTCACATTTCTGCTACCTTCAAGTTATTCTTCTCCATGAAACAACTTGGACTTGATCATCATTATTGTAATCAGCTTGGTATATGCGTTCTCTATAAAGGTATTAGTAGGTTGACGTAATCTAAGGTCACGGTCAGTTGTATATTGAATACTGTACCAACGTAAGGGTCAATTATATTTCCACGAATGTGTGATTACACCTTAGCTAAGCATCCTTCCTTAATAAATGATTTTTTGTTATTGTTGTTTAACATTACTTGCAGGAAAAAAAGAGAAAAAATATTACCTCAGCTCTGTAATTAAGACGTGTCCGCAGCTGAAAACATTCATGCCTGCTGAATTTACAGACGACAGATTGCAATGCTGAAGTCAAACATAATATGCAAAGTTCTGAGGTCAACACAACCAAATGAGAGGTCTTGAGCTCCCTGACTGGTATCTTTTAAAGCTTTAGCAGGTTGGTGTATTTAGGTACATAGAAGCCAGTAATAAAACTTTCTTCAAACAGCTTACTCTTTGGAAATGAAGAAAACACACCACTACAAGTGTGCTGATAACAAAACACTAGGGAAGAGAGAAAAGACACAAGCATTGCTGCATTCCCAGGAACTTCGTAATTTCAGAAGCAGTTCTTATTTCTATTCCAAAACTGGAAAGAAAACCGTTGATGTTTTCCACGTTCAGTCTTCAAATATTTATTAGTAATAAAGGACTATTCTTGCTGTAAAGATCACATAATTTAATGAAACGGAAAGCCTCACGCTATAATTGTGATCGTCTCCAATTAGAACTACATGTCTTTTGAAAACGTATGTCCTAATTTTTTCTACAGTTTGTTTGAAAGCATAACATTTTATGCGTTTGACTACAAGTCAAGAACAAATTTGCAAAACTGATTACTAGTGCTTATGTAGTCTACAATTTTTTTGTTAATCTTTATTATCTAGGAATTCAGTCCTCCTCGTTATGTAAATAACAAAAAATGTTGCTGTTATACTCAACAGAAATTGCTAGGTTTTCTTTGATTCTCCTTTTACCATTAACGAGGGCTGCCTTTGACACACAGTGCATTTCAAAGGAACGCTATTCCAGTGAAAACTATTTAATAGCTACTGTTGATGCAGCTGATGCATTTAGTGAAAAATGGTATTTCTTTTATTACTAGCTGACAGATTTGGCTTATGCTCAATCAGCATTATAAACATCATCGTGAAAAACATTTTTTTCATCAGTGGGGAGGTCAGAAAGTTCACAGAGAATCCGGAACAAGATTGTTGTAATCGTTAAAAGAACAAGTCAGAATTTTTTTCATATATGGAAAGCTAGAGTGCAGACTGCAGGTGAATGAGTTCTTAGAATCTCAGTTTACAGGATTTTAACATGTCTGACGTAAAAAACCCCAAGAACATAACAGCAAAAGAATCTAATTTACTGAAACAATTTCACCTTCCCTAGGGTAAATTAATTGCAGCCTCTTTACTTGCAAAATAAAGTGTGTATTTTTCCAGCCTTTTCAATGTCACAAGACAGCGGGAAAATCAAGACTAAAACAACATTAACTTTTCAAAAACAGGGCTATAATAACTTACAAATATTTTGTTTTCCTCCATTTATATTGTGTAAGAAATGAGATAATAAAGACTTAGGATAATTTTCTAATTATGGCTATTTAGACCATAGAGCTGGATTGCAAATCATTTGTTTTCTCTCTCTAATGAGAAGGCAATGGAGTATTTACTTGAAGTGGGGCTCCCACTAACAGGAAAGGGTTATGCACTGTTGATCAGGTATATTTCAACTAATAAAATCACTACCTTAAGGATGAATCTATATTGAAAAAAATACAGCACTTTGCAGACAAACTGGGCTATATCTTAACAAGCTAGTGCTGATGATGGAAGAAATGTCTTCTCTCTCTCAGTTTTCCTTATTCACCACTACCTCACTGACTCCCCATAGATACTCTTGAAGAGTTTGCTCCTGAAAAAAGCTTCTTCCAAGGTCTACGGCTGTGGATACTCAGGTCATAAACAGATGGTTGAATTTTGTAAAACCTGACTCAGTTTACAGCCCGATTTGGCTGGACAGTATCTCTAGAAAAGCCCGCTTTTCTTTAAAAGTGAATTGAGAAGTCTCTAATTACATTAGTGATTCCTCAGGGGTCAGTACCAGGACCAGTGCTTTTCAACATCTTTGTCAGAGACATGGACAGTGGGATTGAGTGCACCCTCAGCAAGTTTGCCGATGACACCAAGCTGTGTGGCGCGGTAGACACGCTGGAGGGAAGGGACACCTGGAGGTGGGCCTATGCGAACCTCATGAAGTGCAAGGTCCTGCACCTGGGTCATGGCAGTCTCAGGCACAATTACAGGCTGGGTGGAAAATGGCTTGAGAGCAGCCCTGAGGAGAAGGACTTGGGGGTGTTGGTGGACGAGAAGCTCAACATGAGCTGGCGATGTGCACTTGCAGCCCAGAAAGCCAACTGCATCCTGGGCTGCATCAGAAGAAGCGTGACCAGCAGATGAGGGAGGTGATTCTACCCCTCTACTCCACTCTGGTGAGACCCCACCTGGAGTGCTGCGTCCAGCTTTGGAGTCCTCAGCACAAGGAGGACATGGACCTGTTGGAGCAGGTCCAGAGGAGGGCCATGAAGATGATCAGAGGGCTGGAGCACCTCTGCTATGAGGACAGGCTGAGAGAGTTGGGGTTGTTCAGCCTGGAGAAGAGAAGGCCCCGGGGAGACCTTATAGCGGCCTCCCAGTACCTAAAGGGGAGCTACAGGAAGGATGGGGAGGGACTCTTTGTCAGGGAGTGGTGCAATAGGACAAGGGGTAATGGTTTTAAACTGAAAGAGGGGAAATTTAGATTAGATATTAGGAAGAAATTCTCTACTGTGAGGGTGGTGAGACACTGGAACTGGTTGCCCAGGGAAGCTGTGGATACCCCATCCCTGGAAGTGTTCCAGGCCAGGCTGGATGGGGCTTTGAGCAGCCTGGTCTAGTGGGAGGTGTCGCTGCCCATGGCAGGGGGGTTGGTACTAGGTGATCTGTAAGGTCCCTTCCAACCCGAACCATTCTGTGATTCTATGATTCTATGATTTATGTGGCACTGCTGGGAGGAATAAGCAGCAGCATTCCCGTTAGTTGCTACAAAATATCCTGTGTGAAGAAAGTTATTTAGAAATAAAAAATGGGAACAATAATTTATAGGCAATACTTAAGAGTGACAGGTATAGCCAGTCAAAGAGCAGGACAGGTGTTACGATGTTGTGTTATCCTTTCAGACTTAATGCAGCAGGATGGAGTGCAACATACAGCACAGAAAAAGGTCTCCTCTCCAGTTTCCTCTTGGAAGCCCAGTGAAGCGTGGACAGTAACACGTATCAATATAGTTCGTATCAACACAGAATTTATTCACCTTTCTAAAGTACTTCGGAGGCAACAATTTCTCTCTTGATTTTTTTCCATGCTGGCATAGCCTAGGGTTTGGTTGCCACTTTTTTCCAAGCAGAGATCAGTTTGTACAACAATTCCTAACTGCAAAGAGTGTTGGTGTATTCTGGGGAAAGGTAAAGCAAACACTAAAGAAACTTCTGCAATCAAAGCCAAAACAAAGACACTGTCAAAGAACATGATATGCTTAGTTCCAGGGCCATGTCAGCCACTGGTTCAGACTGGATCAAACCCCACAATTTTAGTCCTGATTTTAAAAACTCTCTTGGCTGAAGGGAAGAAAAGTATGAACATGTGTTTCATATTTTGCTAAAACACAACAAATGTTATTCTTAAGCTTGCATATGATGAACACAACAATCCAAAAGTGTATTTCTGCTACTAAAATCTATTTTAAATTGTTTTAACTTACTTCTTACAAAAAGTTTAAAACCTTTTGATTTTATACTTATTTCTTGGGGTTTTTTTTTCTTTTTTTTTAATTACTGCAACATCTCCTTTCTCATGACAGAAAGAATTGAGCCTTCAAAGGACAAAGAGCAGATGCTGCGGAATGATGGGGGACAACAACGCATCAGCTGATAAAGAAGAAGACCATGATCATAAACCAGAATGGAAGGAGGCTGGTAACATCACCATTTTCCTACCTGTTGCAGAAACATCCCACCATGAAGCGGGAAACCTCCTCCCAGGGTAGACAGGGTGCTTGCAGCCACATTAATAATATCTTTTAGGAATAAAAAGCTTTATGATCTGCATGCTTTGTATTTCCCACATGAGTGAGTACAACCTTGGCATTGTTGAAAACCTCATACATTGAGCATACATCTCAAGAAGGTTTACAGCATTAGTGGAAGCTTAGCAGCCCTAGGAAACAAACACCCCCACAGCCTTCTGTAGGTTTTAAGCCTCCTTTTTTGCAGTTATGGGAATCAGGAGCTGAAACAGCCCTCCCCACCCCACCACCGCATCTTTGGCAGGGAAAAATGGTGTACAACACCAGGATGCCCATGACTAACCTGTATCTGTTGGCTCCACATTGTGATGCTGCTGCCTATGCACTGGCAGCAAAGCATGCTTTTGTAAACAGCTCAGCTTTTGGAGACTCTAACACAAACAGAACGGAGGTGCTAACGCCCCTGCTCCTTACTGTGAGTACTATATTCAGTTATTTCACTGCTTCATTGCTCAGAGAAATCTCCCTTCCTTTCAGAAGTTATGGCCTACTTGTTTGTTTCATTCAAACCCCTGAAAACCTAAGGACATCATAGAAATCTTGGTAAATTCATACTAACAGTTGCCATTTTTTAAATTATCAAAATTATTCTTATGAGGAAGAATTTGATACTTGAGCACAGTATCCGAACAATAATTACACATACTAAATCACTGAGTTGAAGATGTAAATTCCTAGATAGTTATAATCAGTCAAATGCAAACGATACATGTGAATAAGTGAAGGCTCAAAATGATAAATAATGTTATTCACAAAACATAGACTAAAAACCTAGAAAATTCAGGGTTAAGGTCAGAACCAGCAAAATAACTTGAATCAGATACAAATAACAGAGAAATTTACTGAACATGAGCTCATATAACTAAATATCTCAGAAATGTATAGAACATACAAATGTGCTGAGAGGCACACTGTCCCACTCAAATGAAAAATGTAAGAGACCCTCCCTTATTTTCGAGGATCTTCTAGGAGCTTCATAGGTATATGAGTCTGCGAGATAAATCTCTGCGATCTTTGAATGCATGGAGCTAAACTGAAGTCATTTCAGCCTATTCCTCAAGAGCTTCACTATGCAAAGTTTCTTCAAACTATTAATTATATAAGAGAACATAATGTGCTCTCGGAAGCTAAATGCTTCAAGTTTATAACAAAATGTTTCCAGCGCAATACGTTTTTGACTTCTAGCATAGGGACATCTTATTAACAGCAGTTTAACTCTCACCTCAGCCACCAGTGAAAAATTAGGGACAATTGTTTTAACAGGATAAAACATCTGTGCTATTTAGACCCCTGAACATAACAGGATTGTACTTGGTATCAGAAAATAGAAGGGTTCTTTAAAAGACTGGTGTGGGTGTGCACCAGTTCAAGAAGAAATACTTCTTAATTCATGTTCTGTAATCAAGTCTATTGAAAATGGGTTCACGGAAAACAGTACTACTGACCCTATCTTCTGTCTGAATCGGTACAGACTGTCTGGCTCTGTTGTTCTTCTGTTTCTTGCTTGCTTTCTTTCAGAATTTTATTCCTGCTTCCCTGCAACCAGCTTCCAGCAAACCAGCTAATTAAATACCACAGTGGTGACAGTGAATTTCAATGAGTACTACGTCATTACTCCATGGACTCTCGCCAGCCTCCTAGCTCAGCCAGCAGAGAAGTTCTGCGCTGTTCTGCTGAAGCAAGTTCATCGTGTTTCTGCACATAACTGCCTACTGACCCAGTAAAAAATGGGCTGGTATTATACTACATGCTGTACGAACAGGGTAGCCAACTGTCCCTGCAAGTACTTGCAATAAAGAAAATAAGCAATAAAGGAAAAGGTATAGCACGTGGAATGAAAAATACCAGTGTTGCAAACATGTCAATGTCATGATTTACATTTAGTGAAAACGCTTCAGTGAGGGGATAAGCTGAAGGGAAAGGAAAGTGAAGGGAGGAGGCGAAGAATGTAAAGGAACAACAATGGAAGTAAAAAAGGGAAGAGTGGAGGAAACTTTTGATTTATGCAGAGCACAGAAAACCCAGGGAAAATTCTCCGTGAAAAGATTCTCTCTTTTAGCTGTTTCAGCAGATGCTTCTATCAAATTGAGTACTTGAATGTAACTTTTTCCTGAACTAGATTTGTTTAAATTGTTTTCTGAACTGGATTTGGAGAAAAACTGTTACGCAGCTTTGTACCCCCAAAAGTGGTGATGTATGTCCACTGCAGGAGTTGTGTTTAGATGACACAACTGAGGTAAAGATGACCCTGTCTGAGCCATGGTTTATTCCCATGGTCAACACGGAGGTGGAAGACCTAGAGAAGATTTACCTGGAGACCCTGCAGCCGACTGATATCAGATTTCTAAGTTCCAAACCCTGGGAGGTGTTCACAACCAAGGCCTTTTATAAAGTATCATCATAGATACACCCAACCAGCCATGCTGCCTACAGTTTTTAGGTGTGATTTGGTGTTCAACAGTACTGGTTGAGAGCACCTCTGTAAATCTTTAAAACAGCAAGAAAACAGGAATTTAAGGAGACAGCGTAATCAAGACAAGAAAAGCATCCTACTCTCAATTGCTTGGTCGGATTCCTGGGCATATTTATGAAGCTTAAAAACACAAAGAAAACACTCTACAATTAAGGATAAATCATCCTTAAATTTCTAATAAATAGATATATGACATTCCAAAGAATCAATGCTGAAGTCCCATGTATGTTATTATACTACGAAAGCATAATACTTAGATACTCTGTATGTCATTAGAAGGGGCATATGTATGAGTAGGGAATAAACACAACTTTAAAATTCACAAATGAGAATCCTCTCAGTCAGAAAGCACATGTTGCCCTTTCCAGGGCTTGAATTTTACCCCTTCTGACTAAGGTCTAGATACAAGTAATTCTGGAGCTGAACAAATGAGATCTTAATCCTTAAATCCTTTCTTCTTCTTTGCAATACAACTAAACAATGTCGCCCTGATTTGTTCCTTGGAATGGAAATACAACTTTGAACAGCTTCTCTAAATAAATACCTGAGGAGTTACAGAATGAGTTTTTTCACGTGGTCCGCTTGTGAGCATTTTGCCACACAGATACTATATCGCCCTTGCAATTACTGTTTAAAAAGAGCTCCCATGCCCCTGAACAGACAAAATTAGTGTGCTTATTGGTATTCCTGCCATAAAACACTCACTTATGTTCCTTATGGTGATTCTCATAATTTCAAAAGCAACTTGCTAAGTTGCAGTTTTTCTTTCTTCTAACACATTGCACATGAAAGCAACAGGTTTATTAACATTGGGCTGTCCAAAGTATACAACTGCTAGCAAAAGCAATTTATCATGCACACCTTATCAATTCACAGTAATGTTTTAACTGTAAATGATGCTTTGGATATAAAGATATCTTGATATAAAGGTAAGTGTTATTGTTATTGGTCAGTATCACAGGTCAGTACTGAGTTCTTTTAGGCAAAGAGAACAGTTTTGTTGCTCTTTGTTCAGGGTATATAGACTCCTTGAGAGGCTAAATACATCACCTTCTGCAGTCATCCTCAGTAAAATAATCTTCAGAGACTTGCAATTAATCTCCTGTGTCATTAGTATTATAGGATAAGGAGTTCATACATGATGGATGCATCATGTGTGCATGAATAACAGAATTCAGAGTATAACTGAGACAGAGTGAAAGAGAAACACTGTGGTTTTATTTTTGGCATATTTATGAAACATTCGTGGAAAAAGAGGGTCAATATAAACCCAACTTAGGGTGCAAACAGTCCACATGAATGGAGTACTGTCTTCATGGATGGAAAAAGTCAGTGATACAGGTCTAACTTTGGCACAAACATCCTACATTTGGACACTGTGATTTAGCAGAATCAGCCCTGGAATGATTACAAGAACAGACTCCACATTTAGTCATTCTCAAAATACCATGTGTGAGAACAGCTTTCCATTTGGTATCCACCAAGGATCAGCCTTTAAACATTCAGGAGTTTTGTTCCAGTACCCTGCTGTTCTAAATCAGTGATACTGGGCTCATGTAAAAGCCTGAATCCTAATTTCAACTGCAATACAACTGGTTTGTTGTTTTTTTAAGTTATTCTGAATTGTCCTCTGTGAGTTCATTACTATGTTACAGAATAGCACACTTTAATTCCTTTGTTTTGTTGCAGAGCTATTGTATTTACTTGCTAAGGCAGAGACGGAAAAGAACATGACATTCCAAAATGCATTCTTTCCCATGATTTGTTCTGCCTCTAGCAGCATGTGGTAAGACTACTCTGAATTTTAATACAACTGCATAAATAACAAGAATGCCTACTATAGTATCCGGACGGATAAAAAAAGAAAAGGCTAGAATATGAGTTACAGCCCCCTTCCAGGAGCATCTCAATTTGCTATTTGTTCTTGCAGTGAAATGTTTAAACCCTTACAAGCTGACATGCTCTTTAACACTAAGAGGTTTATTGCATTCTTCTTTTTCAGTGTCTCTTTACAGAATAAAGACAATCTTTTCTTTTGTCTCTGTGGGCCTCTCCTTCTACTCATGTTACAAAATTGATTCAGGAAATAATAAAAACATAAATCATACAAAAGCTCCAAGCAGCTGAGGAATTTCTTTTCTGGACAGACTTTGTTGATGGTACATTACGTGTGTAAGTTTGAAGTACTGTAGGCATCAGGTTTGGATTCACAATACTGTTAGCATCCCAAGAATCTCTCCAGTTGCTACCCAAAGCATAACTAAGAACGCTTTCCTCCAAACGCTAATCTGCTTCAGTGCCATCAGTGGAAATGCATGGCTTTTCCTTCTCACACCTATGCTGAGGGTGCCCTCTGTTTCATATTTTTAATGTCTATAAAATTAAAAAATATCACTCCATTCTTCAGCTTAATTTTGTTCATGCTACATATACACAAATCAACATTTTATTTATCATAAGAAAGAAAAGACAAAAACTAAAGATAATATTTCTAAAATGACATTGTGAGGTCTAGTCTCCGGTTAAAAAATAAAAGTGGTTTGCAACTGCAAGACTTATAAATATGTAACTGTGCTTAAAAGTAAGAAGTATTTCAATTAGGAGCATAATTTGTAATCTAAACTGAATAATGCAACAAACTTCTACAGTTTAGCTTAGTGCTAAATATCGACTGTCATATCTCGACCTAGAATTATCATGTTAACACAATTTTATCCTCATTCCATTTCAAATGCTATAGTTTGGATTTAGATAAATCAGAGTAAGGAGACATTAGAGTAGCTACAGTGCTAAAGACAAGTGTCTAGTTTGAGCACAGGTGTATGGGACGTGGAGTGAACAGCACAGTACAAAAATGTATTGCCCATACAGGCAGACCAGTAGAGTGCTTTTGTAAATAAGTGCCCTCATTCACCAAGATGTTCCACCCAGATTTTATTTTTGCTTTTCCTCCTCTCCCCATAGCCCTTCGGGTATTACTTTATGTGCCTGTGATCACCATGCCTTACCCTCCGATCTACCCTGCCTCACCTCTTCAGCCCTTCTGACAACTCCAGCTCCCTCCCACCACCTGCCCTTCACTGGTGGGACAGTGGCAACCTGTGGCACAGGAGGGTTGGAATAAACCACACTGACTGGACAGGGTGTTGCCACCAGTCTGAATAAATGCTTTGTAACTAACTGCCTTTCCCTTGACAGAAGTAACAATTTGGGCTCCTGATGTGTCCAGTCACCAATTTTCACACAAGCTAAAGGATCTTCAGATGCGCTTCACAACAGAGCCTGCCCCCCGGTCCTTCTCTAGATGGACAAACACTGCAACAGAGAAGCTTTTCTTCTACTGAAGAGAAGAAAGGAGGAGAGAAGGAGAGAAGGAGAGAGAGAAAGAGAAAAAGAGAGAAAGAGAGAAAGCGAGAGAGGAAGAGAGAAAGCGAGAGAGAAAGAAAGAGAGAGAAAGAGAAAGAGAGAAAGAAAGAGAATGAAAGAGAAAGAATGAGAAAGAAAGAATGAGAGAAAGAAAGAGAAAGAAAGAATGAGAGAAAGAAAGAGAAAGAAAGAATGAGAGAGAGAAAGAGAATGAAAGAATGAGAAGGAGAAAGAGAATGAAAAAGAGAGAAAGAGAGAAAGAGAGAAAGAGAGAAAGAAAGAAAGAAAGAAAGAAAGAAAGAAAGAAAGAAAGAAAGAAAGAAAGAAAGAAAGAAAGAAAGAAAGAAAGAAGAAAGAAGGAAAGAAAGAGAAAGAAAGAAAGAAAGAAAAGAAAGAAAGAAAGAAAAGAAAGAAAGAAAAGAAAGAAAGAAAAAGAAAGAAAGAAAGAAAGAAAGAAAGAAAGAAAGAAAGAAAGAAAGAAAGAAAGAAAGAAAGAAAGAAAGAAAGAAAGAAAGAAAGAAAGAAAGAAAGAAAGAAAGAAAGAAAGAAAGAAAGAAAGAAAGAAAGAAAGAAAGAAAGAAAGAAAGAAAGAAAGAAAGGAAGGAAGGAAGGAGAGAGAGAGAGAGAAAGAAAGTTGAGAGACCATGAGGACCAGAAGTTCAGTCTGCTCTCAGATTCATGAAACTTCACTTCATATATGTATCAGCAATTTCACTTTGTATATGTATCAGGTCTAACTGTCCTCCTATATTTAGGTTGCATACATCTTAAAACCACTTTGGTTACCTGTATTCTATAGATCTTTATCCTCTGTATCAAGCCCAGACAGTTATGAACAGAAACAGGCATTTCTTTCATGGAGCTATCCAACTGTGGTATAAAATCTCTGTATTTCTTGGAAACCACAATGCTCATTGGCAAAATATTTCATCACATCTTTATCCTCATAGTCCCATTAATGACTCGTTTAAGCTTGGCTTCCATAGGTTCAGCTTACCTAAATGAGGTTTTTACTTTGTCAGCTGAATTTTGCTTGCTGAGTAATGCCAAATATTTATTTGTATGGATAACTCCAGGATGTGATCTTGCAACATTTTAATATTCTTTCCAGCCGTGTTCTTTCAGTCTTGCTTCTCACCGCGAAGAAGCCCCGTGCTCTGCCTCATTTTCTCCACTGGAAGGTGTGTTTTCAGAAATGTGTACAGCATTTCACAAGCATTTTCTTTCATGCCATGTTCAAGCTCTGTATCATTATAACGAGTGGCACATTGGATTTCTTCAGCCACGGTTGGCCTGGAAAAGCTCCTTCAAGGAATGTGCCCTTTTCAGGGGATGACAGAACAGGTGGCAGAAGAAATATGGAAGGTGCCTACAGAGAGCATTTAGTTCATGTACCTGCCAGACAATGTGAACTTGCAGCTTCTACTGAAAGTATTGCTGACTGGCATTCAGCTATTTTTGTCGAAGGCCTCCAGATCTACTATTGCATAGCTTCTGCTGGCAATTTAGTCCAGAAATTCACCGTAATACTGTTCTTACTGGTGCTAGGTTTGCCTAACAAATCTCCCTTCCTGTAAAGAAATCTCTATATCCATGAGGGACAGAACAAGAAGAAGAGACTGATCCTTTTGGATTAACATTTTATGCACTTAAAGAATTTATACTTGCTTTACACTCTTCTTCAGTCTTCCATTCCTTAGCTAAAGCCCTTGCATGTTGTCTAGGTTGTGTTTTCTAAATCTCTGATCATTCTCTTCCTGGACTCCAGGGGTAACACTTTTCAACCGGTCCATGTCTACTTGAATTGCATTGTGAAAAAGGACAAACTGTCTTTGGACCAAGAATAAGATAAGGATGGTGTCCCACTTCTTACAGACAATACTTCTGCCTACAAGTCCCTGTGTCCTAAGAGGCTCATTTGTAGCAAAGAGCATTATTTAATGATATTCAGCTTGAGGACCATTATTGTATTTTTATTTCTTTTCCCCTGAAAATCTGTTACATGGCCAAATGTCACCCGGACCCCATTAACGTTCATTATTCCTGCCTAATTCCCTGTATTTATTCTTATGGAATACCAATTGAAAAAAAAAAAAAATTCAAGATAGCTTTGTATTCTGATCCTAATCCTTCAAGACACACACACTCTTCCAGCTTCATCCGCAAACTGAATAAGCACGTCAGACTGCTAAGCAAACTACTGACTAGACATGACAGATCACTGTGAAACCTGCTCAAGATGCATCCCCCTCTCTGACACAAATCATCAGGGGCTGCTGACAGCGTACCTCTGGCAGGAATACTCAGCCGGTCTGGCATTCAGCCTTCAACAGTTCTATGATTACCTTTCTCCAATGCTTACAATATGTATCACATGGAAGCATCAAAATCTTTCATAAAGAACAGTCACAGCATCTATGAACTCATAAGTGTCCTCTCACAAATGGCTTAGGAAAAAAAAACAAACAAACTAGCACAACAAATGATTGCTCTTTAGAATGAAGCTGTGCCTTTAATAATAGAGCAGATATTTGAGAACAAGGATGATGTCATGGACAACTCTTTGCTCAGTTGAGAGAATCCGAATTATTTCTTCAGTTGTCTGACTGCAGTCCTTATTTGCACACAGTGACTCACAGATAAAGGAATTAGTGGAGGAAGGAATCACTTGAATCATGCAGCCTGACTCGGCATCATCCGTAGAGCTACTCACTGTATTTTCCTGAAGTCTCAGCTCAACTGTATTTACATGTCTGTAGTGATAACCTCTGCTGCCCCCTTGTCTGTCTAGTCTGTTACCACATTATTCATGCCATCAGGATTTTTTCCTACCTCAACATCAAATGCCTGAGTAAACACAGAGTGACCAAGTACATGAGTCAAGTTTTCTAAACTTCTTTTTTTAAGAACGAATTTTTACAACGAAAAACTCAGATGCTTAATATCCACTGGAAAAAAACCAAACACTATGCACTGAGGACACTTAGTCAAAGAAAACTTTCTGTAGTAATCTCCTGTTCCTGACTACTTTATGAGTATGGCTAAAACTGTGGTATTAGAGGTTTGATCCAGGCACTTTTCACTTGTTACAATGTGTTGTGAATCACACCATGAGAAGTAAAGAGATACTGAACCTGCAGTCGACTACTGCTGAGCAGCACCTATCGCTTATGGCAGACAGCTTACAGCTGAAATCAGTACATCATGACCCTGTGAAGTAAGGGTCCATATGTTCCACAGATCCAAACGGGATTTTCTGCAAACCACGTGCACACACAGCTCAGGAGACCCTGTATAAGAGCTGGAAATCCATTTCTGCCTGTGAGGTTCAAATAAACTGGTAACTTTTACGTATTCAGAGATCAACAGCCCCGTATATTAATCAGTAGAACCTCAAATATATTACAAGGGTAATCTGATGACCAAGAAGTTAGGCTGTAGATTTCCGGAGAATTAAATAATTATTTGCTCCAATGTTAATTTAACAAGAGAGTCCAACCTCAGATATAAGATTTCTGAAAGGTTAAAGAAAACTGCCAGTAGAAAACAGAATTATAGTTGACCATGGATTAAGGAATAGCAATTGCAGAGAACTACAGATCTTCAAGATGATCTTATCAGACTAGTCCAAGCCTAAAGGCATACAAGAAAAAGACCTTATAGCAAATGCTAATAAAGTTAGTTTATAAAACTGACATGGCCAGAGGGAAGTTCATAAAAAAATAAAATCATGTTTAAGAATGACTGAAGCAGTCATTGAGCTGTAATTCTGTAATTCTTTGCTAGGGGAAGAGACACTGAACACAGTTAACATGAACACCCAAAGGGAAGAAAAATAACCAAAAATCTCAAACGGGCAGTAATGCCTAGGCAAGTATCAGATACAGCATAACGCACAGACTGCTCACCCTAACAACTGTCTATAAACTCTGAGCATGGAAAGAGCAGTTCAAGGAAAGGACTGAAATCCCACAAACAGTACTACACATCTGCAGGATGTTTAACTGTGCTTTTGCAATCTTCTAGTGTTTTCCTCGCTGCGTTATCTAAACTCTGTGCGTTCTTCACACTGCTTAAAAAAAAGTTTGCCCCTTTCTAGTTACTTGCCTGAAATTTGCACTGTAATTTAGTCTCACCTATGGATTTGTCTTGATAATTTTGAGAAACCTTGACGTATATATGTGTTTCTTACGTTACCACATGGGCTGTGAGGTTAGCCCAGCAAAGAGTAATGCACCTGTTACCTCACACTCAACGCTGCAAAATTTTGGCATAAGCACCCTCAGGTTATACCATAATACACAAAATATGACAGAGGTACACAACACAGCCGGGGGGGGGGGGAGGGTTCAGGCGGGTGCCATACACCGTATGTCACAGCGACTGACCCTCTGCAGGGTCTGGGAAGCCCAAAGGACACGCCGGCCAGCCGCAGGGCTACCCCCCAGGCGTGGGGACGTGGTGACTGCAGGAGCGGCCCCGGGCTCTGTGGTCCCTGGGGTGATGCCGCAGCCTGTGATTACAGGCTGGCCGACCCTCCGCAGCAAGCCGGCCAGCAACGCAGAGCAGCGCTGGTTTCCCTGGAGTGAATCAGACTTTCAAAATACCCAACTTCTATTTCTGTTGTTTGGGTGGTTTTGTCTTTTTTTTTTTTTTTTCTTTTTTTTTTTTTTACAAAAAAAAAAAAAACCTAAAAAAAAAATCTCTTTTTTTTTTACCCGAAAAAAAAAATCTCAAATGAGACTGTGAAGAACAAAGGCATACCTGGGTCCTCTGAAAGGATGAAAAAAACCCCGGGGACACTTCATGAAGCAGCATGGCTTGCCCCAGCCGTGGCGGGACAGCTGCCTCTCTCAGCCTGCTCTCTGAACCGTCCTTCCCATCAGGAACCTCAATATAGCCTTCACATCTCGGGTGGGCAAAATTTCTCCTGGGTGGGTGGATGCGTGACCTCTTCAGGTAGCGAACTCTAAAATATGGGTGCACTATGGTCAGTTACATTTTGGTTTAAAACAACCACTGATGGGAGAGTAGAAAAGGCTATTTCAGCAACCACGTTCTCTCTTTTGTGTTTCAGCCTTCCATGCTGGGCTGTAGGTTTTGAACATTGCGGCTGTATCTCATGCTTCAACCAAGCTGGTCAGGAATTGTTACCAAAAAAGAAACAGTCAGACAATGCCAACTAGCCAAAACAAGAGCTTTTCACAAGAATAAGCAGGTCTGACTAAATGCTTATGTGGAAACCCCTTTTTTCCAGTTGTATATATCTTCATACAGCATTTCTCCATTTTCAGTTTGAAACTATTTACTATTAAATTATTATACATGTAAATGGGAACACCAGAAGATGTGTTTAAAAGTTTAAAAACATTTAAATTTACTGAATTTTAAATGTTCCACCTAAGCTCTAAATGCAGCTGTACAGCTAAAACATATAATCCACAGCTAAATCGTAAAACCCACCATAATGGGTTTTGTACTGAATTCTTTGTGTAAAGAATATATACTTTTGGCTTCTAAGCTACATTTCCGGGTCATACATAATATTGGATAAACTGTGTAAGCTCTGTCATCTCAGCCACAAATTGTGAGTGGGCTAATCATAGCGACTGTGCTGCCGTAGGTTATGTCTGGCAGAGAACATGACTAAGAAGCCAGTTCTGGCCTGGAAAGTCAACAGGAGGGATCAAACAGCAGACAGACAGCCCCCATCCCTGACTTAAGTACAGGCCCTTACCCCGACATAGGTGTGGACCAAAACACTAGCTTAACCACTGGCTATATTTAGCAAAGATGTGGACGTAGGAACCACACCCCGAGCCAGATCTCTCTGCTCAAATCTGGTTTCCAGGAGGAGTGCATCCAAAGAGGTTGGGCTGCTCCGCTGTGCCCAGACTCGCAGCATTTTTTTCCACCTGTGCAAACTTTGCTGAGGAAAAGCAAATGCCAAGCAAATCCCCTAGCTTGGCAGCACTGCCACGACTTAACTGGATTGTAAAATAGATTAAATAATAGCTGCTACACAAATTGCAAGCGTGGACTGAAAAAGTAAGCATGCACTAAGTTTGCAGGACGCTGCTTCGTCCTACATGAAAAGAACAGCACCAAAAAACTCTTAGAAAAAACTGAAGAAAGTGCTATCCCAATGAGGAAAGAAATTCCACATAAAAAAGGAATGCAGTGCTGCATGTTACTGTTACACCAGAGCTCTCTTCAATTCTGGCAAGTAAGTCTGAACCTGCAAATTTCATTACTCTGTTTACTCTGTGGGCCAGAGATGTACTTACGGGGCTCACGACACACGAAGACTTGTTAGGTTCCTGACAGACATAAGGAAACACTCAACCTCTAGAACCTATAGTTCTAACACAAAGTTAAGATTGATTTTCAGAGTCCTAGATAGCGTGCAAGAGATAAAATTAGTGCATTGTACTTACAGTTTATACATGTGCAGAAGAAGCCAAGTTTTATTTTAGATTTAAATTTCAATAGCATCCTGTAAGTCAGACTTTTTAACCAGTCTTCACCAATTTATCTTGATTTTAATGAACATCCGTGGTATTAAATATCTAATGTTCAACTCCACGCATGCGTGTATGGACTAAATTACTGATTTGTACTTGTTGCTACAGTACATCATATGTTGCATACAGTACAGCATATATAAGATACGAAATTAATGAAGTCAAACAATATGTGTTTGTAAAGCTAACTAAGATACAAAAATAAAACCCCACCCCAAAGCCAGCTGAATACAGGCCTCAGCTCAAGAGTTATGTGCTATCTAGGTCTTGCTTCCAGCCACCCCTTCCTTCCTTATGGGAAAACCCAAGGTGCAGCTGGGAGAAATGTTCTGGGATCACACCCAATTCTTCACAGGGAACAGGGATAATTTCCCATTTAACCTAAAGGGTGTGCAGCAATCAAACTGCGGAGTTCTGCTTCACCAGGGGGGCACCAACATCTGTGCTCACTGCTGCGATGACACGCACTGGCCTCAGCCCGCCCTGGGGCACCCCTGTGCACGTCAGGAGGCTGCAGGAGCCGACATCCCTAGCATCTTCTTCCTTGTGTCTTGCTAGGAAGAACTCCTGTCCTCCTCCTTCCCTGTTGTTGTCACCGGGCACATTGTTACCTGTTGCTCCAGCTCAGCCTCTCTCCCCCCACACTGGCCTAGTCAGTAAGGACAGAATATGACTAAGACATACATTTATAGGCTAAATCCTCACACAGCAGGTACTCTGTTAGCAGATCTGTGGGTAACTGTTCACCCTGAGACTCAGGGAAACAATATTCTAATTAGCTGGTCATTTTACCTTTTGATACAAAATAAATGAAATAAAGATCTCTTGTTAAAGCTTTTTTTTTTTTTTTTTTTCTCAAGGGATTAAGCACAGGGGAGCTGGGTAACCAAGTTAAGCCTTCCTAAAGAAATCGGTGTTTATGTATTCTGCAAAGAGACAGCAAAATCCAGGCTGTGACAGATTACAATGTGGGTTTGCAGCATTATATTGCAGCCCCCAATTTAAGCACAGACCATCCTTCCTGAGAGTTATGCGGTTCTGCGCATACTTTAGAACTCCCACACAAGGCTGTGCTAAATCACTCCCTCCTTAAAAAGTGAAACATTGAAGAATACTGCCACTCATTATTTGTCATGTTTCTTGAGGTTTTTGATGACTACGCTGTTGTTCAAAGCCATTACAGTCCCATCACCAGATGGCAGATGGTCACATAATACCACTGCCACACAGAAACACTTAAACACTGGAAGGATTGATTGAGGTCTCCGTGGTGGACAATGTAGCTCCGGAAAGCTTCTCATATATCATCTGCAGCTACAGTTCTCAACAAGCAACACTTCTATTGTTGAAGAAATAGCACACATGAGCTTGCTCTTACGGTCATGTTATCTAGTCTTGAGTGCTGGGAGGGATACAGACCAGAGCTTTTTGTCTCTCTTCAGGAAATACGGTGCCATTCAAACAGTGTTTCTCTGAGTCTTTCAGTGTCACATGCTCTCTTACTAAGACTATGTGTGCCTGAGAGCAATACATTAGCCCTAGGCAATAAAGAATCATGCCATCTTCGAATTATTACTATTTTTCAATAATATGACCATTTGACGTAAAGACTGTAAATAACACTAGCGCATTTAGTCCATTAAAACTAACCAGATCTCAGATCTTCTACATAACTTTTTTCCCTAGTAGAAATAGTCATTAACTGAATGTGAACAGTTTGTCAAAGAGAACATGATCAGATATTGAAAGCACACGTCAAAAGTCAAAGTCTTATCAATCCTCGTCTTGCCAATTAAATGTTACTGGATACCGAGCAAGTCACTTAGTACTAAATCCAACCAGGGACATAAATACCTTAACAATTTCAATGCTAAGTTTTGGACTTCTCATGTTGCATGCAATGCACAGGGAAAAGAAGGGATCCAAAGCAGCAGCTGCCACCGCATCTTCTGTCAGACTCGTACACAGGTATCATTGGTCTTCCCAAAAAATGCCAGCTTGGCAGAGCCCTCAAGTAACAGACAGAAGAACATCTGTTTTCCAGTCTTTACTGGGAGTCAAGAATGAAAACTGGGCTGAGTCACTCAGCTGTGTCAACACCAAATACCTGCAACACATCCTAAACCAGAAAAGCAGGTGACCATGGCACTGCAAGGTCAGGAATTTGGACCAGTCTATGGACCTGCCCAAAGCCACACAGTAGTTTATCAAGGGCTTTCAAGACCCTGATGCCAACAGAGACACAGGGTTTCTTCTGGGTCTGGGCCACTTGTGCCTCACCTTCTCTCTGTAACAGATAAAGACCTGCCTTCTAATAATGATCTGTGCCCCTGAGTAAATGCTTTACAGCGGCCCTGAAGGGTGACACGGCGTCTCCGACCCGTAAAGAGAAGCAGCTTCCTTCCTGCCTCTTCCTCCATTCCAGTGCTTGAAGCTGACATTTCAGGAGTCAGGCTTAGGAGGTAAATCTCCAGTTATTTAGTACCACGGTGACTGGCAGAAGATAAACCGAGTCCTGTGAATGAGGTTTTAATTATCACTGCATTACAGTTGAAGAAGTCATGTATAAAGAAAACTGCAAATATTTTCCACATAAAGAAAGAAAGGGCAGGAGGCATATAACCCCCCCAAAACTCTCCTACATTGGCTACTTTACATGGACAAATAGTAAAAGATTAAATTATGTTTACACAAAGTGATACCAAGAATAGTATAACTGCACTGTTTCCCCACTTAATAGCAACAGAACTCTCAGCTATTTCTACTGAAATAAAAATTCCAACTTCTAAAACAAATTCCTCTCCCAAATCTATCCTTCCATGCCAAACTGTCCTTTCACCTGACCTATCAAAAATGCAGGTGGATATGAAAAAGTACATGAAGATGGAAGACTATGGAAGCTGTTCAAAATAATAATAATCTCCCTCAATTTAGAAGGGAAGCAGCAATTGCACAAAACAGTTTACATGCAGTTTTTAACACAGGTTTTTCTGTTTTCATGCAGAGAAAACCTTTTACTTCTGAACCGAGTACAGTGATTAAAAACTTTGTTACAGTTAACTTATCACAAATGTCCCTGAAAAAACCTGAACAAAACCTTTGGGAACCCATAACCCCTCCCAAACACACACAGGCACTTGCAAAAGGCACATACATTAAACAAGATACCATGAAAAATGGCAATTTACAACCAACCTATCAGAAATTTTTCAAGAGGGGAAAATTACTTATAAAATAATGACTGGACAATTGGAAACTATTAAAAAAAGATATTATTTTCTAAATTATTTATTGTTTTAAAAACCAATTTGTTTTCAGCATTAATTTAATTTAATTTAATTATTTAATTAATTTAATTACATTAATCTCTCTCGAGTGTAACAAACTTAAATTTTCTTTATATCAAAATTTTTATCTCAGCCTTTAATTTTTGGCTTCATTACTGTAGGCTAATTTCCCTTTCCGAATGAATATTTCACCTAATTTCACTTCCTATTTCACATTTTAATTTAAGGACTATTAATAGATCTATTTTCCACGTTTCTGAGACGGGAAATACAATTTAACTCAGAAACATTCTTGTAAAAACAAGCCAAAGTAAGTGTTTTGTGACTCATTGCAGTTATTGAACCCTTTTCTGCACTAGAAAGGACATGGGACCATCAAGCCCTTACTTTAAGGAGCTGGATGTTTACCCAGTTCTGTAGGGGCTCATGCCTTTTAATGAGGCAAGCCCCCATTTAGTTATCACTACGAAGTACAAAACCGACTGGTCAGTATGGGTTGCATGTTCCCTTTGTGCCCCCCTCTACAGAGAGATTTGGAATTAAAGAACCGAGCTTTGTGACAAGCTGTAAAGGCTCACATTGTGCTGCAGTGTTCCCCAAATCCGCCCTTGCTGCTAGTGATGGCAGCCCTCAGAAAACTATAAATGCCAGCCTGAGCCTTCCAGCACTTTAAATCTGTTGTTCTAATTAGTATGAAACAAGTTTTACAAGTTGGCAGCAGCAGCAGCAAATTAATAGTGGCTGCATCACACCAGCAGTAAACAAGGAACAAGAAAAGATGCAGAGAAATCCCGTGCCTGGGTATTTTTACACCAGCTTGGATGGGAACTTTGTTAGAAGAGTCATCTAGAATAGAAGATGCGCATGTTAAGGACTCTTTTCCCTTTAGTTGCTCAGTTTCTCGTGCTAAAACACTGAAGCATCAGCAGCCAGATTAAGTAGTCACAAGAGTCTGGATAGTCCTGTGGGCAGTGTAGGAGCAGCGTCCTGCGGGCAGTTATTTTTGTATCGTGCTCACACAAAACTATAGCAACAGGTGACCTCAAAAAGTTTACGGCAGCCAACAACACCCCTACCCACCTATTTGCTGCAAAAAGTTAGCAGAGACATTGCAGAAAGCTCAAGATGTCCCAGCCAGCGACTGGTTCAGGATCAGTCGAATCGCCCCTTCGGAAATGTCTGAGCCTGCCTGTGTGTCTCCCTCCACCAAATGTGGAGAGCCTAGACAACTTGCTGAGGAGACACGAATCCCACCACTGGAATTCAGAAATTACAACAGGGCAAGAACAAATGCAAAGCGCTGCATGACACAGCCCACATCCTCACGTCGGCTTTCTTCAGCATCTGCGTTCATACAAGAGCTCTGGTTGCTAACAACTACAGATTTCGAGTTATACACAGGCAAATAAAAACTGATAAACAGGTTCTAAAGCATACTAACCTACTGGGGCTGTTTCTAGGAAAGATCCATCTACAAACAGTGACCCAACAGGGATTTCGAAAATCACTCACCATACTTTTTTACTTGTTTTGGAGAAAGGCCAAGGCGCACATATTTTTGTAGCTTAGGAAGAATATCAGTATTATTTCTATTTGCACATGAAGCTGCTATTCAGAACATATTTTGAGAGGTATTATAGTAAGCTTATTTGAAGTTTGCCTGATACATTACAAATATATTCAAATTTGAAACAGTCTTTAAAACTTAAATAAACTAATAGGTAAAGTCTAATATGGTCAAAAACCCTGTGTATTAATTTCAAATCACACTGAGAAACAAATGCTAGAGCCCACTAACGTTTAGTACTTTCCGAACCCTCCCTTCATTCTTTAAAATGTAATATAATTTTTGGTACTGTAGACTTTGGTTAAAATTTTAAATAGCAACCCTGTTTTCTTTATTATTAATTGCTTCAAATATATTTTAGGCAAGAACAAAGGTATATAGACAAACTTTCCTTTTATAAAAGCTGAGCGTCTCTGCTGAGAAACCAAATTTAGTGCAGACATCCCTCACTTCTGAGAAAATGAAAGAGAAATCCAGCTTTTGGGCTGTTACATCCCTACCGATCCAGGTAGTTATTTTACAAACTTTATTGTTTCGGTTATTGCTGACAGGCTGGTACATCTGTGCGTGCACTTGAGAACAGAACAGGTTCTGCCTCACTTTAGATGGAAAGACACAATGTTAACTTACCAGGAGGCTGGGCAGGCACAGCACTCACTCAGACTGGTTACCACACAGTCGAGCCCAACGGCTAACTGGTTTCCTGCTAAATCCAGTCTGCTTCCCAGTGATAATAACCATGTTTTGTGGAGCCTGGGGAAATGGAAGCCTGTAATTGCTGGTGCTCAGATCCCTGGCTGAAAGCAAGGGCAGCTGGAGCACCATGGTAGCTATGGGACTGCGGGACTTGAGAAGAGCCTTGAGAAGTGCTCCAGGCTTTCCAAATCTGAAAGTGAGACTTAATAAGTGATGTAGATAAAGAGATCTCTCATAATGTAATTACGAGCAAGAGTATTTTCTTTTTGAGGTGATTAACATGCAGTCATCCTCCAGTTTTGACATTCCATAAATATTATTCCTTCAGTGATTGTTTCTCTTGAAGTTCAAAGGAGAGTTACATAGCTTGTTACCAAGCAATAAAGATTACTTTTGTTGACACTCATGGAAACCTCTTATTACATGAGTCAGTGGAGGTTTACGACTGAATAAACAGTTAAGAAAACTGGAAAAAGAGATAACGTCTGATGAAAAGTGTGATGCCCAGCCATTTACTCATGTCTTACATGAAGCATCTATTTACAAAGGAAATAATGATGGAATGTAAAAGTGAGGAGATCCTATTAGATGAACTGTTTAGGTACATCCATCAATGTAATAGCATTGTATTGAACAGTCCCTAAAAAAAGGCTTTAAAAAAAAAGGATCCCTTGAGTTTTTTACAAAATGAATGACATATTCTAATCAGAAAGCAAGAATTTCTGCACACAGAAATCCGTATTTTGCTGCTCTGTGAGCTGTTGCTTTTACTGTTTTGCTGAATCACTATCTTTTTATACCTTTAGTCTTGGCCTTGAGGACCAGATATGGACTTTAGCTTCAACAACAAAGGTTTATGTTAATGGCAGAAATAACTCAAGAAATATTTCCTGACAACTATGTGATGTTATGTTGTGAAGTACCATGATCTTTTTCCTCATTCAAGGAATAAAAAAATAACTTGCATTATGCTAAAGAAGTCCTTACAGAAAACAAAAATCCCATTATGGAAAATCAGAAACCGAGACACTAAAAGACTGTATTTTTCACAAGACTGGGTATATTCTGATCCCTGATGATCTTTATCGTGATTATTTTACTGTCACCTCATGTTTGAACTAGCTTCCTTTAGGAGGAAAGGCCAAGAGGGTCACCTCTTCTCTGGCATATTCATTTCTATCAGCCCTGATGGTAAAACTGTTCCATCTGATCAATCAAAAGACTACACTGGTTTCCTAGAGGGCTTGAAGTCAGGAAAGTTCAGTTACCTTCAGAAAACCTTGTCTTGTTATCGATTAAATCGTGTGCATTCCTCCTTCTCAGCTCCTCCTGCTTCTCTTTTCATGCATGCAAAAGGAGTAAACATCTTCTAGATATTGTAAAGAGTAATAAAATTCTCTTATGCTTAAAACAGCATAATAACTCCGCCAGAATTACTCTTTCTTTCCATAGCTGCTAGCACCACAGGCACTGGAATGACTGACAAAATCAATGTAACAAAGACAGACACCACAAAGTGTTTGTACTTCTGCACACACAGGCTTAGCTGAAGACCGGGAGATGCGAGTCAGCAGCTCCTACAGTAGTTTTCAACTTAATCTAAGTATTTAGGGCCAGTACTAAGCAAGAGCAGCAATACTGCACCAGAAAGGGAAGAGAAGGTATGGTTGAATGGCTAAATATTTACCCCCTTGATGTCTGCACCAACACACATATATGCAGTAAATCTGTCTTTCAGAAGACAATCACATTTGCACTGTGCATTACGGACACACAGGGCTGCAAGGAGACAGCTGTACTTCTGGCTTTCAGCAGAATAGGGCTAATCGCATCCCACCCACAAAGTAGAAGGGAAAAACAAATAGAGGAAACAACTCAAACTGCTAAACAGAGATGGTGACATTAGGCTAGAACGGCCCGCTCCTCTTGAAGCTGAACAATTTCTTCAATTCCATAGAGGTGCAGGTGTACAAATAGCTTGAAAACAAGTACTCTTCCTTCATGGCTTATTGATACTCATGCAACAAACATTTAAGCATGTGCTTCACTCACATGCCTCAGCATACTTCCTGAACAGGGCTGCTTCCCTGAATCTGAACCATGGGAAAATACTTATCTATTTGCACATGAGCAAGCACATAATTATTACTGTTTCTATCTTTCTGACTCACTCCAATGGTTATACTTTGTCTACATGTTACTGACAGAATAAGAAGACGCCCTCTAAGATATATAAGCAAAATACAAGAGAGAAATATAATATCTGACTAGAAGATAATATCTAGTGTGCATATGTCTATGGTGGTATTTTTAATTAGAAATTCAAGTTTAAATTGTAATAGAAAGTTGAAAAAGAGTAATAAGGACACAATTCACCAGACTGCTAAAAATAACACAACAGTCCCACAACAGAAGTAAAAATAAGTATTTAATTCATTCCTAATGTGTTATCAGAAAAGTCTGGAAAATAAACAACCTAGAAATAGTTATCTATGATTGTGCATAGTGAAGGCTGATTTGTATGGCATGTAGCAAACCATTCCTATATGTAATTCTGGTAAACTACTCTAAGGCTTTTCTAAATGAAAAGTAATGTTTAAGCATAAGCCAATATCGCTTCCTTGTTCTAGCAGAGCCAGATATTCTGAGATAATAATGACAGAGTATACTTTCAAATATCCATTTATAGTTCAGAAACTGCACAAATGAAGTCAAAATGTCCTCAAACCTAAAAAAAACCACGTAATTTCCAGTTGAATCCTGCTCTCCTACAGTGTCTGGATTAGCTCACCTGGATCAACCAGAAGGAGCTGGGAAGCATTAACACACACAGGAATCAGCTCTGGATAGGGAGAACAGACAGATGTGGCCTGGAAAACTTTGAAGGGAGAACTGTCTCTCACAGCATCCTGTTCTCTCACCACATTTTTCGGCAGAAGGAGAATACAACTGTTGCTCCACCCTTTATAAATGTTCTTTCTGCATTCACTAGGCCTGTGCTGTTCTGGGATTACAGCGGCGCTGGCCCTTTAAACAGGGCACACAGAAGAAGAGCAGGGTATTCATGGCACACACCTCCCAGGGGTCAGGGACAAACTGGCTTGGAAACTTGTTAGCCTTTTTTGGAATGACAGAATAAATAATGTTTAATTTATTTTTTTTTTTAAATATTTGTTCAACTGTGTGCAATATCAGCAGGTCTCTGACATATATTGATTGGTTCTTTTTAACATTACTTTCCCATTCAATGAGGTAACAGTGTTAGAAGCAAGGTACGTTTACATAAAACAGTAATTTCAGTTGAGGAGAGCCTGGAAAGTTCTTCAAATGGGAAAAAGCTAAAACATCTCCCAGTTTACCTGTAACAACAGCGGTAACAACATGAAATTTCATGGACAAATGTATCAAAGGTAAAAATTTTGTAAAAGTGATGTGGAAGAAATGAACAATGCTGGTATTTCCAATACACAGACCTGGTTAAACATCCTGCAGAAGCAGCACGCCCGAGTAACAGTAATGTGTCTTCACATTCTTGGGAGACCGCAGGAGCCAGTTTGAAAATTAAGATCCATGGGGCCAGCAGCATGCACGTACACACACCTACACAACCACGCACACACCCCCCATGCGTACAGTGGAGCTCGGAAAGAGATGCGGGGGGAAGAAACCCAGCTGCTTCCTTATCCTTTTCTAAGCAGTCATTGCCAGCTGATAATATTTGCAAAACAAGATGAATGTATACGTTTGTAGAAGTTAAAAAATTCACATCACTTTGTCCATCAAATAGAAATAGCTACTTATCAGTATTGCACAATTTAACTCAGGTGAATGGAGAAGGTGAAAAAAAGCAATGTTGAGCATTGATGGAATATACTAAGTATGGTCTTTGCTGGCTGGGGAGAGAACCCAAGATTGCAGTATGCTTAAACAAACCATCTTTTTGGGAGTCTACTTCCCAGTCTGTATTTTGGGAGTGTGCCTGGAAGCTCAGGTAGCTGTGAGTGTTACATGGTGCTACACACAACCAGAGTAACTGTTTGGCTTTCCCTGGCTATCTGCCTCTATCTTCTGAGGAGCAGAAGTAACCTGCAGCAATAAGAACTCTTCAGCCATGAGGAGCAATGCCTTTCTGCAGCATCCAAAGTGGACATCATGGCCAGTGCAGAGCCCAAAGACAGCAAAGCAAGTTCAACAGCAACACTGGGACAGTGTTGCAAGTGCCAAGCAGCTCAGCCCCTCAAATTTGAGAACCAGGCTTTATTAGCATGATCTGATTTCTGATCTGATGTGGCAAAACTGGCTGGGGATGTGGCAGTTTACTGCTCCTCATTGCACAGGGTGGAAATACCGAGCAGTGGTCCAAGCTGAGATCGCAGCTCTCGTGAGTCAATGGCTAAATACACAACTGATTTGCGAGTTTGAGCTGCTCTGCAAAATTGACTATCCATTTATTTTTAATTTTGCTTCTCAGTTTGTCAGTATGTTGTCAGGCAGTGGTATTCTCATTTCTTCTTACTGAATACTTTAATATGAAGGAATGCTAAAACTCTCCTTTCCTTGGGCTGCCAGCACATTCCATCACATATGAAGAAACAAACTGAAGATGTGCAGTTAGAAAACACTTTGGTGTTCAGTGCAAAAATTTTTGAGTCTCCAAAATAGGGCTGAGGTTTATATATTTTATATGGATGTTTTCATAGTACTCATGGGGATAAACTTTCAAATATTAGCATTCTGAATGTTAATTTTCTGACCTAGCCAACTTCTTTCATGCATGTGTGAGTAGACACAAGCAAAGACTAATATTTATAAAGCTTACAGCACTACTTGAATACCAGTTGAGCAATTCCTAGTTTTTAAAGCATGATGGGACCACCACCTGTCTCTAGACTGGCACCCTGAATAACACAATACACAACCAGTAATTTTCATGCTCACTTGTTAAGTAAACTTTTGACTTACGATTTAAGTAGAAAATACGTTTTCAAAAGACATCCAATGTCAGTGTTGACGTTGGAAATCAAAGGGGAAATGAATCTAAATAATGATATAAATAAATAATTTTCCCCTTCGATTTCCAAATCCATTCAGTTCAGAAGTAAAAGCATAAATCTTACTTTAAAAAAGGTAGGATTCCTCATGGCATATTATTATTTATTTGCTACCTAATATTGACTTACAGCATTGGATGTGTGCCACAGCAAAGATGTGAAAGTGTCAGAGCTCGCTTTCCCACAGCGGCATTTGTTGATGTTACTTTTGCCATCATTGCAGGTAGGCACTGAAAAATGTCGCAGATGGTACACAAAGAGGGTGGCTTTGGGTTCTGCTCTCACAATCCAAGAGGACATAAAAAGGAACAGAACTATGCACCCACACTCTGCTTCACAGTACTACTTGTACAGAAGGAGTTTGAAATGCATAAGTATCAGTCGCATTACTGGGCCAAATACATTTGCGGTGCTTACAGATGCAAATATCATGGAAGCTGCAGATAAATTAGTTGGCAAGTGAAACGGCAGCGAAGGAGAATACAACTGGAACACTACAACACCTTTCAGGGAAGATGCTCAATGGATACAACGTACACCCTTAGAAACAGACCGATACAGGGAACGTTATCAAGAAACCATACAGCTAAATATGGACAGTTAGGGCCTGTTCTGATCCAGCCATCCTATAGGCAGCCTGGCCTGGAAAAACCTCTACAGAAACTGAACTAACACCACTTACAAGATACTAAGGGAAAGCAGAATAGGACTCTTTGTCCTCCATCAGATAAATCCCATCTCCTCTCATGGTACAGCACCAACCTTCTACAAGAACACTCAACATCACATTAGAGTTTTGACTATGAGAATCCACATATTTAGCCCCTCAAGTCAGGATTTTGAAATAATTCATTTCTAAATTAGTGACAAATCTCTCTAAGCTACATACTCCATAGAAACCCCTTAAGAGAAAACTCTTTTTCCAGCAAAGACAAAGACAAGGCAAGATTTTCCATTTACTGCCAAGAAGCAGAACAAATAAGCAACACATCCTTCAGTGAGTTACATTTACTCAGTATGTCTGGACTTCGCAACAACACAAGCAGTTAAATTAAACAGAATGTTTAATTTATATTTTTTATAAATGATACAATTTTATAATTAATTTATAATTAATAAATTAAAGAATTTTGTATTATAATTTCAGTTAAGAGATATACTGAGTGATCATGCCTACAAAAAAGGTCTTGATATGCAAACCTGTCTCGTATGTCAATAAATAAGGAAGGTCATTGTGTCTATATAAAGTTCTATCAAATGACAACAGAGCATACTTCAGCTGAAGATTTGTATACCTCTCTACATTGTCATCAGGCATCCTAAACAGAAACCATGTGACTAAAGCAACTCAATGTAATCCATTACAAGGCAAACAAGAAAACAATTTAAAAAATACCTGACGTTAACAGCACATGATTTTAATTTGTTTGCATGGTAAACATACAGCCAAATTCTTCCCTTGGATTTGCGCCTTCACCACGATTTACCTCAACTGATCTAAATAGTATGGTATTTTTAATGTAAATTTAACTACTCAAACTAAGAATGTCACATCAGAGCCATATATCACTCAAACCTGTGTAACCGTAATTGAAGTGAGTGGGTTTATCAGGAATATTTAGAGATTGGTTCCATGCTGTGAAAAAGCTAAACAGTCAATTATATGACTGAAGAAAAAAAGCCCCAATAGCCCTTGGTAACACAGCCTGTGGTATCTTTGACACAGTTCACGTGTGTACCTTGGGATCATTTAGCTTTTTCTTAAATATTTAATATCTATTTTAAACATTGTTTCAGAGGTCAAAGCATTTTAAAATTATCAGGCTGCAACTTCACCTTTTAGGTAATGATAAAACATAATTAAACCATGCCTAAAAGGAAGGTTTTCCCACAGATGTTAGGATATTTTCAGAAGAATAATATTGTAAGTAAAGAGAATCAGGCACGAATACCTGCAGCGACAGACTACAGAAAGCTGTCATCCCTCCTGAACAATTGAAACACTCTTTAATAGCACACTGTAGTCCACATATTTTGTTTGCTTGAAGCTTTTTAACTATGTGAAATTTTAATTTATTCAAGAAAAATTATTTTATATCTCTATTTGAGCAAGACTGAATAATATTTTTCTTCAGCTACATCATGCAGGACTAGTAATACAATACAATGCTTACGGTTTGGTCTTAAGTTCTTGGAAGTATTTACTTGCTATTTAAAGTATATTTAATTTAGTACTTTGATTGATTGATTTAGTAGAAAAGCATTAATCTAATGTCCAAAAGCTGAAACTACACAAATAAACATTAGAAAAAGGGCACATTTTAAACAGTAAATGTAACTAACCATGCAAACATGTTACCAGTGTAACCTCCTGCCTGAGGTTTTCAAGATGAAATGTCTTTCTGGAAGGGCTATTTCAATTATCCATAAATTACTGCTCAAAGCTTAACTATATAAAATATAAAAGTCCCCAGCAGATGGTTGGGCCATATTATGTAACAGACTGTCCCACTAACACTATCTCTTAAAACAAACTTCCCCTCACCAAAAAGAGAGATAATGTCCCTTTCGTCCTACGGTCTTGAAATATTTACTCATTCATTTGAGAGTCTGCTGCATTGCTTCACACCTGTGAGCTGCAGCTGCATCACAGAGACAGCACTTACTCAGCACATCAGCTGCACATCAGGTGACCTAAAAATCCTTGTTTGTGGACTGCTTCCAGGTTTCACTGACTGTTAACAGGAATGGGTCAGTTCACGACATGGTAAAGATTTATACTCTTCCTTATATACTTAAGGAGAGTAAGAATTTTAAATACTGGGGACATAAAAACATAGGGCTTAATTTCCAACCCCCTCTATGCTTTCAGATTGTTACGCTCTTATGCCTTCTGATGTTAAAGTATTTTTTTTTTAGACCGTTGGAGCATACTACTCACTAAGCATTCTGAAAATGTAACTCAGTGTGTTCCCCTTTAAAAAAAAAAAGACATGTTAGGCATTAAGGAATGCAATTTAACAGTCATCATCTCTTTTGCTGAGTTCAGGCATTTCTGGTTTCTCCCTGCTTTGAGGTACTATTGCAGACATTCATTTTAATGCTGCTGCTGCTTTAAGTGACACCTTTAGAAGCAGGTACATACGTATACTAGCCACATTAGCAAAAATGTGCTAAAAGCACCCAGGTTCTCAGTTTACGTGTATCTAAATTGATGTTGCAGCTTAATTTGCACTGAAAATTTTCAAGTACTGTGTATGGTCTTGGGAGGGTGTGATTAGATACGCATCTTTACCGATGCATCCCATTAAAGTGTACCTTGGCTTCCTCCTCACATAACTACAGTGGGGAATCCCCAGCCACTTTCGTCCTGTCATCATGTCTAAAGAACTGCCTTCAAGCTGAGAAAACAGCCTCAAAAGCACTTCACGAGACTAAAGAGCAAAAGATGCTTGAGCATCTAGTCCATTAGTTATTTTATTAACATGGCAGAAACCACTCTCTTACACATAGGTAGAAAAAAAATAAAATATAGCATTGCCTCAGAAATAGCACAGGGTTACACGAAATGTCACCAGATGGCACTATTAACATAGTCTTCAAGTTGTTTTAAGCATGTGAGCAAGCTTTTAGCCTTAAAGAAAGCATAGCTATTTTTTTGTTGCTGTTTTTGGTTGTGAGGTACACAGAAGAAGTAACTGCAGACAGGAGAGGCTGGGGGAGAGAGTCCCTCCCAGAGAATTAAGCAGTAGGAAAGAGACAGACTATGACTCTTGGGTGCAAATCTTACACTGTTTACAACTCATTCAAGGGAGTTGCGCTTGCAAGACTTCCCCCAGCTCACTGAGGACCACAGACCTCTGTTCTGAGTCTGTCCACGGGGAAGACGGCTGCCCTCAGAGGCATGGTCTGTTGTCAGGTCTGTGCCAACAGGGTGGGACTACCGTGTACGCCAGTGCAGCTGTAATGTCATCGCTTTTGCCCATGTGAATAAAACCTCAAATGAAGTACACACAGGCTTTCCTTCCCTCTGCCTCCTGGGAGAGACCGTATTCTTTTCACTCTGAAATTCTAACAGTGACCAAGAAGGTATAAGCTAGAAGCTCATCTAAGTTTACCCGACTTTTGCAGCGATGTGAGGTGTGCAGCAAACCTTCCCTTAAAGTGACATAACCTTGTGCTGCCATTCACAGTACAGGAAATTGATGAAATTTGGAAGAGATCCTGAAAATTATATATCCTGTTCTTTGCATCACTTGCATAATGAGTCCTAAATTATTCTGTTTATGGAGATGGAAAATTATAGACCTAAACATGTTCAACTGGATGGTGTAATGAAAATATTTCAGAGAATTCAGATTTTTGTCTTAAGCCATGTTCGTTCCTGTTTTAATATTTCATAACCCTGAGTCAGAAAGACTGAAGAGGAAAACATCACTGAAGATCCTTCAAGTACTTGGCTGCTTCTCCTTCTCTCTTAAACACCTTTGCATAGTGGACTCCTCAAAAAGATACTCCTGAGCAACATAGCTTTGAAAATAATTTTTTTAAATCCAGACTGCTATATACAGTAATGAAGATGTTCCATATCTCACTAGACACTGGTCTCCTGAAAACCATCATGCAGAAATACCAGGTTACCACCTCTGTGAGTGGGGATTATTCTACGTGCATCAGATTTACTATAGAAATCCCAAATCTTCTGACAATCCTCTCAAAGCATGTGCTGAGAAGTATAATGAATAACTCTTTGCATTAGAAAGATTCACAGGACTTTGATCAGTGTCCCAGGAAGCATCAGGTCACCATGAACTGTACAAGCTGATTAGGGTCAACCATCGTCAGTCTTCGTGCAAGCACTGCTGTTGTCGATTGCCAAGTCAACCATAGCAAAATATACTCAGTAATAACCATTCCTATCTGATGTGCTGACTAGGAGTTTAGCTACTTAATTCATATTGAAGTAATTGGAGACTTTTCATCTATCAATCTAATTCCACAGAAAATGAAATCAAGTCATAGTATCTCAATAAAAGAGACCGTAATTACTTGCATGTTGGTGGTTCATTTTGTTGCTGGTTTCATAAGAGAAGCTCAGGACTCATATCTGAAATTAGCTGGAAAAAAAATTTTATTTTAAAAATCTGAGTCAACAGCCACGTGCATTTTAAATTAAAGGACACAATACTCCTATTTTCTCATCTTTCTTTTCCATTCCATAGTTGGCCTATGAGTTTAATTACTGAGAACGAATTAAATAGACGAAATATTAAAAGAACCTGAATCTACTCATCTTCTTCTTCTCCCTCCATTAAAATGATCCCGTATTTTTATTGTGTTTGGTCTTGTACCTACAACGTGTTACTGTATACATCACACTGAGAATACACAAACCCGTGCAAACAGTCCTGAGAAATGAGTAAGGCGCATGTCCTGTAGGGCTCCTTCTCTCTCCCTCGACTAGGCACTTAAGAGATCGCAAACCACTGCAGCAAAGCACGGTTCTTAGTCATCCTGAGAAACTGAGGCCAAGGTGAATGCTATGCTTTGTCAGGAAACTTAAGAGCCTCTCAAGAAGTTCTTTTCTCTGTCAGTGCTTTATCTGTCCCAGCCAGGCAATCAATTACACGATGCCACATGGCAATGTCTCTTTTTTAATTAGAAACAGTCCAACCTAAATAGAATAACCAAGATAAAGCTGGCCACAGCTGTGCTCCCATAAATCAATATTCCAGGAGATGAAGAGCAAGACTGTGAAGCTGACAGGGTATCCTGGAACAACCAGGACACAGCTGATAGGATACAGCCCCTAGGATACAGCGGAGATCCTCCTTCACTGCTCAGTCCTAATCACTGCTTGCCCTGAACCAGTCTTCATCCTGTACTGGATAGGAACCACTGGTCCTTACTGTTCTGTTTTGGTTCCTGCTTTTTAACTGTTTGCCCATGGTCTGCTTATGTTTCCATTCTAGCCCAAGTCCAAATCTGCTCCTCAGATTGCTGGTTTCAGCCACTGGATGCCAAATGCTCTTGACAAAGTTTTTGAAATAGTGCATTTCTTCACTTCTTTGATCTCGACCATAATTTAACCTGATCATGATACCTAAGGCTACCCTTGACCATTGCCTAGGTCTGACCACTAGAACTGACTGTGTCTATTGCCAACAGAGGCACTTCAGTTATTTTAACTGTAGGGACAAGATGAAAGTTACTTTTTTTTTTTTTTTTAAATGGGAAAAATGCACTTTTCTCTTGCCTCCCCCGTACTCAAAAACACCTGGGTTAATTCTGCTCAAATCTGAATAAACACTAAGATTATAAGCACAAACGATAAATGTTGTTGATGTATCTACTCGGGAATGCATGAAAAAAAATTCTGTTTCTTGCTGTATTCTGCTTTCCTCTGTATTCTGACATTTTTTATTAGATCCACCTGATGTTTGTGTAGATAAGCACCACTGCAAAAGACCTTTGAAGTGCAAAATAAAGCCAATTATATTATAGAAGCACATGGCAGTTTGATCTATAAGATATGTGGATGTCAGTTTGGTAAAACAGAGAGTTTAAAAAGAAACAGAGACCACTAAAAATGGGATCTGCCTCTCACTGCAGACAGAATTCTTATATGGGTCACATCATCCAGCTGCAGAAAGATCTAAGATTTTGGAGCAACAGCACATGCAATGACACATGCCCTGACATAATTATAATAAGGTTGTTTTCAACACATGGAAACTTCTGGGGCAAAAGAGTTGCAGGCTGCTTGTGCCTTTCCTTAAGAATTGGACTTTTAACCTGATGGCTGGACGTTTGTGTTTGGTTTTTTTTTTTTTCCTGTGGAGTGCTTAAAACTATTTAATACTTCACTGCTTGCAATGTACAAGTCACTCTGTTGTTAACAGATGCCTTTCCTTTAGGGTACCAGATGTCTGACGCTTCCCACCGCTGTTATACAACTTTTCAACTGGGATAAGAGAGGCCTGTTCATTTCTAAACTGTTTAAAATTAGACAGCTAAAACCGACGACTTATGGCCAACCCTTCAGGTGGCCCAGTCCTGTTGAAGTCAAGGGCTTTTGAACTTCAGCTTCAGTTCACTGGAGCCAAGGAACACTGTCTTCACTCAGCATCTTACTGCTAAGAGCAAAGCATCGCGTGGTATGCAGCTCAGAGACTTCAGATTGTTCATTTACCTAACTATGAATTCCTATTTGTGAGTCAGAACTGTTCAGCTTGAAAGCTGCTGTAATTAAGCTGACATGCCATTCAGTGACCTTGGCATAATCCTAATGAGATCTAAGTCACAGACAACAATTACTGGAAAAATAGAGGTACGGTTCAAACAAAGGAGAAAGTACTAACATTTTCCGTGAGGAAGATCAATGTATTTTACAGCAGAGAAACATAATAAACTGCTTTATCAGCTAAGTCTCTTTATCCACCACAAAAAGTGGCTTGTACCTGGACAGTCCATCTGGCAATAGAATCAGGCAAACAAATTACTCTAGGAGATTAATTGACTAAAAGGCCTTTACAGCCTTTCTTTCAACAGACAGAACACAATGCAGCAAGCCTGGTAAAAAACTCAGGAGTCAGTACTACCCCGGAGCCAGCTGAGTTTTGTAGTTACTGTTGCTACTGGCAAGTGAGGAGAAGCCACGTACCCCTGCTGCCGTCCTTCCCAGTGATGCTCTCCTGCCCGCAGTGCGAAGACAGGTTTGTTCTCTATTCGAGAGGTTATCAGCCTCTGAAACACGGATGTATTATTTTCTTCTACTTACAACCAACTGAAAAATGCATTTTAGAAGAAGGTTACCATTTGATGGGTTTGTACAGCACTGAAAAAGCATCCACACTTAAGAATGCTTTTGTATCACTGCTGGCAGGTTTTATATTAAAAAAGAAAAATACATGTTTTTTATCTTACTAGAACAAAGAGTTGTTAAGCAGATACTCCAAGATTAGTGTAAAAAACTAATGATGTCGTTGTGCAATAACAGCCATTTTTATTAGAAAAAGTCAAATGACAGGACAGCATATGCTGCTCTGTTATTCTGGCCTTATTCAACATGTACAAATCCAGCTGGCAATTGGAATTGCAAGGCAAGTTTAGCAAGATGAGCGTCTTGTTTACAGCCGTATCACAGTCAGCTTTAGTTATTCTTAGATGGTATGGTGATACCTGGGACTTGATTTCTGTTCAAATATTTCTGAATCATCCAAGTTACTCAAAAGAAATCTGTTATTTCTGTAATATAATTAGTATCTTGCAACTTAATTATTTGTAGTGGGCTAAACGTGCGTTACTTTTCAATACACCTCTAGAAATCTAATCGATGTTCTGACATCCATATGCCATATGGCATAATTCCTCAAACAGATGAGAGAAAAACTTGTGATACTCCCCAACACGTGGGTATTCTGAAAAATTACCACTTAAATCAAAGGACATCCACAGTAAGGCTAACATATTTTTATTACCTCAAACCATGAAGACCATATACTTGTCGAGTAGCCAAGATTGAGGTATTTTGTTTACTGTTCTAAGAGGCAGCAAATGGAGCCAGTGTGTTTTACACAAGAGATATTTTATGAAGAGATATTTATAAAAAAACAAAAATTGAGCTTTCTGAAATTGCAGTTCTCAAAAATCAAAATGTCTGTTTACATAAACCTTATGAAGCAAAACTAAGCAAAACAGGTTTTAAACAGCTTCTTTACATGAGAGTGTGTTCATAACTAGCTCCAGATACTAACACGTGCACTTGTGTGGAAAGTCAACAAGGCCAAACGTCACATTTCCTCGGAGGGATCCCCCGTGAGATAGACGTATGGGCCATGTACTACACACCTGCATGCCTGTCAGCATGCCTCTCATTAACTTTTCTTGAATAATGAAATATGATTTACCATGGCTTTGCAGGTGGCCAGTAACAACGCAAAGCTCTGGAAATACAATCATTTGAAATTGAATGCCCATATCCATAGATTAGCTCATCTTCTGACGCTACAAAATCTTGTATATAGTTATACGAGCAAATGAAGAAAACCACAGTATTTTTTCCTAACTTACCAAGTTGTTCATCAGCTCTTTGTATCAAAAACTCAAAGAAGCTTAGATGACCAAACATAGCTACCAACTCTGGTATGACCAGAACCAGAAGATAGAACCTCAGAACAGAGCATTTTATCTTACCCCTCAGGCTAACACAAATGAAAATAGTCACAGAAAATAAATAAATTAAAAAAAAAATAATAAATACAACACACTGAGCCTGCTCCGTACCAGGGACAGATGTGTTTCATTTACTGCTTTAACTTTCCCAAAACATATGTGTCTTTTCTACACAGGTCAAATACTTCACAACTTCCTGTGTAACTTTAAGTAACACGTTTAAATTATTTTCTTCGTCTGCACTTGTTTTTGAAGTGGTGACTGTTTGGGGAGGAGGGTGTTATGGCAATGACACAATGTTTTATCAGATCATGACCTTGAAAAAATTAAATTACCGCAAATTTATAGAATGTACAATTATTTTTCTGGGACTCAAGTCAAAACATTTGACTTCGTAAAGATTTTAATCAACTTAAAAAGAAAAGCCTATCTGTTAATAAATTAGGTCCACGGTTCAGTCAGAGTAACTGCATTTTGTCTAAACTTTTAACTTCAGAAGTAAAAACCTGCAGTTTCTGGAAAGTCTAGTGACTTCCAAGCAAGCCAAAATACTGAATGAGTTAATGCAAAGAACCCCAAATACCATTCAAAAGTTGGAAGAGTTCAAGCTATTTAATTCAGCTTACTCTTACCATATAATGGGATTTTTAAAAGTAAGTTTTTTTAAAAAATAAAATGCCTTTCAATAAAAATGAAAACTCATGGAATACCTAATACTACAGGGTATATATATCAAGCCCACAGTAATGAGTCAGATTCTAAAACACGGACAGAACATTTCTTGTATCTTCCCCAGTGTCACTCTAGAGGCAAAACTGAATAAAACTGAATTCGGGATTTTCTTCAGACCTTAATAAAGATGACCTCGTTTGTATGGCTCATGTCACTAGTCCACTCTGAGGATCACTAAGACTGTACCTGTATGGTCTTACATGGAGAGAGATGACTCTGCCTGCAGTCTGAGCGTGATGATCAGAGGCCAGAAGAGACCCAAATACCACATATCCATGATTAGTGTGGTGGGCTGCTCTCACTGCACAGATTTGCGCAAGAGAAATCTTCACAACTAATACAAAATTGACTTAATCCTGTCTATAAAGGTTGAAAATTGGAAAAAAAATACGCAAATTGCACATATGCATAAAATGAGAATAGCTAAAACAGATGTGTCGTCCTCATGACATATGATGTAAAGCCTGCTGGCCTAATTTTCTTCTCTTATTTGTGACAGCATGTCAAAGCCATACTGCACACCCACGTCCTTCCTCCCCATCCTCCAGAGAAACAAGGGGCAGCAGCAAGAAACACCCCATGCAGGCAGCAGGTTGTCTAAAAAGACACATCACAGCATCTGCTTCCAGTCTCTGCCACCAGCATAGCCTGTTACAGAAACGATCTGCATCCGTACACCCCTAGACATGCTCTCTGAATCCCACCTGAGACATGATTCCCCCGTTACATCTAAAAGGGAACGTACAGCTGCCTCACCCTGCCTTGCCTCATGTGCTCTGAGCCATGAAAGGCCTCATGCTTCTCAGTTACTACATACTACTGAAGGGAAAAACATTATCTCAAGATAAGGCCCGAGAGACAGATAACCTACTAGCTTTTCTCATTTTCTGGGAATATAAATAGAGCACAGTTTTGCCTCACTGTCCTTCTTTTATAAAGACTTCATTTTTACTGCAACAACTGCTTGTAGTTATTCATCCTTACCAAAGCAGTTCATTCCCATCTTTTGTTCCTCTTCAAAAACTCCTAACATCTTTGAGCTAAAATGGTATCAGAACTTCACAGTCATGGAAATCTCCAGGGGCTGGATGAACATAGTCCTCCCTCCTATAAGCAATCAAGAATTCTCCTTATTCAGCTCACTTTATTCTTCTCTGCCTCCCTCAGGTTCAGAGAGTGGCCAGGTACGCCGTTTCCTTGCTGACAAAAAAGTCCATTTTTGCTTGATGGTCTGTCACACTAGCAAAATACAGCATAAACTAGAAGGATACTAACATTTTAGCTTCAGTTCTTCTGCAAAACCCGCGGTGATGGATTCAGTGACCTGTCTCTTCTTACATAACGGAAAAAAATACCCACATACTCGTATGATGACGGAAGTATAAGAACTAAGGTTTGTGAACAGAACCTGCTACAGTGAGCTCATTTCTTCTGTCCTCTAAGCCTTGCAAAGACTATCTGCAAAATATGACCACTGTGTATCTTGCACTGATAAGCATAAAAGAAGTGAAAAATTAACTCCAAAGCTTTTCACTGTGGGTGGCTGAAAGAAGAGGGGAGAAGATTGGTTTCCAAAGAGGTCATTACCATTTTTCAAGATATGTGATGATTCAGACTCAGTATTCGAGATAAGTGTTGCATTCAGTGGCCCTTCAGCAACTCTTGACAACCAGAAGCTGAAGTAGAAGACCTCTGCCTTTAGAGGAAATCTCAGCTCTCACAAATACGCATGACAGACTTTTGAGAACCTTATCACAATTAAAGCAGATCAACAATCTTGCAGATGGCTTCCTTTTAATTTGGAACCAAACCCTTCACTGATTCACTGAAATACCAGGCTTCACAGAGCTTCATTTAACTGAGTTTAACAGTCTGAGTTTAACTGGTGATATGTTGTATATTTTCACTCTGCCTGCAGAACTATCATTTATAATGATTTCCACAGTATTTGCTCAATCTATATGTCTCTTTCCTTTAACTTCTGCGATGATAGACCTGTTCGCTGGTGCAGACATAAAATCAGTGTCACAACTTAACAGCTCACATTGTTAATTTACACAATGGATTCAGACCACGTTTGTCCAGGCATTGAAAAACCAAGAGTCCTTGTGAGTCAGTCAGAGCTGAGCATCCTTGTTTCTCAACAGTGGATCATTTTTAAAAAAGGACTCTCAATAACCTCAGCAGTCTCGACATAAATATTCCTTAATTAAGTTTATGCATAGCCCACTCCTTTAAACAAAGAAAGCAGACCGCATGATCATGCCATCTACCAACTTCTGTAACAGATTACCATCAAATACCTTAAATGAGGTTCAACTAGTGTGTCTGAATCACTTGGAAACTGTAAGATCACAGGACTGAATCTTTGTCATACCAGTTATGTAAAGCCACTGGAAAGAAATCCATGCATTTTTGCAAGCAGGAAAAGCAGGCTTTTCATGGAACAAAAGAAGCCTTGTCTTTTTCTATTATGTGACGACTCCTAATTAGAATCAATGATTTTTTATTGTCGGCCCAGATAAGCTTGTTTGCATAGCTGTGATTTCTTAAAACAGAAATCTGAATGTTACTTGGAAAATACATCCATCAACAGTACAACAGACCTTGAAGAAGAACAGTGGCATTGCTTGATGTTTACGTGTGATTAACCTTGGAGGCAATTCTGCAAATGTTAAACAGTAAAGAATACAGTAAAGAGCCAAAGCAATTTAATTTTGTTTGAATGTATTTATAGAAATGTACCAAGAGTACCCTTAAAGGCACGCTGTCATCTTTTCCTTGAGCTTGTGCCAGTTGATGACCAATAGAAAGCATTCAAAGAGGGAGAAAAGAGAGGGAGGGAAATTATTTATAACAACTCTTTGTATCAAGCACACTGCTTCATGGACAGATGAGGAACATTACATTTTAACATTTCATGCAGAAACAGCTCTTAAGAAAGAACTTCTTACCGCAGTGACATCTCTCTAAAATGATTCACTTTGTAATGATGTGTGTAAATTCTCAAGAGCCGAGTACTCATGGAATAAAGTTGCTATATATCCTTAAAAATGATGGTAAGAAAGTATCAAACCTAAATCAAAACAGTCATTAATAGACAGGAAGAACAAGCACTCTGAGTAGATAAAGGCCATACCAACATTTAGCAAACCCAGATGCACTGAACAACCGAGCACAGTCCCACGGCAGTTCTAGACAAAACAGTCACAGCATCCTCACGAGCTCCTCTTCATGAATTTCCTGTTCTCAGCTCGTTCAGCACTCTACGCAGACACAGACTGCACCGTCACTGTGACTACTAAAAAGACCTATCTAAAAAGACCTCCCTGTTTCTATGCAGTCTTGTCCAGAAAGGTTTGTTCAGCAGTTATTCAAGCCCTGTTAACACAAGATCAATAGCAATTGCACTGGTGTAACAGAGGACTCCACTGCACTGGCTGTATTGGTAATATCCTTGTCCAGGAAGCCTATTTCAACCATTTATAGGGAAAGTCCACTATAATGATGTTCTGAACAGTGCTTAATCCTTATACTGTCCAAGTCCTTTGGAAATCTACCCTGCAAGTACCTACCAGTAGAAGTACATAAGCTTTTAGCATCTGCTAAATACCACCTCAGCTAATTGGGACTACAACGGCAGTGAAACAGAATTGCTCCAGGGATCAGAGTGAATCAAGCTGATTCTTCTCTTCCTCAGTGTTTGGGCTACTGTGCCTGCGGCTGAGGGGAGACCTTATTGCTCTCTACAACTACTTGAAAGGAGGTGGTAGCAAGGCAGGTGTTGGCCTCTTCTCCCAAGTAACAGGTGATAGGCCAAGAGGAAACAGCCTCAAATTGTGCCAGGGGAGGTTTAGGTTGGATATTAGGAAAAATTTCTTCACCGAAAGGGTTGTCAAGCACTGGAACAGGCTGCCCAGGGAAGTGGTTAAGTCACCGTCCCTGGAGGCATTTAAAAGATGATGTGGTGCTGAGGGACATGGCTTAGTGGTGGACTTGGCAGAGTTAGGTTAACGGTTGGACTCAATGATCTTAAGGGTCTTTTCAACCTAAATGATTTATAATTCTATGTAAACCTGCACTCAAGACATGTCACTGAAATCAGCGGAATTGAGCTATGTGTCACTGACTTCAGGATTCTGCCTGGAAGAATCTCACTAAAGTCTACAAGACTATTGCTATGCAGCTTACCCCTTAAAAATTGACAGGACCAGTCCCTTGTCTTGATTCCTTTAATAATTAAGTCAGTAAAATTATCTTAAACTAAATCTGAATGCTGAAAAAAATGTCAAAGAACACTTCAGCATGTCCAAAGGTTTCAGTACGCATTTGCATTTGGTTGGCAACAAATTTAACTAGTGCAATCATATGTGCACAAAAAGGTATGTGGCATTTTTCCATTTGTTAATTACTCTGTACAAATGATCCAGTGACTGTTTTATGATGCTTAATTCTCAATGTTTATTTTTAAAGCCTATGTTCACAGACAAACCATCAGACTTACATGTCTGGGAAGTTCTCCACAGAGCACCAGAAGCATTAGTTAAGCCTCTAATACTTAGGAAATCAGTGTCAATCACCTGAATAAAAGCCAACAGTGTGTTTACCTTTGCTTAAAACTGTGTGTCCTTTCTGAAGAAGTAACACTGCAATGCACAGTATAATCTATTAACTAGTTCCCTATACTTCTCTGTTTCTTTAAGACAGAATAATGTTTTCTGGGAATGGTTTCTGTCTGTTTCTGGTGTGATTGTATCATAACTTGCATATTCTGTTTTCCCATCAGATATTATTAGGCTTTTCTATCAGTAAATGGATAGCTTCATAATTTACTCACTGTTCCTGATACAGGTCCAGCCATCAACCAAATAGGGATGCTGAAAATGCAAAGTAAAATTGGCAGAAAAAAGCAGAAGTTATCTAAAAAGATTTTATGGCTTGGAGAATAATCCAATTTCCAAATACTTCACACAGATGTGCTCCAAACCCACAACTTTAGCATTAGCCCCCTAGCTTTGAATTAAAATAATTTTCTAGTTTAAAACCCTAGTATTCAAAAAAACCAAATCCAAAACAAGCAAACAAACAAAAACCCTAACAAAACAAACAAACAAACAAAAAAACCCACAAAACCAACCTCTAAATTTTCTGCAATTGAAATTTTGCAAGATACAAAGTTTGGTTTGGGATTCCACATTTCAAGTAGGTGAAATTTTTAAGAGTGTTTCATTTTTTTAGTTTATCATTTATTTATAGTTCGGTACAGCAATGAAAAAAATCTCAAAAATGTTCCATTAAAATCCTGCTACAGGGAAATGAAAATAAATACAATATAACCTTTGTGCCTATCCACAAGCACAAAGAGGTAATAAATTAGAAACCTTTCCACACAAACATAAGTGTTTGTGCAATTAGGAATGTTCACTGTTATTTTTGGATACTTCACAGTCACATTCTGGATTACAGTGAAACTAAAAAGATGCCTGTTTGAAAAAGTTCATTAAAAATCTGTCTTAAATTTTTCAAATATCTAAGCCAAAAGGCAAGAAAAGCTAGTTCAAGTACTTCACAGTAAAATCAAATTATTCATTAGAAGAACAAGAATAAAATTAAAGGTTTCATAAACTTTATTCTGTAACATAAAATATGGTCTCTGGCTATCATTTTTCGTTGTCATTGGTTCTACATCTGCATGTAGAAAGGAGTTTGCTTTGCATTTTTGAAGGCATAAAGAGACGCTTTGGTTTTAAACTTGGATACCACAAGCTTTCAGTTGCTCACTGAACTCAAGTGGAAGTTGTGCATCTTAAGCAGCAACGGGAAGAGCACATAGCATTACATTTTGAACTATGGGTGCATTCTGTATTTCGTACTGAAAGAATAATATTAAAAGAGCATTAGTACCATTGCTGAGAGGTAAGATTTATTAGCTTGGGCTCGATGCCATCTATGTGATCACATGCGTTTGAGCTGTTTGTGGAGGCACTCCCACAATTCATAATTTATTTTTCCTTTAAACAGCTAAAACATCATAACCAAAACCAGTAGGTTACTAAGATTGCACAAACTTCTGAGAGTTAGGAAGGCTTAGCTTCATGTCTGCAAATTAAAACTCAGCTTTTCTGTGTCTATACACCATGTTATAGTCTAATTAATCATACATATCTGCCTTTTCTGTGGTATTTCTGTTTCAGTTTATTGAATTAGTGAAAAAATGGGCAACCAGTAACTATAAACTTGGAATTTTCTAATTTCAGCAACTTGACTCTACAATTAAATTACTGTTCCTTTAACATTGTTTAAGACTAGGTGCTCAATTGCTACTTTAGCATAGTGAAAAATTCTTCTGCAAGCATGTAAGCAAAAATAAATTCAAAAATGTTTTAGTTTCTATTTTGTCAAGACTTCAGTGCTATGTAGGATTTGATATGGTCTTTCCTTATCATTAAGAAACAGTGGCATGTGCTGTACATAAAATGCATAGTATATGCCATACATAGCACACCACATGAAGGCACACTGCTAAAGCCTGAAGATGGAAAAAAAAATCCCAGTTATTTTTATAGAATGCACTTCTGGTTTTAATCAAAATTTCATCTTGAACATCATCTTCCAAGCACATGTTCTTCAAATAGCACACACACATATCTATCTAAATACTCATCCTCAACCAAAGATGTTCACTTGTGTCTCAAAAAAGCATTATACGTGTGTTTTAAGTTTTATGTTCTTTTTTTTTAACCATACCTTCTGTCTTACTTGCTTTGTAGACTGACGCATTGTGGGATAACTTCGGGTATTTAGCAGGTGTTAAATGGATGTTGCTTCAAATTTGACAGCAATACTAGCAATTTTATTGGTTTAAATCACATCAAGCAGCTGTGATAAAAAGTGCAGTACATGTACTACTATACATTAAAATACTAATGGTGTTGTGCTGAAGCATAGCTAGAACTTACAGAAAGAAAAAGATTGAATTCAGTTTCAAAAGGGGAAGCATTCCTAGTGTACCTGAATGAAACTGCAAAGGGAGAGCCTCAAATTTGTCTCTAACAACATGTTGTTGCTATTTACACCAGAATAAATATATTAAGCTTATTGTTTGCATAGCACGAAAATAAAGCTAATCAAGTACCTCTTACTGCAGCTGAACTTGAAAGTACAAAAATACTCACTATAAAAGAAGGAACACTGAAGCTCACAGGTACAGCCAAAGAGAGCAAAAGGTCAGTATTTGCCAGTTGCTACTGTGGAGTTTCCACAGCTACCAGGAATTCTCTTTTTTTCTAATCCAGAGGAAATCTGAGGGAACCGCAGATACCATTGTGTAGTAACTGCTGGCAAATGTTACAGATTTTATCTTGGCCACTGGCATACTAACTGCTTGCATTTCAACATCAATTTTTCATTCAATTTTTCTTCTTTAACTTATTCCTATGAAGTACAAGCTAATACATAGATTAATAAATAAATACATCACATTTGAACGTGCGATACCTACTTTGTAAAATGAAGTTTAGGAATAGACACTAAATATATATTATCATGTCATAAATAATTTTTTTTTTAGTCTTTAAACCAGGTCACTGAAAAGAAGAATGCATTCCAGATGCTGTAAGTTGAAACAGAACCTGAAAGATGTTTTAATGAACAGTAAGGGAGCCCAATACATTTTAACAGCTATTTAATGAATTCCTATTCCAAACAAGTCAACTTCAGGTGATCCTCTTACATGCAGGTACTCTTCAAAAATTTCCATGTAATAAAGCAAGGCCAAGCAGCGTCACCTACTTTGTCTTCCCATATAAAATCAAATGCAGAACTTCATGCAATTCAAGCTTTTTAAAATTAAAGAAAAACAACAATACGAAACAAATCTATCAGGACCAGCCTGCAATTGTTTTCCCCTCCACCCTAGTTACCTTTGTACAGAGGGACAAGTATGTTCTCAGTTTTTGACCTTAAGAATGCTTGACTTTAAGTTTGGATCTGATTATCATGATCGTCAAATGTTTTTATGCGCTCCTATCTGATTAATACTCACCCTACAAAACTTTAATCTTCTAGAATCAGAGAAGACTGCTCATCCAGAACGAGAAGGAACTAATGACTAGAGTCTCGCTTGTAGCTATAGTTTATCACTTGATACTTTTGTTACATAGATAAATAGAAAGTAGTTCAGATGTGGCAAAAACAAATGCTGAGGTCAAAGGAATATTCTACTTGGCTCTGATTTTAACTATAAGCACATCAAGTACTGCAATCCTAGTTGTGCTTCAAGTCTCTTCTCAATTATATGATTTCATCATCACAGAGCAGTAACACAGAAGAATAATATGATTTCATGAAGTTCAACTTTTAAGTAGTTGTGCATCTGGTTCCATATTATCTCTAATGCATTATCAGTCACAATAATACAACTTAGAAGTAATCCTTTAGTAATTGTATTACTAAAACCTTGCAGAACTTGCTGAAGTATCACAGCAACCAGTTGGGATATACAACACAGTATATAATAACACACTTTCAACACTCAGCTGCACAGAAACAAGTACTGCACGATAAATACGCTAACTAGCGCCCATTGCAATATGTGCTTAATGAGAAGACTGTCTCTTGCAACATGTTAGGAACCATCAACACACACAATGCTCACGCAATGACTAGTGTGTGATGTCACTAAGGTGAATAGTGTAACTGGCTGCCTTTGATTATAGGGTATCTTGATACGTTACATTAAGATGGTTCCTCCCAAAGACCTATTACTTCTGCTATAGTCTCTGTAGTAAATCTGGCTTGTTCACATAATAGATGTGTATTTGGCATTTTTCCTTCCCTGCTTGGTCTACTAGACTGCCTCCTATTGCTCTGCAAACTGCAGTGGACGTAGACTTTTACTTTATAATGATTTTAGAGAAAGAGGCATCCTACATGTAGAACCAGAAAATAGATTACAGAAAGGCCCTAGGTGGACAAATAAAGATTATGAACGGATTCTTTTGGTTTATCACTTAAATGCACATATTCATACAGGTTTGGTGAAGAGTTTCAGATTTCTTTTGTGTAATTTTTTGTTAATTACAGAAATCATACTTCATTATAATCTTGCCCAAAGCGTTCTCCCTAAGACCTCACTTAAAATCTCAGTTTAAAACCTTAAATTGTATTGATATGATTGTAAATTTCACTGCTTGGTGAGAAAGGTATGACGTTCGGCTGAAGTACAGTTTCCTAAATATATTGAGAGATTTCCAGACCACAGCCCCTTGGCATCAGAAAGTCAAATATGTTTTTTCCAAATTCACACCGTTTGTGAAATAGTGAAGGAAGGAAGCAGCAAGCTGTTTCACTCAAACCCTGCTAAAGAATGCCATTTCTGCATGCTTGTCCCAAGACAGGGGATTTACACCCACATTATGAGGGTTATCATGTCACCCTGAATATTTCTACATTTCATTACACTTCTAAACATGTAAGCAAGATAAGCATCTGGCTGCTGCTTCTGATATACAAACTTCTTGGCACTACCCAGCAATACTTGCTGAAGTTCAGTAAAATTAATCACCCTTTTTAATGTTTATGAAAGGAAACACTCTTTGAGAAGCTAATATAGACACCTCTCATTTTTTTGTGACACAGCGTGGCACACGCTTTAGTTTAGGTTTAGTAATCTCAAAAACATTATCATATGAAGTAACCTTATCTACTTTAACATGTTTGTCACCAGTGAATGATGATTCCTTCAAAGCTAAGGATGCCTCAAGGAGGAGTCATAACCATGAGAAGGTGACTGTAAGCATCCTTTCTGAACAGGCAGGGCGGGGAGTACAGAGTGCTACTAACACAATGTTTTCCCCAGAATCATAATTCTCCTACTGGGAACACCGTGGGTACTTGCATTACTCTTTTTTTTCAGGGCTTTTTCACCATTCCTGCCCTTTTTCTTCATACTGCTTTCTGTCCTCACTCATCTGCTGATGTCTGTCTCTGTTTATTTTTCCCATGTGCTATTCCCTTGAAAAATTACTTTCTTGCCTCCTAATAATTCTTTTTTCTCCTTCTCTCTTTCCCCACAAAGCTAATGAGAAATCCCTGAGGAGGAACTGAAATTAATGGTACATTCTGATCCAATATATCTGGAGAGCAGAAAAGAGAATATTAGGGAATAAAAAAAAAATATTCAGACAGCAGAGAGCCTGAGTTCATGCTCAGGTGTGACAAAAGGGAAGGATAAAGAGTCTTCCTAGTGTTGTGACACAATCTCTACCGGGTCCCTTAAATTCAAGAGAGAAATCTGGGAAGATATCTGCTCTCCTTGAAGGAGATTTGTCCTGGTCGAGGGAGGTGATTCTCCAGAGCGGAGATGATTGCTCTGCTCTGGTGAGACCCCACCTGCAGTACTGTGTCCAGCTTTGGAGTCCTCAGCACAAGAAGGACGTGGACCTGTTGAGTGGGTCCAGAGGAGGGCCATGAAGATGATGAGAGGGCTGGAGCACCTCTGCTGTGAGGACAGGCTGAGAGAGTTGGGCTTGTTCAGTCTGGAGAAGAGACAGCTCCGGGGAGACCTTATAGAGGCCTTCCAGTACCTAAAGGGGGCCTACAAGAAAGCTGGAGAGGGGCTGTTTGCAAGGGCATATAGTGATAGGATGAGGGGTAATGGCTTCAGTCCAGAAAAGGGTAGATTTAGATTAGATATCAAGAAGAAATTTTTCACTATGAGGGTGGAACAAGTTGCCCAAAGAAGTTGTGAAGTTGTGGATGCCCCATCCCTAGAGGTGGTCAAGGCCAGGCTGGATGGGGCTTTGAGCAACCTGGTCTAGTGGGAGGTGTCCCTGCCCTCAGCAGGGGGTTGGAACTGGATGATCCTTAAGGTCCCTTCCAACCTAGACCACTTTATGATTGTACGAAAAGCAAAAGAAAAATATTTCCTCTCTCTACTGTGCAAGCAAATGGTAAGAAAATTATTCAGCTAGGCACACACTGAAATAGACTCCTAGCACCAATTTATATTTCACAACATATAAACAATTTTTTTTTTTTCAAGTGAATAATAATCAGCATTGATTCCTAGAAACTATATACTCATTGTTTTGTTCGGTTATGCTAGGGACTGGCAACAACACTGGTAAGGCTGCTTTCTGCTGACATTAAATAAGCACTTAGTAAGGGTAAGCTAATTGTCATCCAAAATACAGACTATATGTAAAACCAATCAACAATCTGAATTACAGAGATTACAGATGGTTCACTGAAGACTAAACATAAACTGATTCTAGGGTTTACTGGCTAGATTGTTACCCCATGTGATTACACATGTGAGACTGACTTGCAGTGACCCTAAGAAAAACAGCAAGAAAAACATGACTTTGGGGGTTGAATGCTCACTGCTAGAATCTGTGAACAGAGAAATTGTTATGTGTTTTATTCCTACTGTATTCATGGAAACAGGGCTGTGGGTCTGGTTTTTGTTAGTAATGAAACAAACAACTGCTTTAAAAAATACCCAACTCTTCTCAGTTTCTCATGGTAACATTATGCAAGATCCTGAAAATTCCTCAAGTCAAAAAAGAGTAACATGACGCAAGAGTATTTCAGGATAAATTGTGACATTTATTCTACACCACTTTTCCTACATGTATCATTCACGCAGGTACTTAAGAACTTAGGGTACTTAAGTTCTGATTTATGAAGGTCTACCATGTCACTTTTGCAGTCTACAGTAAAAGTTTATAAATTTAGAAAATAAAATTTTGTCTAATCCTATCTGTCAGTACACATGAAATTAAAGCATACCTTTCCTTTCTGTCTAGGTGGAAAGATGAAGCAGTCATTCATTCACACAGACTAGCTAAAAAAGCACACCATTAACTAGAAAAAACAAAGGCAGGATTACAACTTCTCTGTATTTCTGTAAGTAATAGCCTTTTATTCCTAAGAGAGACAGAATTCAGACTTACTGTGCATTTGTTCGGCTTCTCTCCTGAGTGGACTCTCATGTGAATCAGCAGTTTATAACGGGCATTAAATGGCTTGTACCTTCGTGGGCACCCTGCCCAGAAGCAAGTGAAGTCCTCTCCCTTCCTCTGGTCTATATGGATCTTCTCTATGTGCCGCACAAGTTCCTCTTGCTGGTCATACAGCGCACCGCAGTCAACCCAGCGACAGCCATGCTTGCCATTGAAATCATCTATCTCACCATCTTCGTCAAGCAGGGAGCCTGGGGCAGAAGGAGGCACAGGCAGCAGCTGAATGCGACCGGGGAGGTTGTGTGGATGCCGATGCTGGTGAGCGTGGTATGGTGGGGGTGGCCCTTGCGGAGGAGGCAGCGTCAACAGGGGTGGAGGAGGCATGTCGACCGCATGGCCTGAGAAGTCATCCAGACGTTCATTTTTCAGGACACCCACCACCTGGTTGTCCACGGGCAGCACGCCCTGCTGGATCACCATGTTACTTGTGGTGGCCATCTGCAAGCTGGCTTGCTCCAGCTGTTGCATCCGCTGGTACTCACCAGCCCCATTCTCAGTGTACCCTGGGAAGGTGACGTTGCCATTAGCCATGAGAAGGCCTTTCTGGGCAGTTGGAATAGAGCAACTTTGGGGTATACAGCTTCCTCTCACTCCCAAAAAATGTCCATAGACCTCAGGCTGTGGGGAGACGTTTGCTGGTGATGTCCTGGAGCTGTTGATGTAGGCCACCAGAGAGGTTGGGGATGTACGGATGATTGTATTGAAGTCAATCCCAATGCCGTCAGACAGAGGAGACAGAGAGAGCGCTCTCTTTTTGGAGCGAGTTGATTGAGATCGGGCTGAGGAATGGCGAGGACTAGAGTAAGGGGAATGCTTATTTTCCATGCCATATAAGTAGGACGGTAATGAGTTAGAGACACAGTTACTGGACACAGATGTTCCAGGCGAAAAATTTAGTAAGTCCCCCAGCTCACTGCTGTTTTGTAAACCTTGGTCAGGAGGAACAGAAAGAAGTGTCCTGAACCCATGCAACCACTCTTGCTTTACGCTCAAAGTGGACTGACTTTCCGACAAGCTTAACGTCGTAGAGGCCAAAGACTCACATGACAAGAGCGACCTGGAATAAAGGCACAATAACATAAGCAGGCAGTTAGATAATTCAGCAGTGGTTCTATCTTCAGGCGCACATAAAACTAAAAGAAAAGCTACATGTGAGAAAAGTTCTTCCTAATCTTAGGTACCCAACTTCAGCACTCTGGGTTAATGTACCAGCAGGCATACACAAGTAATACATATGTAATGAGGTCACTTAGGAAACCAACTTTAAAATCTCAAGATTTTCAAGAAAAGTTGCTGTAACGGTTCTCGATACATCACTGCAGAAATCAATGCAAATTTCTTCATCAGCTGTGGTGTAAATAGGTTTGGGCTTCTGAAGACAAAGCATTATGCTCCTGCCTTGTATGAAACTCATATTGATTTGAGTTGACTATTATTTTTGTTGGCAAAGAACGGAAAGAAAACTGATTAATAAAGAATAAATATTTAACCTGAATGACTTTGCCAATTGTAATGCATACAAATAGTATTCTCTACAGAAACAGCTCAAGTTTATATGTACAGATAATATCTAACTTTACAAACCGAACAAAATAAATGAATAATGTAGAAGAACTGGTTGAAGGGGTTTATTTAGTTTTGATTTGATGATGTATCTGCTTCCAAGTCAGCAATCAAATTTTTTCACAAAAGTGTAATCTTGCCGTTAGCACTGTTTTTTTTCACAGAAATACTATGAAACTTTTTTATGCTGCAAATGTCCTACAGGTAGCTTCAAAAAAGAACTCATAACCTCATAACAATATTGTTTTCTACAGAAAGGTATAAAAAGGAAATACAAGGACATCAGGGTCCCTGATTCATGGCTGAAAATGCTGGGTAGAGGTCAAGTGGATTTATGTCCTTATGTTTCCAGTTCACATCTTGGCAGACTTGGATGTCCTGCCAGCCAGTGGTGCTATCATTATATTAATTTCTATTTTTAAGGGGCTCTAACAGTAGGAAGAATCAGGTATGTATCTAGATAAACCTGGAGATCTCACAGACACAGAAGCCTGTGCATCTTATGTTTTGGGGGTTAATTCCTGGGTTTATTGTTTCCACAATACACTTTTGAAGAAGCACAGAATTCAACATAAAGAATTTGGTTTTTCTTCTAAATCGAAAATGCATTTTTTAATGTCACGTCAATCACTCCATCTCAGCTTATCACCTAAAAAACCAAAACCCACAATAGTTCCTCCTAGCATACAAAGACTTCAGGAGGTCAAATTAATTTAAAAAAGACAGCAACTAAGTGATAATAGGTACCTTAAATACGAGGTGTTGAAAAATACTTCTTAAGGCTCTAAGTAAACAGTATATGATATATTTATATGCAATAATCCAAAGGAACTGTCATGTAGGCAAGGAATAATGTTTTCGTATTTACAAAGGTAAGTTCCTATAGTGAGTTATTTATAATTATTTTACTGCATGGTTTTATATTGCTACAAACTTCAGATTTCTAAAAGATAAAGTATGCACCATAAAGAAAATTAACCAAAACAAATCTCTTTCTTGATACAGACGCAGTTACAGTAAGCACCTTGAAGGAGGCGCTTCTATCCATTTTACTTGCTTCTTTATTTTTAATAGGGAAGCAAGTTTTGATGTCTACTCAGGATAAGCAATGTTGCAGTTGCTTCTGCAAGAAGTTCTGCAAGATTTCCTTATAGATGCTGCTTCAGGAAACAAGGATTCACGGGACAGATCTGTTAAGGCTCATAGTTGCACCGTACGTCTGCACCACAGCCCTACCGCAGTGACTGCAGCTTTGTTGGAGTTACATGAAACTACTGAACTTTAAGAACTGGTGGTAGGCTAAAAGTGGGGATCTGGATCCCACTTAAACCAACATCAGTCCACCCAAGAGAGCCAGAACAGGTCCCGAACAATGGCTTTGGAGATATTGCCAGTGAGTGTGGCAATATTTACCGAATTTCCATGATTCTGCTTGGTAAATCAACTTTTCACCTCTGAGATCTGTGGATTATCTTTCGATTAGATCAACATGGTTGAAATAATATATGAAAATACTAGGTATAGCCATTCAGGCAAGAGAAATGTATATAGCTTTCCACATTCAGTTGTAGCCACAGAGATTAAAGCTGAAACACCACAGTGTCTTTGTTATCTCATTCAGCCCACCACACGAGCGCTCCATGAGTGATGGGTTTTTTCCTACTACTTAATATTCCAGCATTTTCCAGCACTTGAGAGTCAACCAACACGGAGAAAGAAAAGTCGGTTTGCAGTGACTTTGGTTGAAGGGCTGGACCGTGCTGGAAGAACAGCCCAGTCGCTGCCGAAGAGCTGGAGGGGGGGAATTGGTGCGTCAGGGCACCGTGGCTGTCCCCTCAGCCCCTTTTTGTCTGGAGGGGAAGGCTGGCACAGGCTGAGGGAGAGAGGAAGCTGTTTGCAGGGGCTGTGTCTGCGCATGGAGACAGCTCACAAACAGCCAAAATGTAGCTTTAAATATCACCCAGCCTTGCTGTGGTGACCTATGGGATAGATGGGTAAGCGCTGCTTCACTGGAGATACTTGCTTTGTGAGGGATGGCTGATGTGCTGTATCAGAATAAGAAACATCCTGTTGAGAGTGAATGCCAGTACAGCATACTGATACGGATGTTACATCACTCCATCAGGGTTTAAATGGCACTTTCAAAACAGAGCACTGACTAAAAGCACAATTAGCATGCTGACTACAATTTGCATTGAGAGAAATGAGAAAAAATGGGATTGCTCTACCAGGTCAATCTTGTGCAAGATTTAGATCCAAAGGGATAATTGTTTGTGAAAAAAAATTGATTCAGGCTGCTGGGTCTGTTGTCAATGGGCTTTGTTAAAGCACATTCATTATAGGGCAGTTAAATCATGTTAATATTCTGTGACCCCAAATACAGATCCACGCTCTTCAACAGAGCAAGAAAAGTAAGGAAGGTTTTGTTTTTCCATGCCAGGCTATATATATTTATATCTGGAAAATATAAATAGGGGTTTGGCTTTTTTCTAGTTTTATTATTTGAATTTTTATTTTCTTTTTTATAAGTAGGGAAAAAAAATCATGCATCTATATAACAAGTCTATTCTTGTAATGTCAATAATTTTAATCAGATGCACAGTAGGATCAGTGTCATTCAAAAAGCTGCTAATGCCTAACACAAAGGGACATACCCAGCAGTGAAGCTGAAGAAAAACTGCATTTTAAAAGTCTCATAACTGGATAAAAATAGAAAGTTGGCCCAGAATTTCAAGTACACAATAAGAAAGAGCCAGACAATCCAAAGAAGTTTGGTTCTCGCTTAAGCCTCTAAATTCAAAAGTAACAAAGATTCCAGCTCACAAAACAAAGAAAATTTCTTTAAAACCCAGCCCACACTGTGACTAAGTAGTTTTCCGGGGGAAAATAAATATACCTCATATGAAAATGAAGGGCCAGCTATTCCAATGTGCCAGGTTCTCAGATGGTATTAATTGGCACGTCTGCGTATTGTAATCTAAAATGGCTTGAGTTTGGACCACATCTCTTATGAACATTTACAAGAGATTCTTGCAATTACGTTCTATTCGTCCTCTGTGTACAGAGGCCAGTGTCAAGCATAAGCCTGAATCTTAAACATAAACATGGAAAAGTGAAAATTATGATTTGTCTTTTTGCATAGGCTTCGTTTTACTAGCCAAGAACCCCCTGCACTTTCCTTTTCTGACTTGCACCAAAGTAAACGGCAGTATTATATCTGGTTTCAAGCAGTGCAACTGAATACTCTGAAAAAGCTTTTGGGAAACTCTGAAAAAAGATGGGGAAGGGTTTATCGCTCATGGTCTATATATCAAAATCTAATGTTTTCTGTAGGAAAACTCCAATTTTGCCAACTTTTTTCTTTCTTCCATCAGTAAAAATCAAGACAAGTAATTTTGGTTTGGTTTAATTGATCAAATGATTTGGTCTGGATTGAGCTGCCAGAGCACAGTCATGATGCCTGAGAGATACAATCCAGAGAAGGCACTCAGCCTATGAGGGAGTATGGAGTCAGCTTAGTCAACCAGTTTAGGCAACTGCAGTTTATTGATGAAGTAATATTTAAAAAAAAAAAAAAAGTGTCTCAGCAATCTGTGTTTCAGCAATCTGAGAAATCTGACTTTAGATTTTAATTGTTTTGCCCTATAAAATAGTCAAATTGAGTCAATTGCTGAAATGGACATTCTTCGTGTGACAAACTGATTTTATAACATATTCATTGATAAATCATTAAAAGAGACTGTAGGGACACTAGAGCCTTGACTCTGCCAGAGTTTCAACTCCAGTTCGCCCTTAGTAAATGTTTCTTTAAAATAAAAACAAAAATGTATAACTCAGTACTGACATAGTACACCTGACCACACATTCAGATAAAAATAACAGTGTTTGGAACCATACAGCCACACCTAAAACTTACTAAGTAAGTAATAATTACTTAATGATATTTTTATATCATCAGTTTTGTTCTGTCTCAAAGGTACGTCTCTGGATTTGTCATCATCTTAGCACTGAAAGGTCTTCCCTGACATGTTGCATAGGAAGCATAATTAATTTTGTAAATTCTCCCAGGGGACTCAGCCTTCACAACTGAAATGACAGAAATGTCACACACTATCTTGTAGTAGAGTAAAGCAAGGTTTTCTTCCAGTTAAATAATACCAATTTTAATTATTTCAAGAATGTTCCTTGGCTTGTAATAAAGTGACATAGTAAAATGTAAACTGTTTTGAGAATAAAGACTCTTGTGGCCTTTTGTAAATAAGAACAGTTATATTTCAACTCAGTAGGCGACTGTTGCACGAGTCCCACCTACAAAACTGAGAACATAGCTTCTGAAGTAACACACCAGAATGTTTTCCCACTGTATGTTTAACTAATATCCAGGGATGTGCTCAATGTCTTTGTATGGAGGTTGTCAAATACCTATTTTCACAGAATCACAGAATGGTAGGGGTTGGAAGGGACCTTCAGAGATCATCAGGGTTCCAACCCCCCTGCCAAGGCAGGTTCACCTAGAGCAGGTTGCATGGGAATGCATCCAGGCAGGTGTTGAGTATCTCCAGAGAAGGAGACTCCACCACTTCTTCTCTGGGCAGCCTGTTCCAGTGCTCTGCCACCCTGTTTTCCTTTCATTCACGTTTGTTGACAATATTCACAGTGGCAATCTCAAAAGCCATTTAAGTATTTAAAAAACAATTAACACATATTTATCTGTGTTTTAGTGATATCAAAAGGTAACATCTACAGGGAGAGGCCATAGTTTTTATTAAACTACCCATCAGAGCTAGGAAAACTGACAAGTTTTCAGGGACCCAAGTCTAATAGATAAAGCTAACCGCTGGCTCAGTGCAGACTGGGAATGATTGATCTGATTAATTTAATTATGTAAACAATTAAACAATTTGAAAGCAAAGGTTTTTAATGAGGAGAGAGGGACATCAGCAGGGGATTTAAGTTTATTTTGTCTGACTTTACTATTACTCAACAGGCATCAATGACACTCAGCACTATGGTAAGCTTAAAAAGGTCACTGCCCCTGCAGATGTAACATGGGCTATTTGTGCTTTCATCCTCCATAACATTTCCTGTCCTTAGTACAAAAAAAAAAAAAGTGACTATAAAAATCTTTATCTAACAAAAAAGCCCTATCAAACATAGAAAACGTGTGGCCAAATTTCACCCATGATTTGAATGACCCAAACAGCACGATCATAGCTGATATGAGTTAAATTGCATTGAATTAAATTTCCCATGGCATAACAGAGCATCATTTAGGCCACTTTAACAATCAGAAAGGTTGCATTTAGATTACAGGAGAATTAAAACACCTTCTTTATAAAGTACTGAATATAAAAAAGTAACTCAGGACCTTGTATCTGATGGAGAAGCCCTCAGGCTGGAAGCATCCATAGACCTCTGTAAGCTAGGGCTGATCTGGTTGCATGCTGTTGAAACCTGATTAGCGAGAGGTGAAACAGGTCCCAGCTGCTGAACTGTCATGGGACTGCTGGTGACTCTTTCATTGTTGCAGCTGCCTTCTCCAATGGACTTGCACTCGGGTCCATAACCAAGACCTCCTGAAAATAAACAAAGCAGGTTAGTATTCATCTCCCATGAACCCGTGATGAGGCCACAGAACGCACATTACTTTGCAAAGCAGGAAAAGTGACTGCTACTGAGTATCTTCAGATGAGGACAAAACACGAGACCAATACAAGGGTTTTGCAAAGTTCTCCAAACACAAAAAGCAATATTCTAAAGGGGAATTAATGCATTATGCATGTTTAAAACGTGCTGAACTACATAAACTAAAGACCAGGCATCACAGATAAACATCAGAAAAAAGCACCACTGGAAGAGTCTGACTAAAAGACCAGGCTTATGACTGATCGGCCAAGTCGTAAGCATGCCCTTCTCTGAAGAAGGAGGGAAGAGAGAACCCAAGGAGGCTGCAGGAACATCGCCGTGCCTTGAATCCCACCAAACCCCAGAGCTGCAAGCTGTTGCAAGCCCTTCCATCATTCCTTCCATGAGCCATCCAAAAAAGCAAGAGGACTGCAAGGCATGCGTGCGAATTGCAGCCCCTGCAGTAGGTCTGGCGTGGCAAAGCGCACCCACAGGCTGCGTAGTTTCCTCGGCAGGAGAGAGTTACAGCTGGAACCCAGCATTCCTCAGAGGTGCGGGGAGAGGAATTCGAGCTGGATCAAGCAGAGAAGCATTCTGGACTTTCTTTAAAAGGCCACAATCTGCTCTTAATCCCTGCTGCCATGATTCAAAACTGATGGCTATTGCACAGTAGCACGAGATGATTACAGAGGTAGCTGGCAAGTGGGCCGGATCTGCGAAATGCTCTGTGTACTTTGTGTTCTGATTAAGGCCACAGATGGTGGTTTACAAGATTCCCTGCATTAAAACATATCAAGATGAAAAGGGCGTAATATGGAAGTCGTTGGATATCTAGCAAATCCTCATCACAGCTGGAAATTAATAATTGTACTATTCACATTTCTAGCTGCTTCCCTGTCTTCAAACTACTCCCTAAAGCAGGACAGCAACATCAGGACAAATAGTGAAAAGTACTTCAATTTAAACCATTTTAAAATTAAATCTACTTTTGACTTGGTTGTACAACTCACATACTAGTTTTTCTCAAGGATGTTCAAATGGGTTGTGAACTTCACGCATAAGTACATTAAGGCATTTATGGCCCTCACAGTCCAAAAAATCCAAATCCTTCAATTTCCTCCAGATCAAATAGGATTATCTTAAAAATTTGCAATTCACCCTAGAGATTTCAAATTATAACTTTTTTTTTAAAAAGAGAACAAATAGATATGTTTATTCCTGTTTCAGAGGTCTGTGCCTCTTTTTCAAATTATTCTTCTTCTCTTCTCTGCCTAAGTCGTAGTATCTCACATATGTGAGGACCACATGCGTGATTCTCAGTCTACTGGGATCCTAAGTGCCTTGTAAATTCATGTACGGATGTTACAAGTTGATGGCATGATCCACCAGCAAATTGTACTCCTTGGGATGAAATACGGCAGCCCTTCAAGAAAAACAACTTACTCATTGCTACTACTTTGAAACATAACTGAAGAATATAGATCTGGTTGAAAACTCAAGGGTAAGGAAAGAAAAAAAAATAATTTAATAACCTATCCTGAAACTTAGCTAGAAGGACTGCAAATTTCCAAGGACAAACATGTAAGGAGAATTCCTTATACTGCACTCAACTCCATAGTTCCAGAAAGAAAGCTTTTAAGCTTTGTAGGATTACTGTCTGCTCTCACTAAAGATGTCCAATTAAATCAAGAAGGCATTTTATTTTCTTTCCTCTGAAGCAGTTTGTAGTTTGAACTCAGTAAAGCTGAATTAGTTGCTTTTATAATGTTACAGAGTGCTAAAATGGAACCAGCATGCAAAAATTAGGCAAAAAGCGTAAGTTGCCCCTGGTATTAATACTCTACTCCTCTTACCAAAAGGCTGGGTGAGATGAAGTTAAAAACTGGCCCAACACATTCACATCATATAAAACATATAATACTACATAATATGCCTATATGTGTGTGTATATTACATATGCTCAGTCAGTTATTTTTTTAAAAAGTGTCTTTAGTACATAGAACCAAAGGCTTTCTGCACCAAAGGACATAAAAGACAGGGAAGTGTGCCATAGTAACATGAGAGATCCAACTGATTTTGACACTGAAACACAAGTTGTAATTCCTGTAGAGCCCATATATATTGACTACTTAATAAGATATAAACCTAATATTTAGCATTGAGAAGAGCAGCTCCACCGCAAAAATGTACCAGATATATACTGATTCTTCCCTGGATGATACAATAATGCCCTTCACTCATAAGCCACTTTCAACAGATTTTAATGGTAACAATTATATCTGCTTTATCACATCCAGGAAATCAAAATTTTCATTTAGGGATGGGCCATATGTCACCTAGTCGGTTCAAATAACAATCTGCAACCATACACTGAAACTGCTATTTATACATGATTAGACCTGAGCTGCTTGGAAGTTACAGGTCAGAAAAAAAATACCACAAAAGCAGAACCAGACAAGGGAGTAGTGTCAAACCAGTACTGTTAAATACAGAACGTTGCCTCCTCAATACATCCTGGTTTCCCTTGCAATTACAGGATCTGCTCTTATTATCTGTGCATAAACAGCACCTCAGTGATGCTGAGAACTGTTAAGAGAATTTGTTGTGTAAGGATGAAGGCCAAAGACAGCCTGGTTACTGGTCACTGAAAGGAAAAAATAAGAAAAGGAGTACTTTGGAGAGACTGCATTACTGGGATGACAGACAAAAGTAATGCAAGACTCCAGTCCTGATAAACATTTGCCTGGGCATTTCTCTGATGCAGAAGTGGAAGGAATGTGGAAGAAATGTTTATCATTGTTTATCATTGATAAACATTTGCTGTTATGGGGATAAATGGCAATTCTTCCACTTAAGAGGTGTGAGACAGATTATCAAGAAAGAATGTATCATCAGCTCCCTCCACTCAAAGAGACTGCAAAGTAAAAGATGACTCCTATGAAAAGCAAAGTCACAATGTTTTATCCACAGCTTCATGCAGGTGTAAACGTGCCAGAAGAACACAATTAATACCTCATCTGTGCCCTGCAAGTCACTGAGCAGTATTAACTTGATCTGAATCAGATGTGAACATAGAATCACATGTCTGTTAAGCTAAGTCAGAGCACAAGATGGGAAGCTTATGCCGACGTCCAGCCAGCTGCACGAGTACAGACCACATCTGATCTAGCATAAAGCTAAATGGGTGCAACATGGACATCTGACCTGGCATGAGCCTGCTTCTAAAAGGCAAGATGACACAAAATGTGTTCAAAAGAGTTGAATAAATGTGAACTGGCAGAATGACTATGTTTCGCATCAGCATTTGGCATCATATATGCACAGTGCAAGAGGAGTCCTCAGTCGGGGTTTGCTGTATCATTGACCCAAAGCCTGAAAATTTCAGGACAGTGAAAGGACAACCAGGAATTCCTTCATGTCTTGAATCCACATCAGCTGAGATAACTGGGAACCTTTTTGGAGGACATCAGTGGGTTTTGAATGAGTCTGTAGACTCTAAGAAAAATACATGGACCTAATATTTTAAAAGAGCAAAAGAAGCAACTTCTTTCTTATATACTAAGAGAAGTTGTTTATCAGGAGATAAAGTAGATAAAGTATGAGGAGATACTACAATAAAGGCAACAATAGTTGAGGAGGAGGCATGAGTCCTGAGATGGCTCACCTGAAGAGCTACAGTTGATTAGCATGTCATTTCTTTCAAATAAACATATTGCACATAAATCAAAACTGCTCTTTATCAATAAGTACCAGTAATAGTTAACAAGTACAAACAGTAAAGATATTTTATGGAAATATTTTAATTCATTCACTTCCTCATTCGTTAGCTTGCCCATTTTCCCCGTTTATAGTTGGTTAATAGCTAAGCTTCCCTCCTCCCTGACATGCAAAAATATTTCACTGCAATCTTCTGAAGGACATTCAAAGAATACAGAAAAATACAACTACTTTAATTTAGGTACACTGAATTTCAGAAGAGTTTCTCTTAATTTATATCACTCCCGTACTTTTTGGAGGCAGAGTCCAATATGGAATTGTTTCCATTAAACACATTTTCTTTTATCAGACTGAAAACCAACCAATTTTTTTGTCTACTTCTCCAAGTCAAGAGTAGTAACTTGTTAATTCTACCAAGTAACTCAGGTTATAAAATGAAACTGCTTCACCATATTTCTGAAATTTTAACTATGCTTCCTATGTATAAATAATAATACAACAAAAACATACAACAACAAAACCAATTTTAATTTTTTGGCGTTCTGAAACACACAACATACCAAACACATAGCACCAGATCAGATTCAGACATCTCTTCAATCAATACATTCTACAGTAACTGCAGTATGACAGAAAGCTATTAAAATTACCTGAAAATCTGTCCTGTTGTTACTGTTAGAATAACAGCTAGAAATAAAAGAATTGCAACAAAGGAGCAAAAGGTAATTTCCGTAGGGGATTTTCTGTCTGTTCAAATACAGTAATTAAGAGCTTTGGAAACCGTCGGTTTTAATGTTTCCCTTGTAACTGGCTTCCAGTCTTGTTTGCGTGGATTCTGTATTCACCAAAACGGGGACAAAAGCGCACACCCAAAAAAGCATATTGTAAGACAGGAAGAGGACAGAGACCAAATCAGTAAGTTAAGACTGCGTTAATGTATTCTTCATGTAGATTAGACATAAGTCACATAGATTAGACACAAGACCTTTTCAAACCGAATTTGGTATTTTTCCACAACATGATGAATCTTCTGGATGATGCAGTCCCCAGCTACCACGTACATCCTTGCTCTGCGTCACCGTATCTGTGGGGTTGTTGGCACCCTAGATGGAGGGGCTTCAAAGTAGCTGCTGACTGAACAAACTCAAGGGTTTGCTTGGAAGACTTGTTTCCAGACGGGAAATATCCCAATCCCTCTTGCCTTGGGGCTGCCAAACCTTTCAGGCTTCCCCTCCACCAATTTTAGTCATATTATTAATGACTAGTAGAGCTAGCACTTGTCCCTTTGTCCTTAAACAAAATGGGCACTTTTCTATTGTTTCTAAAGGCAGCCAATAGGCACTATGGCACACCAACTACGTAGACAGAGACACCAGCCTAAGGGCAGTGGGTATCAGGCCCCTTGAAGCCCTCTTTAAGTATGTTAAACTGGAGCTTCAAAGGGCGGAAAAAAAGGCAGAATAGGGGGGAGATTGAGACTTGCGTCTATTGGCATAGGATCCACCAAAATCTTTGTCTATTTGGGAATCTGGGCTTCTTCACACTGGTATCATCCTCTGAGTCCAAGTCTTTTTTGGGAGACCTTGAGGATTGTAGGTGAACACAAAAAATCAGACAAAATCACATTAAGTATGAGTAATTTTCGTATGGCATGCAATCTGGAATTTTTCAGGGTACAAGAAAATTACTAAAGTATGTCTCAAAAAGTTGACAAAATATGATTTTTATTGCAGTCTTACGAAATATAGTAGTTTCTCAACTACACTACACCACAGAGAACTACATATAAGTGAAACAGTGATTGACCTTTATTTTCTTAAAAAATAAAATAAAAGGGCTCTGTAGTTAGAACATTCTGAAATTGAGATTCACAAAGATGATCAGAGGGCTGGAGCACCTCTCCTATAAAGGCAGGCTGAGACAGTAGATATTAGGAAGAAATTCTTTACCCTGAGGGCGGTGAGACACTCGAACAGATTGCCGAGAGAAGCTGTGGATGCCCCATCCCTGGAAGTGTTCAAGGCCAGGCTGGATGGGGCTTTGAGCAGCCTGGTCGCTGCCCATGGCGGGGGGGTTGGAACTAAATGGTCTTTAAGGTCCCCTCCAACCCAAACCATTCTATGAATCTATGATACTAAAACCTCACTGGTTTTAACCGCATGGTTATGATCTTAGCTTATGATTTTCTTAACACTTAAAAATAGCAATGCCTTGCTAGTAAGAAATTTCCTCTAAAGCCTCTGGCTGTGTCCACTCTGAACAGCGAGTTAGACAGACCATTAATCTGACTAGTATTGGCAATTCACATGTTCTTAACTGTTTGCAGAGACTTAATCTTTACAATCAAGGAAAATAATCTGGAGGCAATACACTAAACAGAATTATATGACCACATTGTATTATGAGAAAATATTATGAATGCACTTTAAAAGCTCTCCATGCTTTGAATCTTGGAAAGGCAGTTTCCTCACTATCAGAGTCCTCTTGGTAAATTAGCTTGCACCTATTTCCAATTCTATTTCCCATTCATTGTATGAAGTAATCAAGCATGTACTTTCAGCAACTCCACTGTGAGACAAAAGAGACTGACAAAGCACAATGAAAAACAATGTCTCCCTTCAAGTGGAACTAAGGTAAAAAATTAGCCAGAACTGACCGGTGAAAACAATACCTCACAGGTGATTAACTTAGCTGGTTTAAAGCAGACAGCAATGAGATCACCTACTTCTATGGAACACTTTAACCACTAAATTTAAACAAATGAAAACAGTGGTCTTGTAATGACTAAACTAAGAATATATTATGAAACAGTCAAGTTGAGGAAACTTCCAGGAGAAAACGCATACTGTAAAACAAAGATTTTGAGTTAGACCTAGAGACATTTATAATATCTCATGTTAATTTTGAATGTTTTATTTATATCAGGAAGGCCTCCCACTTATTAAAAAGCTATTTTGAAAGCTACTTTGTTTTCTTATTTTGCATAAAAACTAAGAAGTTATCAGTTAACTACTGCATGGACCAGTAAATGTTTAACTGAACTAAAATATAAATGTTTTAGCTGCAATGGGTAACTCCTTATTTGTTATCAGTGACATTAGATGACTTCTGCTTTTGTCCTTGTTAGGATAATATAGAGTATGTGCTTTTCTATTGCAGAAAACATACAGCTTTACATCTTTGGTTTATGCTACCACTTCTCTATAGTATTAGTTACCCACACCAGCTTCTGTTAAGTTTCTGTCTACAAAACTTAGCCTAACCATTTAGTTTGTATTTTTGAAAAATTAATACACTGTGCAAGCCTCATATTCTTCTCAAATAACTGGTATGAATCAAGAGAAATGCCACATGTAATATATTACTGTAAATTAATTGAATGGCAAATGATAACAGGTGAAAAAAACCCAAGCTGCATGTTTTAAATTTCAGTATTGGCCCGCCCCTTAAGATACCATTACAATACAGACAGAGAGAAAACTATTGTCATAATCAAAATGGAAATATACAGATATCTGAAAGAACAAAAGAGAATTGTACTGGAATTAGAAATAATACCTTCCACTTCCAGTGCCACTGGGAAATTACTGTCTGAATCTGTCCTAAATGAGCACAGAGCATATATCTGTATATGTGTGAGTGCACACAGTGTTATTTCAACTGACTTGCAACTGGCATTACTTGAAGGGCAAACCAAAAAATAATATTGTTAAAACTTCCTCATACATTATGAATGGTACGACTCAAACGAAATCTATAGGGAAACACTTTGCCAACTAAACAGTGCTGCACTCAACTGCAAAATAAGCGGATCAATTCCAGCAGTGTTGCTGGAATATGTCTGTGCTGATACCACCTGACTGCAATGCAGAACAGCCAACCATGGAAGGGCAATAAGAAAAAACCTTAGAAAAATAATTCTCTGGACTGTGTAACACTTAATTTCCCACAACAACTTCTAGCACTGTTGAACCTTCACTGCACATTTATTCTTTTCTTCACATTAGAAATACATACTTAGCATTTTTTCCAGTAATACCTGAAGGTTTTTTTTCCTCAATTTTAATTAAAAGATGCTCAGATCAGATAATTTATCTTATCTCAATATCCTTAGTGTTTTAGAAAATACCACTTAGGAGCTTTGCCATCTCTAAACATGGGCACCTGCGGATCCATTACTGGAAAGACTTTTACTGTTCCACGTACCGAAGCAAGGCAGCATAGCAATGTACCCCCCTGTTTACATGGTACTTTCTGGTTTCTTGCTGTGTTCATGGGACTACTATCCAACACAGAGGCAGCCTCCCTTTCGCACACCTTATACTCGCTTCTCCTGTCAGCCTAGTTGTATGGGCAGTGAGTAATGTTGGGAAGAAAGAAGCAGACCTCTTCCTTCCTCCAGACCCCAGGCAAAGGGAAGATCTTGTGCAAGGCATTTGACACTGTCCCACATGACTCTAAATTGGAGAGACATGGGTTTGGCTGATGGACCACTCGGTGGATAAGGAATTGGCTGGATGTCTGCACTCAAAGAGCTGCAGTCAACGGCTCGATGTCCAAGTGGTGATCAGTGAGGAATGGCGTTCCTTAGGGCCCGGTACTCGGACTGGTGCTGTTTAACATCTTTGTTGGCAACATGGACCATGGGATTGAGCGCACCCTCAGCAAGTTTGCTGATGACACCAAGCTGTGTGGTGTGGTTGACACGTTGGAGGGAGGAGATGCCATCCAGAGAGGTGGGCCTGTGCAAACCTCATGAAGTTCAACAAGGACAGGTGCAAGGTCCTGCACATGTGTCAGGACAATCCCAAGCACAATTACATGTTGGGTGGAGAATGGATTGAGAGCAGCCCTGAGCAGAAGGACTTGGATGTCAACATGAGCTGGCGATGTGTGCTCACAGCCCAGAAAGCCAACCACATCCTGGGCTGCATCAAAAGAAGCATGGCCAGCAGGTCAGGGGAGGTGATTCTGCCCCCTCTACTCTTCTCTGGTGAGACCCCACTTGGAGTAGTGTCCAGTTCTGGGGCCCCCAACATAGGAAGGACATGGACCTGTTAGAGCTGGTCCAGAGCAGGGCTATAAAAATTATCAGAGGGCTGGAGCACCTCTACCATGAAAACAAGCTAAGAGAGTTGTTCAGAATGGAGAAGAGAAGACTTAAGGGAGACCTTAAAGCAGCCTTCCAGTACCTAAAGGGGGCCTACAGGAAAGATGGAGAGGGACTCTTTATCAGGGAGTGTAGCGATAGGACGAGGGGTAACGGTTTTAAACTGAAAGATATTAGAAAGGAATTCTTTACTCTGAGGGTAGTGATACACTGTAACAGGTTGCCCAGAGAAGTTGTGGATGCCCCATCCTTGGAAGTGTTCAAGGCCAAATTGGATGGGGCATAGAGCAGCCTGGTCTAGTGGAAAGTGTCCCTGCCCATGGCAGGGGGGTTGGACCTAGATGATTTTTAAAGTCCCTTCTAACTCTATGATTCTATGATTCTAATTCTATGATTCTATGATCTTCTGTCTCCTTTACCCACTTAGACACGGGAATGCTAGCTCCGTTCAGCAGAGCTCCAAGAGTAAGGGAACAAATTCTCCGCAGCTTTAGGCTGCCTTAAGTCGAATGACAACTTCCACCTAGTAAAACCTGCCACCAGCTGTGTAGGAATCCTAAGCAAAGGAGAGAAGAGCAAGCAGGTTGCTTCCTGCTTCCAGCATGGGCCAGGTTTCAGTCTTTGCACTGTAACGCATCAGTGCCAGGCTGCACTGCATGTCATGATCCAGCAGGAGACATATGTTCAGCAAAAAAGCACGCAATAAAGGCTTTGTTCAATTTTAAACTGTAATCCCATGTGAGGCTCTCTTCCTAAATCTTTACAGAAAACCCAAGTCATTTGACCACTGCTTCTCAGAAAGGCATTTTTCCTCCTTTAAGAGACCAAAATGCACAAGCAGGATAAAAGCAGAACAGATGCCAACCTGTTGAATACTAATTAAGAACAGGTGGCAAATGTTAACATGGAAAGAACTGCAGAAACTGGCTCTTGCAGTGTGCAAGCAGGAATGTAAGTAACTCGCAGTCACATTCAGTGTGTTTTTGTTTCCCAGATAAAGTCCATTGTTCAAGGATACTAAAAGGTAATTTTTTAAACTGCATTGTCCCTGCATTTCTGGGCAGTACAAACAAACAATTTCTCTTTTTCCTTGAATTAAAAACAAGGTACTGTTCAAAGTTTTTTCTCCTAGAAGATAATATGAGAACATTATCCTAGTTGTCAGTTTAACCAGGCAGAAATAACAAGCATACAGCCCACATAACGTATGTATTCTAAGAGGCTTTATATTCAGTTAATTAGTTTAACTACTGCTTTCATGGTTCATTTAAGAGTTTCATGCTTCATTAAATATCAATATATTTTATCACCTCAAAAAACTTTTCAGTAAAAATACAATTGTCTTTTCAAGTGATAATCTTGTTAACTGATATATACATTTCAAGCATGTCTATCAGACACTATGAAAGTCTGAATTGCTACAGTAGCAGTATCTCAAAGCATTATGCAAATCTCATTCCACACACAATGGAAAGATGTTTTTGCCTGAAACAAAAGTACTTTGTCAAGAAAAAGAAAATGTTTTTGACACATGTTATTTTCATCATTAACAAAGTTCCCGCACTGATCTCTGGTTGTTCCACCTTCACAACAATCAGCTCAAACATACCTTGGATTCAGTAGTTGTGGCTGTTTTGTCAAAAGTCCTTAAGTTCAGAAAGTCAGAAAAGTCATGTCCTTAAGGAAGCGTAAAGATCAATGGAAGTAACAGTTGCAAAGATACAGAGGCCAAAAGACAAGTGCAACTCATAAAAAGAAACTGCTGTGGTTAAGAGTACAATTTTTTCTACTACAAAGATTGGCTTACTTATGCGGAGTATGCATTTTCTCTATTCAGGATATAAGATAACCTCAGAGCAGTTTAGAATAATATTTTCCAGACTGAGAAATTGCTCCTTTAAAGTCCATCTGCATGATTACCACAGCTTCTCTGGAAATTTCTACTACAATCTTCATATGCAATCTTGTTCTGTGAAACATATGGTCAGTAAGGTGCATTGCAGTTATAAAATGACAGCGGTTCTTATTATTTAAACTGACTTTTAGAGGAAGCCTCTATCAGCATCCTTCATGTTATAGCCTATTTAGATTCCTTAAAAGCTGAAATGTTATTACATCATGGTCCAAACAAAACCATCCTCTTCAAGTCAATGAGTGGCAAACCCTGGGAAAATTATACAAACAGCCACAAATATTTAAAATATGCATTGTCACTACATGCTTCCACTCCTCTCAAAGCTTTAGACATTTTTCTTTCAATTTTATTCTTTCATTAGCCCAAGGCGTGCTAATTAATTGGAATTTCTCAGGTCTTTTGTTGTTGTGACCAAAAAGAAAAGACCAAAAAAGCCCTCATTCCATCTTGTTAAAGTGAGTCCACCTACCTTCCACAAAGCCAGGGTAGTAAGAGGGAGGATTAAGGCCACTTGAATGGCTTAGGCCCCATAAAGACAACTCCAGCTCCTGCCCTTAGCCGTCACCCTTGCCAAAATTGATTTACGGAGAATGACATCTTAACCACAGCTATTACTTTGTGAAGAGGAGGCTGCGGTGTTGGCAGGGTTTGGCATCCAAAGTTGGCTACTGAGTAAGGTCTGATGCGAAGACACAGGAAACCACACTGGCATACCAACGCAATGGTGCATGTGCATGTCTGCAAAGGCCATCTGAAGGGCGGAAAGATGTATTCATGGACAAAGGCACAAAAAAGGCAAATGTTTGCGTGCCCTGCTGAGCTGAGCACCTTTGTTAAAGGGTGGAAACCCACACAAATGTCCTGATGGAGACTGAAATCTTTTTCAGAAGCTGGTCACCCTAACTGTGTATCTCTCTCCTCCATACTTGTAAAAAAATCAAGCAATACCCATCTTTACATTAGTTTGTCAGAGGGAATGTGCTATATAGGTAAGACTAAAATGTTCAAAACTGACTACGTGATTTTTGAGGACTTCATCCTACTGACTTTCAGTGAAGTTAAATGCTCAAGTACTTAAGTCATTTTTACAAACAGAACCTGGCCTTATGAGCTGCTTAGGTAATTTTTCAAACTTCTGTCATATGCAGGTGTTCACGTATTCTTCTTCATACATTATTGTGTGTTTTTTTAGTATTCTGGTGCGAGTTTCATTAACTTCGTGGTCAATTCCCTGCAATTCAGTCATTGCAATTCCCTGAAAGTTAACGTGAATAGGATATAAACCAGCACCTCTTATAGTCAGCTGTAGTTCCTTTTCACTATTACTGAAATACAAGCTATATTTTGCAGTTTGTTCAACATGCTTGCTTTTGAAGTCCTTGTGATGTGCACTGCATGCTAAAGGTGCAAAACAAAGCCCATTCCACTTCCAAAGACTCAGAAGGCTCTAACCAGGCCAACTGAGAAGAGTTAAACTGCCTTATCACTGACGAAAACACAATAACTAGAATAATGTTTATACTACTTTACCTCGTATATGACTAGCCTCCTCTTCCTCATGCAATATTCAAGAATCAAGTCTGCACAGGCAGGCTGAATAAAGAAAGAGTGTGGATTTGCAGCCTGGGTTTGGGAGAGTTTTCAATGCCTAGATGTGGCAGGTTGACCTTGGCTGGCTGACAGATGCCCTCCCAGCCAGTCTCTCACTCCCCCCGACTTTCAATAGCACAGGGGAAGAAAGTAAGATGGAAAAGGTCCTGGGTCAAGATAAGGACAGTTCAATAAGAAAGCAAAAGCTGTGTGAAGAGGCGAAGCAAATAAGGAATGTATTCACTACTTCCCATCTGCAGGCAGGTGTCCAGCCACTTCCTGGGCAGCAGGGTCTCAGTACATGAAGCAGTTGCTTAGAAAGACAAATGCTATTACCACAAATGTCCCTGCAGCCTCCTCCTTTCCTTCAGCTTTTATTGCTGAGCGCAATGTTATACAGTATGGAGTATCTCTTTGGTGGTCAGTTTGGGTCAGCTCTCTGGGCTGTGTCCCCTCTCAACCTCTTGCTTACCCCCAGCCTACTGGCCTGTCTTTTGGTGGGTAGTGGGGTGGTGGAGAGAAAGCCTTGACACTGCAAACACTGCTCTCCAAGAGCCAAAACACTGGTATGTTATCACTGGTGTGTTAATTATTGGTGCGTTATCAACACCGTCTAGCCACAAAAGCAAAGCACAGCACCATATGGGCTGCTATGAGGAAAGTCAACTCCAGCCAGCCAGACCCAGTATACTAGATACGACAGAAACCCGAAGAAATGTCAGGAGACTGCTCTGGGACAGGTAAATGTGTGGGGAACCAGCTCAGCGGGGTAGGGAAGGGAAGCACTTAAACTTCAGGCACCACTGCAGACTTCAAATTTACTTCTAAAATCATTATCAGAGTCAATTTTGAAAAGAGGAATACTTTCGCATTGCTATTTTAGTTCAAAATATGTGAGAAAAAGGAAAATCAAACATCAGATAGGTATTAAACATTCAGTTTTTCATTCAAATAATTTAGTTGTAGGATTTCACAAGGCTTGCATTTTCAGGAAAGAAAGTCCCTAGTTTCATAACCAGGGATGTCTTATTTGTTTCAGACAACAGCAGGAACTTTGCATATGAATACTTTCCTATTCACTTTGAATAATTCTTTGAAAGCCAATTTCTGCTTCTAAATCATCATTATACAAAGGTTGTGCTTTTTTAATCAGCAAGTGTTTTTTTCAAAAGTATATTTCTGCCTGAGAAACCCAAGCAAAGAGGAACCCTGAAAGCTCAGCCAAAATTGCAAACTGAGCTAAGTGTTGCAGGCACCACAGAAGTGATCCCATTTCCTCATGCACACCCTTTCCAGAAATCATATTGACTAACCACCTCATTCCTTCCCTGTTCTTCTCAGGAGGGTCTGACTTGAGTGTATAGGAGGAGTTACTTACCCAAGCTGTCCTGACGGTAGCTCCCCTCTGCAGAACCAGGGCAGTGGGACAAATGCAGTGGTGGCATGAAAAGCTGTGACATAAATTGGTCCTCCCCCAGGACTAAGAGGAGGACCCCAACCACAGCCTGTCCTCTTGGTTACTCCAGGAGGACTTCAGCTCTGCACCACAGATACAGGCACAGACCGTAAGGCGACAGCTTATCTCATATAATTTACAAAGAGGGGTAAAAGCTAGGATGTAAGGCGAGCATTGACTACATTTAGATCTTCTCCACATTTTTTGCTCTTCTAACCCCGTGATGATCATCACAAAATTTTTAAGTAGCTTGCCATCATGTTTTTCATGTTTTTCAGAAGGCTGCAGCTGAGGGGCTGGAAAAAAATATAAATATTTCTAAGGTTATCAGTGGGCTAAGGTAGGGTGCTTCACTGAACCCACTATGCAATCTTTGTGATATTAGTTTGAAAAGGTACAATGTGATTGGCCAAAGGGATGAACAACCCAACAGCTTGACCACCGGCAATGAAGTAAATCCTCTGGAACAGGGTATCTCACATCATAAAGGTGTGTAAATTCTTAAGTATTTATGGGACTGGATCATAGCTGTGATCAGAGTAAACCGATACATTTTATTAACATAAACAACTAAATCATATAAATCTCCATACCCACACACAGGTTTTCTATTTAAAAAAAATAATGAAAGATGCTTATTGGGAGTGTGTTTGTTACGATGGTAATGTAGCCCCTGGTTTCTTGTTGCAACCCTTACAAAATATTTCTTCATTAATTTTTTAAAAGAAAAAAATCTAGTCAAGCTAGAACATGCTAGGTAGTCGCAAAGGAAAAAAAAGGAGATTATTATCATTACATTCAAGTCTGGTTTTTAAAAAACCCTTGCAAAGTATTCCAGCATCTGGTTAAAAGACTCATTTTAGTGATCTGTGGGTAAAGAACTATTCAAATCATGCAGTTTGACCATTAATGAACTTATAGGTTAGTATACGGTGAAGGAATCATGACGAGAGCAATCATGTGGAAAGAATCTGATCATGACTATTTGTTCTTGTTTTACAGAACTCTTTTTTTTTTTTTTAATCCAATCAACATGGATTGGTTCTTTCTGGTTTAACATACTACAAAGTTTCCTAAGTCTCCCCAGAGACTGAGGAATTAAGAGTCTTTCTTGAACCAGAATCCCCAAAACTGAATATAAGAAGAAATGTAGAATGAAAGACTAACAGTGATTTTTTTTTTTTTTGCTTGCGTGGAATCCAGCATGGAATCCATGTACTAATGTTTGACGTATGACTGTACAAAATTAGGCTAATTGCTGTAGCACTTAAGAGAGCATTTTGATAGTCAAGAATTGGAATATATTTTTCTGTATTCTCAACCCCTCCCAATTCTATTTATAAATCAATGCCTCTCAATAAAAGTCAATTTTTATAAACATGAACTGAGAAAAAAAAGATCACACTCAACATATTGTTCACCACAGTAAAACATTAAGTCAGAGGAGTATCTTTTTCCTAAAAATACATACAGTTTCACACACATCTTTTACTTGATGATTCTGCTGAGTTACTCATTACACATAGAATGAGCGATAGAAGGCACAGCATGCCTCAAATGGTACTAATGACTTGACGTTTATCAACATTTCTCAACCACAGAGATGCCTGTAAATGTACTCATGTACATTTTCTTTCCACGGTCAAGCTAAGAGGGACCGGTGAGGGTACTGAGAAGACCTTTCGTGCCCTCCACCCTCAATTTCAGGCAGGCTGTCCTACACATTTTGAACTGCCACTTGGTATTTGCCAGCTTACTTGTGCTCATCCCCTACCTGCCATGGGGAAGCAAAACAGAAGGGGAACCTGAAAGGGGTTTTGGCAAGGTGAGCCACTTGTGTGAACAGAGGGAGTCTAGACTCATCAGAGGACATCCAGCCCTGGAGCACACTGCACATCTGTAGGCGCCAGTATGGACAAGCCACGGACAAAATAGCCTCCTTAACTCAAGTTAAACAACAAAAAAAGAAAAGCTTTTTCCTTGTTTCTAGCTCTTGCAGGCAAATGTCAGCACTATTCTTCCCATCTGCAGACACTGGAAAAATCTGAAACCCACTAAAAAACTACTACAGCTGCAAAACTTATTTTGATGAATTTATTCCCAATTTCTTACCTAAAACCGCAAAAGCTGGTATTCACAAAATTTTCTTTCCATGGTAGCTCATAATCAACTGATCATTACACATTTAAAAATGAAAAGTCTGTGCAGTACCTTTACACAGTTTTGCATGGTGCCAACAATAGCAAAACAGGCCATTTTGTTTGTATACACAATTATACCAACTAATTATATAATTAGTTAATGTTTGCACAGCGCTTTAATATATACCAGCATTTTTTTTAAAGAGTTGCTCATGCTCATCAGCTGGCAATGTAAGAGAACCAAGACGAGGGTGTCTTGGCTGCACTCCGGGGTGCAAGAACCCAACTAAATGTGACCACGGGAGACACACTGTCATGGCTTAACTACAGCCAGCAACTAGGACCACGCAGCCATTCACTCACTCCCTCTCCCCCAGTAGAACAGGGAGAAGAGAGAAAAAGGACAGGGAAAAAAAGAAAAAAAACTCGTGGGCTGAGATAAAGACAGTTTAATAGAACAGTAATGGAAGAGAAAAATCATAATGATAATAATGGCAAAAGACTGTACAAAATAAAGGGATGCAACACAAATTGCTCTCACCATCCGATGATTGCCCAGCCCATCCTAATCAGCGATCATAGATCCTTGCCCACCAGCCAGCCCCATTTATATACTGAACATGACCTCTATAATATGGAATACTCCTTTGGCCAGCTTGTCCTGTCTATACTCCCTCTCGGCTTCTAGGGGAGGCTGAACTAGTCCTTGACTTACTGTAAACATTACTTAGCAACGACTAGCAACAGTATCTGTTATCGACGTTATTTTCATACTAAATCCAAAACACAGCAGCTACTAGAAAGATGATTATCCTGACTGAAACCAGAACACACACGTTGCCCAGTCGAGCCTCCTGCCTACAGCAGCCCTCAGCAACACTTGTTTAGGAACTTGTCTCACACCTGCACTGCGCTCAGTCCCCACCTCTAGTTCTGCAAATGTATGATGAACTTTTCAAAAAGTGCCTCTTTTTGAACACTCAGCACTCAGGATCAGTCAAAGTGCTGAAGGTTTTAAAAACGCCCATCAATGAAACGTGCAAGCAGCTATAGCAAATTCAAGCCCATCGTCACATGGTCAGCAGTTTAAGACTTCATTTTTCTGACAGGCTTTTGTGAAAATACAAGAAACAAGAAAAATTCAAATGCTCTCTAGGTGCTTTACATCCCGTACACTGTAAGAGTAAGAATTGTACAAGGTGTGATAACCTCTGATTTTTTTCTGCAGGGTATGTTTTTCGTTATGAGTTTAAAGGAATAAACCGGGTGGGTTTTAATTTCTGTTTGTGTGTTGGGGCTTTTTTTTTGTTTTGTTTTGTTTTTTGTGGGGTTCTAGCCTGTTTTTTTTTGTTTTGTTTTGTTTTTTTAGTTGTTTGGCGTTGTTTTCCTTTACTTGGCTTCCATATAGAAATGTCAGCCTTTTTTTTTTTTCGGAAGGCTACGGAGGATGAGGATGCAATAAGCTGGGTCTGGAAATTTTGCCTTCAGTGGCCTGTCTTACCCTTTCACGTATGAGACAATCACAGTTTGTATTTCAGAGGAGCAAAGATAAGATGCAACAAGCAGTACCAGACTAACACAGCTATGCTCTTCTCAGAGCATAGTGTCCAAGAGCAGGACAACAATCAGTCCAACAAGACTGACCCTACAGTGTTTGGTCTAAACAAAGGCAGACAATAGTGAAGTAAAAGTAAAGAAAGTAAAGTACAGAAAAGAAAGTAAAGTACAGAAAAGAAAGTAAAGCAAAACTACATCTTCCTGGTGAAAGCTGTGAACTTTGGGGCACAATGCTTCCCAGGTCTCTCACTCAGGAAGTACAGCTTTGCAAAACTTCTCAAGTAACCAGAATGTCATTTACACAGATTTGGTCCTTGGTGTTCCCCTTGGCTTGCAGCAGGGCAATTAGGAGCGTATTCCCTTTGTCAAACTGGAAGAATTATATTGTGGTTAAGTAAGCATGGGGCACGTACACTTTGTTCTCCCTCTTTCTCCCACAGGTATCCCTTCACACACCTTCAGCTCCAACACCCAAATGAATTTCAATCAGTATCGGTCTTACCAGAAGTAAAAGGCAAAATAATAAAAGAAATCTGCATGAAAGATTACAAGAAGATTACCTTCTTGTGCAAGAAGAAGATTTCAATTATTCACACGGCAGATGTTTCACGCTGTAGCTGTACCTGCTCTATATCTATGTTTTTCTGTCGCTGTATGTAAAGTATGTATTTTTAACACTAGAATGTTGTTTACCATGAGTGCTGTCACAGTAGCTCTTCATTACTCTATGAAGAAACTGGAGACTGCAGGGGAATTTGAACAGTGCTTTGAAAAGTCCAAAAATAAAAGGCAGCAATGATGGGGAAATAACCAGAGCACAATGAGGACGGGAGAAGACAGACTGGAAGCAAGAACACGATCACTGAGAGATGAAAAGCAAGAGTTACACTTAATCGCTGCCCTCCACCTCATCTGATTTCACTGCATCTGTTAAAGCAGCACTTCCCCAAAGGGGCTCCTGACATGTACCACCAGTTTGGGGCAATGACAAGTACCAACCTGTGCCTTTACTGAGTTATAACACCTGCCACGGGCACTAGCTTAGAGCTGCTACTACTCGTCCTTGCCATGAATTCACCCTCCACATACAACTACAGGCCCAATACAAAGAATCATGTCGTGAAATTTTGAATAGGTAGGACTCAGCAGCACCTGGAAAAATGTCTATTAATATTCATAGACCCCAGGTACACTTCAGACAAAAAGAGACACATTGGAGGCATATGACAGGTAATGGAGAGGTATGGCCACAGGCACTGCACAGACATTAAGACACTTCTGTAATTTGCAGTTGTACATTTTTTGTACAGTAACAGCAGCAGATTTTGGCAGATACCTCATTAGCGATGACTCAGAGTACCTAGAAGAGGCATTGCTAGTGAGAAAGCAGCAAAACTGGAGATCAGGGAAAGAAATGGCAGTTTTCCACAAAAGCTAACTGACATGAAATACAATACAGATATGTCACTTCATGTGTGGGATTATTTTTGTTTTCAATATAAGTAGGAAAATCTGGTTTATGTCCTACTGCAATACAAAAAAAAGCAGCTCATGTTTTTTCGCTTTGGTGATAACAGCATTACCACAAACACACAGCACTAATCAGTGGCCGATATTTTTCTGGTCACAACTTAAATAGCTACACTGTTTGATTAACTTGGACATAGGAATAAAGTAGGTTTGTATCTTGTACTTTGAATTTGTGTTGCATCAGTCATGAGCATATAAATTTAGGATGTGTGCTATATTACTATGTAAATAGATAATAAGCAGAAATACTGTAAACAATTAAAACATTCACCAGAAAAAAGGAAAATAGTTGCTAAGAACCAAATCCTAAATCTTATCATACAGCATCAGGAGCAGCAATGAAGCCACCTGAAATTCAGATTGCATCCTTTGCAACCACGTTAGGTATAAACAACTGAAAATAGTGATGCTTAGTTTTTTCTTTCAGTAATTCAAAATAGTCTTTAAAAATGTTTGCAGTTGGAAAATGAGATGCTTTACTGGTCTTCTACACCTTATTACTTCTTTAAGAGTTTGTTTTTCCTGTTCTAAAATAATCCAGGGCTTCGAAAAGTTTAGAGAGAAGATTCTTAGACAAAAAAAGGATGTTATATATACTCTTTTTCTCCTGTCTTTCAAAGCTACTATTGCTCCTTAGTAAGCAACCCATCTCTGGCAGTTCATAATTGAAACTCAATTAACTTTCTTTCAACACTATTTTTACTGCAATAATTTCAACAAAATCTCTCCTGTGAAGAATATCATATTATGGAATTTAGTTGGAATGAAATAAATAGATCAGTCTAAACCTCTAGAATGTAACATAAAGCTTTTTCAACACTTCTGCAGAACTATCCAGTACAGACATCGTTTTCCTTTAGATTCTATGAAAGTCTATAAAAGCATTTTCTAATAAAATTTCTATGACTTGTCCACAAAGGCTAAAAAATAAACTGCTCCAGCAACCTTTCATTCTGAGTTTCAACTTTACCCTTTGACAGGGAGAAGCTGTTACCACCTAAAACAAATGTCTTTCCAGCTGCACAGACCCTACCACCTCTCTCAACAGAAGAGGTTAATTTAAAAAATTAAATTAAAAAATGTCCAGATTAAAGTCATGTTGGAGTCAGGGAACATTCACACAATATTTTCTGTTAATAAGAATGTACAAACTCCTGCTTTCGTGACCAACCGGGGACACAGACTTGTAGAAAGAGCTTCCCAGGTCAAATTTTCAGAACTCCCTCAGACAGCACTAGGGCTGATCTTCCCAATCACAAGGCCTTATGTAGAGTCACCAGCCCAAGAAAGTCTATATTTTCTCCTCAGTCTACTTTCCTGCTATCATAGTTATCAGTGACTGTGACTGCCTTCTCCAGAATGCATAAAAAGTCCTTTTCCTTCTTCTGGGAGGAAGACCTGTGCATTGTATTTTAGGTTTGAAGGCTGAGAATACTTCAGCCATTTTCCTTCCAAAAGGAAAAAAAAAAAAAAAAAAAAAAAATCTTAATTTTTCCTCTTATAAATGTCAGTGCACAATGATAAGAAAAGCTACAAATCTAAATAGGTACTGCAATCTACAGAATATTAAGACCAAATCTATGAAAATAGATTTACAAACCCGCACAAGAACTGAAGCCAATCTGAATGTGTACTTACAATCAACACAAGTGCACAATCACTTGCTACACTTGATTCAAGAGCAGTGTTCATAACAGAATTATATCCATATATGAATTACACCTTCAAATTTCAATCCCGGTTGCCCTACATACGCTGTCATTTTCATCTCCTGTGGTCCAGACTATGATCCTTTACTCCCATTAGCCCATAACTTTACACAGTGTAGTATTTAGTAGGTAGGTGAAAGGGGTTCAGAATCTGTCACTATTTTCTGTATATCACATAACAATGACGTCTGTCAAAGGCAAAATTTAAAATCAAGACCTTGATTTTTTCAGGTCTTATTTTTCATATTAGATGAATCACTGGAGTTGGGGATTTGTTTTTCTTCCCCACAAGAGAGAGTTCTTGCAAGCCCCAAGTTTCAGTTTCTCTACCTCACAAAATTGCAACTTACTGTACTTGCTCTTTACATAAGCAAGTTTTCCTTTTCCATCAGTGCTGTTCAACATAACTGGTAGGGGCTGAGCTGCAGGAAGGTAAGAGTGCCAAGGAGATACAAAAGAGAAGGAGAAGACAGGGCTACCTGAGGTACAGCATGAAGCTCCAAGGCACACCCTGCACAAGCTTGCTGGTTTCCAGAAAGGCTTGCTGACAGAGTAGACGTAGAGGGAAAGGAGACAGAATTGTGATGCTGAGGACACCAGGACTTACCCACCACCCCAGCTGGTGGGGACCAGTGGCGTTTGCAAACGACCAGTCAGGAGGCTATGTGGAACAGGCATGGGTGAAGAGTTTTCCTCTAGCTAACTAGACATGCAGTCTCTCTCATTTGTTTCTCAAATATTTCCTGCAGAAGACCCAAAGCTGTTCCAGCTTTCAAACACCCAGAAAGTTAAACATCCCAGGGAGATATCAACCCTACTTAATTTCTGCATGGGACTTGTCATGAGGTCAATGAAAGTCTCACAGCCTTCAGTAGCTTCCATATTTACCAAGAAAATGCATTTCTAAAATGCGTTCAATGATCCAAAAATCTTTCCTTATGATTTCTCTATTTTTTCTCACACCTTCACAACAAAACAAGTACGGTTAAATAACAATCCATTGCAACCGATCAAGATGTCAGAAACAGTATTCCCATCACATGAACCCCAGTAATGTCAGAGATAAATACTCACTGCTCAGGGCAGAAATTTCCCTGTTTTCTTATGAACACAGATGATGCATTCAAAATAAATGGCCTTTGATATGGAAATAGGATGTGTAACTGTATTTCCCACCAATGAAGAAAGCATCTGACAAAGTATATGCAAGACGGGAAACATGCTGATGCAGCAGTAAGTCAAGACAGAAAGCCACTTTAGGTGGTTCAGCAAAGCTAGCAAGAATCTGAGTACCAATTAAGTGGGCAAAAACTACCAGCCTTGCACCTCTGTGGGCAAAGAAGAGTCAGGCAGCAGCATTAACCATCCTGCTGCTCAGGATTTGGCCAGGAAGGGTACACAGGATATCAGAAGTGGTCTTCCAGCAGGCCTCAAGGTCCCAAAATGAACAGCATTTCTCTTACATTCTTTAAGCATTTCCTCTTATTTGAAGGCAAACTCATTTTCTAGCTACATGCTTAAGCAAATAAATATCCAAGCAGTCATCTCTTACTGTCAAAAGAATAAAAGCACTCACAAGAAACAGTGTGGATTGTGTCAGAAGATACATTTCACTAATTAATTGACACCCATGCTGGGTCATTAGTTTTTTAGAAGAGCATTTATTTGGGAATGCTGATTGACAGACCAATTACAGTTTGGTTTGCTGGAACTTGAAAGCCAACTGCAGATTTATTAACAGATGTTCAAACACTAGTATACAATAAATGTAAGTTCAATTTATAGCAAATATGCTACTGCTGAACTCTTGACTTATTCTCTGAAGTAAGCCATTGAAAACATCTCAGGAGGACAGAACAAGGATGTTAAAGTGTATGTTATGCAATTAAGAACTGTATTTAGCCGCCGAAGTCAGCAATGATGATGACTGCTTGTCATACTATACTGGTATTTGAATAAAGAATTAATTATAGACTCAGGCAAATACTAAAATTTATCCTGGGTTTTCTCAAATGCCTTTTTAGTAAGAGTATCTATTTTCTTTTTACCTTTCTAAGTAAAAATGATTAAACTGTACATAGAGATTTTAAATTTTTTCTTTAAACATCTGTTCTCGAAACACTTATTTAAGACATTTCCAAAACATTAATGGTAAAATTCTCAGGAGCCCCAAAGCCTTTTCAGTGACCAAATCTCATTCAAGTCTCAGGAACAGACAGGCTGAGACAAACTATTCCTAACCTGTACAGTAAAGCTAAATTTTTGGTGTAAAAGGCAGGATATAACATTAATTAAAAGCACTCTGTTTAGCCTTAGACTCCTTATTCAAGTAACAGTGAAGAAAAGAGTCAAAATAAAGAAAAGAGCCATTCAGGTGAAATAAAGAGAAATATTTTTCATCAAAATGGTGAGGATATGAGGATACTGAAAAGCAGACAGAGAAGCTTTTTATCTTTCTATCTCCATCTTCTGCCCAGTCAATACCACATACCACCCAAACAGAGGAACCCGTACAATTTCATTGCTGCTCTACGAGATCATCACTCTTGGTGTTCATAACCTACAAAACCTGAATACGTTATAATGTTAATAAAAGATAATCCAGCCTAAAAATTCACTCTCCGTTTGAATGGAACCCCTTTTTGGAAATGGCATGGTAACATACATTCAAGGCAGACATTGCACGGAGACAGCGTTCCGGAAACCTTGTTGGGACTATTCAGCAGAGCCATACCACTTACAGACCACAGGCTCAGAAATCACATCTGCCAAATTTAATCACTTACATTTTTAGTATTATCTTTGACCAATAAGAAAAGTGAAGAACATTTTGGGGTAAGAAGTGACTTTAAAGCTTGCCATTTCCAATTGGCATGTGCCATTTCCAATTTGCAAGCTCTTAATACTAATCAGTGGTTTTTTAGCCACACTGCAAATTTTAATCTACTGGGGGTTTTTAATCTACTAGTTTTAATCTAGTGTTAAATATTTTAGTAATTAATTCTTCAAATCTCGACTCTGTAAAGGATTTTTACCAAATATAAAGTAGGAAACACCCAATTTATTTTTTTTTTTGTAAAAGCAGAAGAGCCTGGGTTCTCCTGCAGATGAAACAATACCAGTTCCATGAGACTGCAGGGAAAGAGCATTATCCCACAGCTCTGTTGGAGACCCAAATATAGCTTCTTTAGTGGGAGACAGATTTTAGTCTGATGGAGCTTATTTCCCTGCAGGTGAGATACAGGAATGGTTATGGTCAAGAACCTCCAATGCCTTCTCTCTTCTCTCCTTTTTCTTTTTTTTTAAAAAAGAGGCAGAAACTGCAAGGAAGTTTTAAGTACATTCTTTTCCATTTTCAAGTACTGCATCCACTCACCATTGTTTAAATATCTTTATGTCTTCATATTCATGTCCAATAAAAATCCTTATTTTTTTAAGGCTTTATTAATTAAAAAATGAATGAATTAAAAAAATGAAATGAAATAAAAAAAAAAAGAAATTAATTAAAAAATGAATAGTACTAATGCAGTCAGTCAAAGCAGCCTTTCCTGAACACAAAGGAATGCCTCCTGGATGAAAACAACATTTTACCCTATTGATCTGCCCTCAAAGTAGCAGGAAGCTCTGCAAAATAATTCTGACTATGCAGCCAAGAGTTACATCAATGTGCAAAGTGATCCTTTATTAGAGCCCAAATATGAAGTTCTGAATACACCACTTGCTTCAACAGGAATTTGGCTGGAGCAAGATTTGGTGTCATTTCAGGGAACTAAATTCATGAGGCTTTTGGATGCATTTGCAAGGGGAAACCATTGCACACAGCTACCGTGGGTCCGCCAGGACACCAGTTCTTCCCACTGGATGAAGTTCACCCACTCCAAGCACCAACAGGAGACTCATGCCCTGGAAATGTCCACTTGGACACTATCCGCCTGCCATGTGACCACCTGCAGGGCAACCTGTCCTGCCAAAATTCTTTCCAGAGCTCTTACGAAGGGAAATGTTATGCAGCAACTGCTTTGTTATAACAACTAAAGCTGTGGAAGGCACGTCTCTTCTGCTGACCTCTCAGCTCAGCGCTGTCCTCAGACAAAACTCATGGTTAAGCTGGCAAACCCGAAGAGGTGGTGGTCTCTGCTCATGAAAGCATAATAACCACTGTAGACAGACTCTTTCTCATTATTACTTGAAACCTTTTATACAGGAAGATAAAAGTTGGCAGGTCTGTACCAGACAGATGCAGTGAGTCACTTAAACCAGCATCATTAGTATTACACATGCCAGTACACATTTTCATGAAAATTTGTTAGTCACAAGAGCCAGAGCAGTGACTGACTGATGGTACGTTTCTCACACACAGCAGCCCTATCCTACTGTCAGTTGCCCATATAGAGACCAAAAGAAGATGCCCAATTTTAAGGTGAAATTTTACAGAACTTGAGACATGTGTTCCCAAAAAAAAAGAACAATCAAATGCTCAAGTATCCAACTGTGTGTTTATCATTGTGAAAGATACATGCTAAAACACACCCATATATGAAATTTTAGTCAATCACATGCTGGCACACACATCATCTGAATGTAGTTTGCAAGCAAATAGCTGTAGGTTTGCACAAGAATAGTTTTCATCTGCAACCAAGCTCCCAAATTCAAAAAATTTACTGCAACAGTTTAGGGATATTTCTGGATACAGATGTAGGAAGACACTACGTTGAAAAACACAGGATTAGATCAGTTAACCCAGTTGAAAGAGTGAACAATCAGATGCAAACATTTTTTGTTATTTCAGAAGCATCTCAGTAACTATTTAGTCCTGAAGGTCAGTCTCTAGAAAAGTCGTGTGTACAAATGTACAGCCTTGTTATAAAGCAAGTAGGATAATCAACTGCAACGATTGCTAATTTATGCAATTTAAAATATCCTGTCAAAAGAAACGTATAGCAGTGCTCTTGTTCATTCATTCATTCATTCACGGAAATCTGAATTATATGTATTCACAACATAAAAAACCCCACTTAAGTTATTCAATTAGCAGAGCATTTGCTAATATCCTAGCTGTCCAAATACTGGTTCTGCCTGAGCAGACAATAAAATTCATGATAGGAGTTGAATGGGACAACTTCCCTCACGGAATAGGGTAATTGCTCCAGAAAGGAATTCCTTTTTCTGATCATCTTGTCATGAAAATTTTAAAATGTCTTTTATTTATGAAAAGACAGCAGTAGCAAAAGTGAACCATCTTCTGTTTCAGCCTATTAATGTGTCCAATGGTTGGACTAAATAGGGATAGATTTCTTTATACAGACCAGGGAAAACCACTTAAACCACTGATTTTATCAACTGCATGGTATCTGTAGAACTGACCATATGAAACCCAAACGAACTGAGATTTTAATCACAAGAAAAAGTTCCTTTTCATCTGTTTAGAGCCGCAACTGGAGAATATTGCCTGGACATGTGTTTTGTTTTGTTTTCACAAGGCCCTGTGTATCAGCTGTACCCTGTATCAAGAGACTGAAGGAAAGGGCTCAGAGAAGGAAAAAGCTCATTGCCTGCTCCTGCCCCAGTCTCTCCTGCCTCTCATGGTGTGAAACGCATTCCTTATATCCCCTTCCCATTCTGGGGGGACTATGGACCTGACTTCCAACTTCTAGAAATAAGTCAAGGGCTGATCAGCTTCAGCAGCAAATGTAGCCCAGTGACACCCAAAACCTACTAGTCCTAGCTCCTGAATCTCTCTAGAGCCACCAGTCACAAAACAGCTGAAGGGCACGCTTCCCACCTGCAGAATTTCACAAACATTGGTATAAAACGGCAATATTTGACTTAGCCCCATAAATACGACGGTTAAACTTCTCTAGCTGTTCACCCAGTCTCAAAAGTTGTCCCTCTTTATGAATAATCGACATTTTTATTTTATGACAATGGACAGCAAGTGTTTATTGGGTTTGCAAGATCAACTATCAAAGATAAATTAGGAGACCAAAAACCCAGCGCCACCAGAACTGAAGATGCTTCTTTGCTGAAGCACAGAAGTAGTACCACTTTACCATCAAGCAAGTTTCACTGGTAAAGTCACAGCAGTCAATAATGACTATTTTGCCATAATTCTGTTTACCAAACAAGTTTATCATGGGAGATAAAGAGAAAAAAATACCTGGCTGTTGCAGTTCATATTAATACAGTTTAAAAGACTACAGTAACATTTCATGGCAGTATATTTGTTCTGGTACCTTACAGTTAATACCACATTTTAAATTTGTTTGTTTGATCAAGAGAAAATAATCTCCCCATTTCCTTATTTACTATAGACACTTAGACCACACCTATGACTATGTATTGTATTTTCACCACTGTCATTGTGACTTGCATTGCAGCAATGCCCAGAGGCTGCAGTAGCGATTGTGTCTGTCACTGGACAAACATAAAATAAACAAACTCTTCAACATGAATCCAAACAGAAAAGAGAGAAAAACAGCTAGAGTGAGAACAGGAGGACATAGAGCTAAAATGGGACACAATAGTTCAAGAAGCTCCAGCGGCAAGTACCACAGCAGAGACCAAAATAGAATTCCGCCATGCTGATACGAATACCCTGTTTTGACAACAACATCAGCTGAGCCGTGTTTTTACACCTGCATCTCTGCATTCCCTGCCCAGTGCCCCATCTGCTGCCCCCAACACATATTGATCTGGTATCTATCTCAAGTCCCCTGAAAAGATGATTTACACTCTTACAACTATCAGTGAAAGACACGCTAAGTATAAGGTAACACGCGATGCCTGCAAACACCTCACTGGACTGAGATGAAATTCACCCTGGAAGGGATAAGTGGTACAGAAACACAGACAAAGGAACACATGCAGGCTATTTATAACCTAGTTAGAAACAGGTCAGATAGATACATTTTAAGACAGCTTATTGTCCAAGCTAAGCCGAAGTTCAGGCACGTAAGCACAGCCCTTTAAAAAAATCACGCTAATTCCCCAAGCTCCCTTGAACTCTGAGACAGAACTAATTACCAAACTCAGATTCATAAAGACCAGCCATAAGTAAATAGAAAAGAAAAAAATGTCATTGGTGCAAAATATTCCTGCTTTTATTCACAATATCCTGCTTTTATTTAATCACAGAATCACAGTACCTCTCAAGTTGGAAGGGACCCATAAGGATCATTGAGTCCAACTCCCTGCTCCTCGCAGGACTAATCCAGGTATTTACAACTGTGTGAGATCCCTGAAAGTAAATGAAAGACCATTTTTGCACTTTATGTGGAGAACAAATGTCAGAGGAGCAGTTTCTATTCTCATTGTTTTCTGTGGTTGAGAGGTAGGAGCGAGAGCAGCTAAACCAAAGCGAGCAGCTGGCATGCTTTCTGTTTGCCACCATCAAACACATCTGCAGCAGTGGGGACCAAAGGACGGAGCACACTACCATGCTGAAGATCATGTTACAGCACTGCTAGGAAAGGCAATATAGTTCAAGAAGAACACAACGGTGATCTGCAAAAAAGCCAAATCCATTTGCAAAATTCAGAATTTGCACCAGGCTGCTTTTTGGCCTCTGGCTCCTCCACGTAAAGTCACAACCAACCTGTTCTCTCTCTGCAGGTGCACATGCTGAAATCAGTTTTGCATTTGACAGCAATAAATTGCACTTCAGGTGGAGATCTCAATTTTTTACAATTATACATTTATATAATGTATAATTTTGTAATTGTAAAAATAATTTATCCAAAATTTGCCAATGAAAAGCACAGCACATTTAGTGACTTACTCATATTCACACCAAATACTGAAATCTGACTTCACTCAGAGGCAGAGGTGGCCTCAATGCAGTTTTCAAAAAATTTTCACGTACAAAACTTCCAGAAATTTCAAATTTAAACTGGTATTTTTATTCCAAATTTCCCCTAGAAAAAGACGGCTGAAACATGCATCTCTCGGTATAAAAACAGATTTTGTTAGTGCACACCTCCTGGTGATAAAACAACAACTGAAAAATCATGCGCTAAGATGACGATTCTTAAACAAAGTATAGTAAAATATAATAATTGGACTGTTTTGTTTTGCTTGTTTATGATGGCTTGACCTGAGGCATCAGGTTTTCCTCTCTGCAAACCTGGAGGGCGGATACAAAATTCATTAGCTGTTTTTAGGATGACATAAGTGCAGATGCATAAGCATCCTTTAATCAGTAACAACAGAGAAAAAAAAGGAAATGCTACATTTCTGGAAGAGTCACCTGCTCAGGAAGGTACATCTGCCTTGATTTTATCCTTTGAGAATTTTGCTGGGGAGGACATTCAAAGGCATACACCAGAGGCTGCCCATGGGGTCGTGAGCTTGGTGTAGCCTCCTCCATCCAGCGTGCCAGTGCTTTCTTTGCAGCCTTCCAGCTGGAGATAACTCTTTGGATGCTGTTGACAACAGCAAGGTGGCATTACCGTGAAAACAGGTGTCATAAAGCTATTGATAAATACACCCCATCACCTTCAACTGGTTTGCCTCAGTCTGAAAGAATAATATTTGGTCTAAGAAAATTGTAAGACATGAGCTTTACTTAAATCTACCTGTTTGCTATACTGTATTTTGGATAGTTGCAATGCATTTAGAGCTCACTGCCCAGGCCCCACAAAGCAGAGAATAAAGGTATAAGGCTGGATATGAGAGAAGTCGAATTACACTCTTAACACAGAATGGGTAAGTGTTGGCAATATGCCTAATACTCTTGAGGGATTTTACAGTTCCTGTGTAAAGTAGATTCTTTTTGGCATTAACCCTAACACTCTTCAGGGAATTTTTGTAAGTTGCCTGGGGCCTTTGTAACACATGGTCCAACCCGCATTCTGGTATCACCAGCTGTTTTTATTTTCTTAAACATTTTGTTCTTAAAAAAAATTCTGAATGCTTAAGATAAAAGCTGTAAAAGTAGAGTCAAAGTCAATGTAAACCATTGCCTTCCATCATTTGTGGTCAAGAGATTCCTGAACAACATCATCTGTGTTCAGGAGTTGAACCATGCCTGAAACAGGAGAGACAGGAAAAAAACTTTAACCTGAAACAAGCACTTAAAAGGAACGTCCTGCAACAGGAATCTGTGCACCACCTTTTACATAAAAATGAAGTAAACCTCTTGTATATTATGTGAGAGGCATACCAAGAACCACAGTGAGCCTTCTCAAACCCGACCAGGATTGCTGGTGATCCAGCCCCTAAAATGAAATGAAGAATTAAACTCGGGGAGTCTCATGTGCTCAGCTGTTCCCTTTTGGAAAGTCCCAGATCAGACAAAAGAATCCACCGAGACCCATCCCCATTGTCTTCAGAACAGATTTCCCCAACAATTGCTAAAGCTGCAAGTAATGATTTCCTTGCCCTGATGGATCCTGTGGTGTTTTTCAAGCGTATCAAGGCCACAGAAGCATATCCAAAGCCGGAAAATCTGTCATGCTGGATAAAAATAAGATCATTATCACTTAATCACTTTGCTGTACCTAAACATCATCAATAACCAGGCTTTAAAACTGCTGACAATTGATTATAGAAAACAACTAAAAAAGAAAGAAAGTCTTGAGTCAAGTTTTCTGCGTAAAGAACTGCACAGAATACTGATGAACATCTTTTTTCAAACTGTGCCAAGTGACACATAAAACAACAGTACTAGAGAGCAAAATAAGTATGTTAAAGAGTTTCAAGTGCGGCTCAAGCTGCTTACTGATTAACACTTCTGCATATAACACTCCTCACAGACCTGTGCGGTTATTGTTCAAAAGTGAAACAAGGCTCTCTTGGCAACTGGAGACAAATGACCCTGACCGAGTTCACAGTTCTCACACAGCTTAGCAGTGTTGGAGCTGCTGCTTCTTCCAGAGCCTCTGTGAAAAATAAAAACAAATCCCAGTCTCAAGATTTAATGTCTGTCAGCTACTTCCAGGATAAGGAGGAGCCTCCATGATCTCCAACAGGAAACATGTTCATTGGACATAAGAACATTAGCTAACTGACTCATTTTACTAGAAAATTTACAGTCACATTTGCAAAAAATATAAGAAATAAAATACACAATGATTTTTCATGTCAAGGAACATCCTAACACTGCAGGAACCACAGAAATGGAAGATGACTGCTGTCTTTTCCATGGCCCTGGAAAGGAGAACAAAAGGGGTCCATGTCTATCTGCATAAATTTCTGCATTTCTTACTAACAATGTCCAGATTTGTTTCTTCAGGTCCTGTCTCAAGTATTTTCATGTCAACTCTTAACAACTATAACATAGTGTTAATCACAGACCCACATGTTGACTGCACTGGTTTTAGTAGAGCAGTCAGGGTGGAACAAAAGGCCGCCAGACTGGTTTCCAAGGCTTGAACTCCCCACGTGTGCAGTGTCACCTGCTGCCAGGGAGCATGGGGGATGCAAGGAGACAGCTACAGCTCGCGTGACTGAGAATGGCTCACAATTGCTAGAAAGTCTTGCCAGACATACCAGCTCAAACCACAATCACAATAAGCAAGACCAAAAACCAGGCTGACAGGCTGCCTCTCCCCTCCCCACGTCCATGTGGGACCACTCCACTGGGTTATGAGCACGGTGGCTGGGAGTGCAGCAGCTGCACCACCTCCAACAACAGCACCTCAGCATGGAATTTCGGTCACAGTGAAAATTTTCCATCAGCCAAATCCAAGCTGCTTTAAGACTACAATATATTGTCTTGCAGGAGAGGAAAATCCACTCCTAAATTTTGACTGAACTGCCATAAGCGTGTTAAGTATGATCACAGCGATTCAGACCAAGGATCCAACTCCCCCATCAGGACCCTCACCCAGTGGGTGCTAACGGATAATGTTGAGGGGAAAATGCAAGGTGCCCTCCCAAACTCCCACAGAATGCGAGGTGTCCTCCCAAACTCCCACAGATACCTTCCGCAACTATTTACACCTGCAAGGATATGTTTATCTTTAATACTTCTTGATGGAATTCAAAAACTTGTTTTCGTTCACTAAATAAGAGAAACCAGTATAGATGTTGAGCATATTGGTCCTTCCAGAAGACATCTTGTTTTCAGAAAGATTTGGGATTTTTATTAGTACATGAGACGTGAGACCACTTAGGATATGCCTGAACACAATCCACTTCAGGCTCACAAGTCCATTGTCTGCACAGAGGAGTGAATAAGACAAGCAATAACAACAGCTACTAGGTTTTCTAGAAAACATAATACTATTCAGGTACGTAAAAAGTGCAGATATGCTGGTAATAAATCTTTGGATACATAACTTTTGGGCATCACTACATTTAGATCACAGTTGTAATTTGAAGTATTTGAAATTTACACACTTTGAAAAAAATTACCTTCTTAATAGAAGACTCAGTAGAAATCTGGATTTTTAAAATTATATTATTTTTCACTATAAGACTTCTGACAAAAGATCTGCATTGATGAGAGAAGCTGAAGACCAGTACTGTCCAGGTTATGGTCTTCTGTCTTCCTTCACTGTTCTCACCCTTTTCCCCTTTCTGCTCATTCTTTCCTGATGTCTCTCTTATCTCACTTTCAACTCAGCAGATACTGTCAGTAAAGATCTCTTTCTAGGCCTGAGTAAATCTAAAAGGTGTGAAACCAATTATTCACAAAAAAATGTTCAAATACACCTATAAAACAAAATGAGAGACTATAGATTTCCAATGCCAAATACATGTACTGTTATGCCTGCACTTTGCACCTAATTTCTATGTGAAAATATCTAATATGGGTGCACAAAAGTCTACACTCCTAGCAAAAAAAAAATAAATAAAAATCACAGTACATTTTTCTGTACTGAAAAAATCCACCATTATACTATTTTATTTTCATATGCACAACATAGCACTAGAAAGCATATTGTAACATCAGTACCACACAGGAGGTAAAGCAACTGAAGTCAGAGATGTACACCAGTGCATGTTCAGACTTTCTTTTATTCTCCATACAGTAAAACAGCACAATGTGCTTCAGTTTCTCATCATGCACAAAAGTTTAGGAGTTTCTCTTAATGTGACCTAGGTGGCATCTTTTCTAAAAATCATCTCCTTTCAAAGTTTTGTAACATTATACAAGATAAAGAGAGCTTTCATGCAAAGTAAGCACTCTCTGCATGTTGTGGTTACTGTAGATTATTACTATTTCCTTTTTGTGCACTGAGCACCACCTCCTGACAAAAAAAAACCAAACCTCTGTAAAAAACAAGGCACACAACTAGATTTCCCCAGAATACTCTGTTCTTTCCTCCATCCCAAACTGAAGCTCATGGGGTTTTTTATAAACTGTTTTATCCATTATTGAAAGAATGCAGGGGAACTATTCCAAAACCACCACTAAGTCATTTTATTGTGTATCTTGCTGCTTTTACTATCCCATGTGTTTTAAAGTAAAAAACCAAAAACCAGCAAGGCCCAACTTTGAATAGTGCAAACCTCTATAACCGATACTGAGACAACTTTTAGCCATTGTGGTCTTCTTGAGGTGAAGGTTTAACTAAAATAAGTACCTACTAAAAGACGTTTCCCTCCATGTACCTGCCACTAGAAAAGGACAGAATATGAAAGAGCTGCACAAGCATAAACTACATGAATAGTTTTATAAGGTTTACAGTCGCATAAACTACATGAATAGTTTTATAAGGTTTACAGTCTTATTTACATACATGGTATGCTTTATACAGCATAGCAACACTCCAAGTCTTAGAAAATTATCTGGACATGACAAGGTGAATAAGCCTTAGCTCTTCCATAGTGGATACGTTCCCAGCACACATAATCTTCAACTGTATAAGTGGTCCTTCTAATAACAAGAACTTTAAAGAATGAGGAATTACTAATCCAAATCCATACAAACACATAATATAAAGTCCATCATATCATCTGAAGTCCACAGTATCTTGTCTAACCATCACTGTTTATACGTAAGCTTCTCTAACACCAGCATTCAGCTGAATTCTCTACTCACTATCCCACAAAATAGCAGACTACTTTACATATGTGAGAGCTAATCAGGCCAAGAAGGAAAGATGGAAATAACAGCAGCTAGGAACAGGGCAGTCAGGTACAGCAGATCAAAATCCCCAAACCAAGAACATTAAAAGAGGTGACAATCCCTTTACCCCGTGGTGCTGCTCTGCAACACATGCTGCAGGTGGATTAGCTGTTATGTAGGGCTATTTTAGAGATCCCAGCATGGATTCCCTGGTTTTAGGCATGTAATTTTGAAGACAGCAGGGATCAGGCTCTACCTGTAGTGAAAGAAAGTTCTTCCAAAGCTCATCATGTGAGGAGTCCACCTCTCTTCCCTGTAGCAGAAGCTTAAAGTTATATGCTGTGAACTACACGCACCACCACCACCACCACCAAAGCAAAGCGAGCACCAGACCGGTGATCTCAGAGGTCACCCAATGAATATGTATACGCATTACCACTGGTCTGACTCAGCAGAGCACTCAAGCATGCAGTTAACTTTCGGCTTGCTCTGAAATTATACTGGTTTCAAGCTTACAAGCCTTGCTCAAGAGGGATGGACCTCCTAAGGTTTCAAAAGGAAGTAGTGGAGAAAAACAGAAAACATAGAGAAGCAACATACATGGAATAAAATGGGAAATCTCTGCCTCCTTTTCTGCACTTTCACTCAGATATCTACTTTTCTTGGTATTTTAAAGCATTTAATTATTTTCTATAAATTAAATTCTCATTTCTACGTACATTCAGTTTTGAAAGTATGATACCAGAACTCCTCCAAAAGAGTATCCCCATCTCCAGCATGAGCAGAGTCAAGAAGTACTGAAAAGCTAAAAGTTCTGTTTTGACTTCAAAGACCCGAGAGCAGACAGGCGAGTACTTTCTCATAGGCAGATGAATCTCTGATGCACAAGCACGTACTCACAGAGGACCAGTCTCCAAATTCTGTGAGGGCTACGCATCATTATTTTCTACAGCATAAACAGTGGTTCCAAAAAGATGGATTACAAATCTATGGTTGAGACATGCTCCAAAAGTGCTTTACAGCTTGTCCAGCCTAAGCACTCTAAAAAGCATGACTACATTGCTGCTTTCATCAGTAAGCAGCTGTTAGTCACCAGTGGAAAGCTGGGTTCATGCATCCAGGAAGGAGTATTTCTGATAGCACTCACAAAATTCTGGTGCTACAGAACATGTAATGACTATCTGGATTTGTTGAGTCAAGAGGTTAGGTTAGCAAAGCAAAATCAGACTACACTCTTTATAAAGAATCTTAGGACAACTCAGGTATGCTGAGCAACTATTGTGTAATACAAAGCCCCCAGGAATAATCGAACAATGAATTAACTTTTGTGAAAAACAGCAACGTTTTGTTTCAGTATCTCTCCCTTCGTAGTAAGAGAGTGGTAAAGAAGAGACTGGATTCCATCTACTAAAACCAATACCATCTGGGTATGTGATATTGGAGAAGAAATGCTATTAACAGCAACAGTAAAAGGAGTCTTACCTTCACCTGTGCCTGGGGAGAAAGAATTTCCAAAATCTTGCTGTTTTGGCTTTAAAGACTGTGGGGCTGGCAGTCCTGGGGGCTGTGGGACTTGTAACAAAGGCTTCCCACTCGTAAACACTTGTTTCCTGGGACTTAGAGCAGAAAGGTGAACAGTACTGTCAGTGATGTTGCTCTGAGGAGCTACCCCTCCTCCAAGGGGTATCTTTAAGTGTAGGCTGGCAGACAAGTTTCCAATATCTGGGCCGCTATTTGAAGATGGGCAGGGCATTCCTGCATGAACTTTGATAGGTGGGATCTGCTGTCCACTGATCACCCTAGGTCCATGAGGAATACCTGTTGTCCGATGGCTCATACTGCATGACCTCCCATTCATTTTTGAGAAGTGAATGTAATCAAAGTGTGTTTTTACAGACCCATAGCTATGACTGATATCAATCCTCAGTCAGTAAGCAATCCTTTGTGCATTACGCCTGTTTAAAAAAATACATAAATAAAAACAATTGATCTTGCAGTAAATAATACATGAAAGAGGACTGCACATGACCATTAACTTTGTGCCATTACTGATTATAAGAAACAAGGTATAAGCACTGCATGGTCTGTCAGGGAGAAAGAACAAAGCCAAGCAATGACTTAGAGCTCTAACAGGGAGAAAACCTGCCCCCTCAAAAGCTGAAGTCTGCAATAAGGTCAGCTGCCTTCACATTAGCTAAACCAGCCATGAAATTAAGTGAATGCTGACCAAGTGCAAGAACGCAGCCAGGAGCGACAAGACTCTCTGACAAGGAGTTGCCATTAGGATGAACGCAGCTACCACCCCTAGTTCTGCCATCTCCTCTGTCTATTAATTAAAATTGTGCTGAAAAGCACACACAATAGGCCAGTACTATGCAGATAACAGTCCGAACAGGAAGGAGACACCAGTTCATATTCTAAAGCATGTGCATACAACAAAAATTAAGAGGGGCCAGCAAAACCATAGAAATGCCTCTTCAAACTCTTGTGGCACTTCAGAGTGAATAGAATAGAAAAGAATTGCAAGAAAACACAGTACAGAAGTATTCATAAACATAACTGCAATCACATCAAAAGTGTATGCTTATTGTAAGCCTACAGATATGCCACAATTTAAATGCAATCATACAGTAGCAAATCGTCAAGGACATCCTTCAACTTATACCAGTAATTTTTGAACTCTGACTTTTCGTCACTTATGTTTTCCTTTATTTAAATCTTAGAAGACAAGACTAGTAAGGGGAAGGGTTTGAGAGATCCTTTCAGCCACAACCTACCCCAAGGCAGACTCAACTAGATCTAAACATTTCCTGACATAAAAAAGATTTGTAGGCAAAAGCCGCACTCAGTGTAAATCACGGGGCTAAGACGTCACACAGATGCGGTAATTTCAGCTCTAACTCAGCTGAACAGCACATGCCCAACTTTCATCACTAGGTTCATATGTTTAACATTAAGCACATGCTTAAGTAGTTTGTTTAGTCATAGACTCAGTGCCTAATTAACTTGTTCAGACAAACAAATTAAGTTGACAGAAATAAAACCGAAGTATGGCTTCAATTACGGTTTTCAATCATGTATACATTAAAGTTTTAATTAAGTATTATGATCTTGCTGCAGCAAAACACTGAACCGTAACTTTTACCTTCAGCTCATGAGATTTTCAACACTGAAGCCAGTAAGATTATAACCAGCATATACGATTGATTTTAATGTAAAGCCTTCATACTTAACCCTTTGCTTACTATGATTCTGCAATGTCTCAATTTTCTCCACCTGTGAACTGTCAAAAAACCCAAAACAAAACACCCCGGTTTATTTTGCAAAAATGCATTCACAGCACACTTCCAGATTAAAGTAAAAGCCATCTAAGTGTCTGTGTAGACATATATACATAGATATTCACACACACTCTTCAGCTAAAACACACTAATTATGAAAGGCCTAAGCGTATTATCTTCAAAGGCAAGACCAAAATCACTACAGACATTAATGAGACATATACCCTAACCACACTTACATGGTCATAAAAGATTTATTCTACATAATATTTTTCATTGTTATGTTTTTATATTATGGGAATAAAACTGCAAAGCATAGCAATTAAAAGCAATATTATTTATTTTCATGCCTGGCTGAAGCATAAATCACTCTCTGCAATTCAACCAAGGACAGGGAGAGCTGAATGTTCTTAAATTCTCAGAGTTTGTTTTAAAAGCAGAATGTACCTTGCCCTAACAGAGGTGACTAGATCATTAGAAAAGGACATAGAAACAAAGGTAGTTGTTTTGCTGGCAAGGCTATACATCATGTCACTCTAAATTGGCTTCAAATAAAAATCGTTCTTGCCCTTAATTCTTGTCTGCAATTTTAACTACATTAGAAAAGTACTAATATAATGAAGAAAAGATTATACATGACAAACACATTAGCTTTACTCCACAAAAGCACCTTTCGTTTAATCAGCACAAGAATATTTCTACGTAGCTTACAGAGACCTACCAGCCCTATAAAACCCAGGTCAATATACAACTTGTGTTGTTAGTAGGCTGGTCTCCTTTGCTGTTCTTCTCTGGTAATATTATATATTACAGTAAGTAACAGTGTTCTGTGCTGTTGTTGTCTCAATTTTATCACTGGTTATTGCTGAGTTTTTTACACTTTAAGAAAGACCTCTGGGCCTGTAACTTTTCTCCTCATGCTGGTAAGCTAAATTTTGAACTGAATGACCTGAAAGTTCAAAACAACCTTTTTTTATGAAAGCAGAAACAAGTTAGGTAATTCCTCTACATTTTCTTCGTGTAGTCTCCTTCCTGATTCTATTGTGAAAATGTATAACATTACATCACATTAGCATGCAAATCAGCGTTTCCTTTCTTTAAAATATTAAAGCACCTTGGAGAGCGTAACTTTTCTCTTTTTTTTTTAATTTTTATGTGGTATTTTCAATATTACTTACTTGCTCATGACTGTCTTTTCACTAATTAGATTTGTTTAGCATCAGCTTCCATCATGCTGTCAGGACCTTCTCACATCAAAGTCACGGTGGCCAAACTGATTCAAACCAAACCAATGGATTACCTAGAACTGCATTAAAGCATATATAACTAACTAAACGTCAACTGGACATGAATTATATTTTACAAGTCTAACTGACTTTTGCATCAGATCCATAAATAGCTCCTGATTATAGTTACCTGTAATAGTAAAAAGGCATGATAAATTTCTAACTGAACTGATCTTAGAAGTTGTAGTAATACAGCACCAATTACAACAGCTTATTTAGAAATAAGCTTAGAAATCCTGAATTGGATTGAAGCTTAATGTACTAAGTTCAAACACAACAAAAATGCAGAAAAGAATACTATCCTGAGACTGAATGACCATGCTGATGAATTCTTTTGTTCTACCAAAGGAACACAAGCACTTGCCACCTTTTAATGAAATATTTCTGTCCCTCAGTGAGATAATGTAGTGACCTTTTCATGCTCCCATGGATGTTAAAGGAAATACAATTATGTCCACTGCTTCTGAAGTCTCTTTTTTTTTTTTAAGCTGACATTACTCAAAGCTCTATGACTCTGCATCTATCAATAACAGCATGACAACATAATTACTCAAAATCCATAACAATGATTCACAAATTCACTTGCAGAAAGCCATGTAGTAAAATTTAGATTCAAGCTGAAGCCCTGGAAAATCCGAACACTAATCCTTCAGAAAGCAAAACAAAAGAAGAATTCACAAATCAGTGCCTGCAACACAGTATGCCATATAGTCTACTTTCATAGTGCAGTTTTGAAAAGTAATCAGAGCTGGCTTACTGCTTCACCCGCTGAAATGAGAGGTAAGATACATTTCAACTTCAGTAAAAGCTGAATTACTCCACTGCAGAGATCAGTTTAAGGAATTGCAATAAATCCAGCTCAGTCGCTTTTGTGACACTTTCACAAAAGTAGTTATCAGACACTGGCACTTTGCGCATAGGGCAGCAAGCACTATCCCAAACGAAAGGAGAAGACTGGAAGACAATGCACTGAACAGTCCCTCCTTCCTATCCTCCACTTGGAGACACCTCACCTCTACAACAGCTACCACACACTCCAGAAAGTAAAAATGAACCGTAACCCCCACCCTTGGGACTGTGCACTCCAAGGCTGTGAGCACCCTCCCTCACCTCCACCACGAGCAGGGACAGACAAGCCTCTCTCCACCTTCCCCTCCACGACCTCCTTGACACAAGTTGAGGAAAACATTTACTTCCTACCAGGGCTGAGCTACCCCGAAGCCACCCAAAGGGGTAACCTCCCCTTAAGCTCCGCTCTCCGCTGCCAGCCCTTCCCTCCGTGCGTGGCCAGGGTATTTGGAGCATCACCCACCAGTGGCACCATGGTGAAGTACTCAGAAGTCACTGCCTCTCCTGACATCAAACCCCTGATGAGTCAACTTGGGTGGACTCGAGGACTGGGACAGAGAGGGGGAAAGGACAGCCACCCAAAGCCATAGGGATGCCTCACCTCAGCCTCACTGACCACTCAGTGTCTGCAGAAACGGGGCCTTGGAGGCTCCTGAGGTTTTTGTGTCTCACAGCTGCTTGCGACAAGGACACACCCTAACGTAGGTGTAAGCCACCAACTTAACAACTCATTTTCCAAAAAGCGCACAGACACAGAGGAAGTGCTGGTTATTACAGCTTTTGTACAGTTATCTGCCTATAGCTCACAGACCGAAGCATGGTAATAAATTCTTCGTGGAAAGGAAAACCACACAGAGATTTAACTAGGAAAAAAATTAATAGCTGTGGTCTTGAAATTAGGCTTGGAACAATACGTACGTTAAGAATCACTGCTGCAATAAAGGAAGACAATGTGGCTTCAAAACTGAAATTACAAAATAAGCTTTCCACTCAGTTTATAGAGAATCTCTTCCCCACCCTCCATGCCAGCCAGCATCTGAGAAGTAATGTACTACTGAGAATAATAAATAACTCTCATTACCATCCACTATTTTCATCATTTGTATCCATTTCTTGACAATTGTACTCTTGGACTACCATCAGGGGCTGCATTCCAGACAGCAGTACTCTGATAATATCGCATTTTTCTTAGGCCCAGGTGGTCAGCCAAGGAAAACTAGAAAAGGGTCACACAATCTGAGAGCTTCTAGTTCTCAAACATCGGCTGAATGCCTTCTTCATACAACATCAACAAGCAAGGCAAATGAAAGTTAAAGGAGGTCCTCTACAGCACTATGAGACAACCAGCCCCCAAACACGACTGAGTTTCTCAGAGCTTGCATAATGAAATATACTAATTACTTATTACTTGCATCACTATAATTCCTAGGAAGATTAGTCACAGAAAGGAATGCCTTTGTGCGAGGGGCTGTACAAACACAGAGCAGAGCACAATCACCGATAGTGCTGCAACTGCCATCAAAAGGGCAGCCGTTATCAGTGGACAGGATGATGTATATGCTAGTGTAGCTGTGACCAAGCATTTTTACCGTTCTGCCGGAAAAATCTTCTCAGGTTTTTACTATGGTAATTAAGACTTCCTAAGCTTTTTCTCTATTAGGACCATAAGTGTCAAGAGCTGTGAAACCAAGTGGTTGCTGTAACAGAACAGCATGAGCTTTCCAGGAGCAACGCTATTCTCATTAGGGCTAGGTACGAACCTCGGACGAGCTGCTTGAAAAAGCCAGTACAAGTCTAGCAGCACTGGGTGCCAGAGTCAGGGGCACACTCTCTGACAGGCGGTGGTCTTGAAGTTAGGCTGCTGCAACATCCTTACCCAGGGACCAAAGGCTCCCGCAAGCCCTGCCTCATGCATCTTTTACTCATGCTGCTGCCCTACTAGCTTTGCCTACAATGACTTTGGACTTTCGAGGAGTGCAGCCGCAATTGCTAATGTTGCAGCGTCAGCAACCCTGAGAGCTTCAGTGCCAGCAGGACATGGGAAACGACCAACAGTGTCCCCAGGCGAGCCAGTGGCAACACAGAGGCAAAGGCACAGGGCCATGGGCAGCTGCACTGCCCCGGTGCCCTCACTGTGACCGCCACTCGTGGGGTAGTGCCGGCAGCCACCACACGCTGCCAGGCAGATGGGCCAGGAGATACCCACCGCCAACCCATGGCTCATCCCACAGACCTTGCAGCTAAAGCATCAGCAGCTTCATCCAGGGCCAAAAGCCAACCTGGGTGTCAGAAGCGGAGGACACACCTGAAAGCCATGAATTTCAAGCGTATCAAGTTTAAGAGGCTGGAGTTATTCCCAACACACAGGCCCGCAGATGAGGCAGAGCCATCACCTCCCTGGGCACGACATGCCTGGGTTTTGTTGCCCATGGGGACGCTGCCCGGATGGCGACCAACCCCGGGCAAGACACCGCTGGGCATCGCGGCCGCGGACCCCGCGGTGCAGCCCCGCGGGCCGCGCATCGCTCCGGCCGGCACCCCCGACCGCCCCGGGGCTCCCCGCCCCGGCTGCCCCCGCGCCGCCCGCACCGCTCACGCTGCCCTCCGCGCCGCTCCGCGCCGCTCCGCGCTGCCCTCCCGGCAGGCTCTCCCCTCCGCAGCCGCCTCCCGCCGGTACCTATCGCCGCTGATTCACCAGCGAGGTGACAAATCTGCCGGGCGGGTGCCCGTCCCGTCCTGCCAGACAGCGCTGCGTCCTCATCCCCGCGGCGGGCTCCCCGGCGAGGTGAGTAACTGCGAAGTGACTTCACCGCAAGAGGGTTTGTTTTGCCTTTTCTACACACACACACACGCACACACACACACACACACACACACACATACCCGCCGCCCCTCCCCGCTCTGACACGGAGCCCGGGAGCCGCCGACTCACCCTCTCCCCGCCCGGGGCCGGCGGCGGGGGGCACGGGCAGCGGCGGAGGGGATGGCGGAGGGGACGGGCAGCGGCGGAGGGGACGAGCCACCACAACACACACACACACACACAGGGGCAGCCGGGACGGGGCGCGGAACCGCCGCACACGCTCCGCGGCACTCGCTCACCTCCCGCCTCCGGGCCGGGGCCGCACGGCGGGCAGCGCGCAGCCCCGCGCAGAGCCGCGCAGAGCCCCGCCGGGCCAGCCCGTGCCCCGCGGCTGTCATGTGCCCGCTGGCCACGCCGTTTAACCCTTGCTTGCCGTCGCCGGCCCGGGCCGGCGGGCAGGGACCGGCAGCCGCGCCGCGCTTAACCCTCGCCGAGCGACGCTGAACCCCCGCCGGGCGGGGGGAGCGGCGGGATCCCCCATCGCGCTGCCTTGCTCCGTGGGGCCCGGGGGGGCGGGAGGGCTTGCGTGGGGGGACGGCTCTAGGGAGGCTGGGGGGGCCTGGGGGTTGCGCAGGCGGTGGAGGGGGGCTGGATGGGGTGGCTCTGCAGGGGCTGGAAGATTGCTTGGGGGGCTGCATAGGCTAGCTGGAGGGGATGGGGGTTGCCCAGAGGCTGGAGGGGATGGTTTGGGGGGGACCGTGTAGGGGCGGCGGGGGGAGCTGCGGGGCTGCTGGGGGGGGGGGGGATGTTCAGGAGCTCTGCAGGGGCTGGAGCGGGGCCTAGGGTGCATGCGGGCCTTATAGGGACCTTAAGAGGGCCTGCATGGGAGGTCTCTGTGGGGCGTACGGGAACTCTATGTCAGGGCAGAGGAGCAGGTAATCAAGGGGCACAGTTACCTTAGGGGTGAAAGAGAGGATGGGGGGGGGGGGGGCGCTGATGCCTGGTGGCACTTTCCTGTGCACATCTTAGAAAGTGGTGCGAAGGCAGGAACTCTCCTTAACCATAAGGTGGGGATCCTGCTTGCAGGACTAGAAACGGGACAAAGAAAAGTTGGAAGGAAAATATTCAGGCAGCTCTGCTGCCTCCATCCCCTCCACCCAGAAAGGCCCTGGGATAATTAGCCCGCAGGCTTGATGATCAGCCTTTTGCAGAAGCAGTTGCAGCCCAGAGGTACATGCCACACAGAGTACCCACTGCTCAGGAGCAGTCTCCTACACATGGAGGGCATGGCCCAAGAATTGGAGCATGTTGGTTGTTTCAGTTTGAGTCAGTTTCATTCCCCTCTGCTGTAACTGGGGAATTGAAACTGTAAATAAGGTGAAGATAACCAGCTGAAAGGCCAGAGAGCAGCAAATTGCCCTATTACTCTAAGGGGGACAAACATGTGCCCCTCGTGGCAGGGCACCTGGTCAGCAAAGTCTCTGAGCAGAGGAACTCACCTGCACGCATGAGCAACAGGAGAGTGCAGCAGGCTCAGGCCCTTCACACAAAGCAAGATCAGCCCAGCACTTGGAAAAGATGTTAATCACAGTTCTCCAAGAACAGGAGTGACATCACGGCTGTCCCGATTGCTTCTTCCTAGGAGAAGGGGAGCCTGTATCCCTGCTGTGCTGCGAGAGCCATTGGGTGGAGGGTTGAGGAGGGGGGACCCATCATGGAGTACCCAGGTCACTGGTCTTCTCAGCCTTGATCTCCTTAGCTGAATAAGCTCTTCTGAGCTAAAACTCTTTTGCCATTCACTCGTATTACATCAAACTGATGTGACAGTGAAGTTGATGAGAAGACAACATTGCACCCAGAAAACCTAGTGGAGATGTTGAGGCTTCAGGCTTTCTTGTAAGGTTACATTGCTTTCCCGTCTTTTTGTTTCTAAGTGTATGGATGCTTAGGCAGTGAATCACTTCTAAAGAAAATTACTATATATAGCGTATTTAAAACAAAAGTATTTGTAAGCTGTGCCTCACTTTAAAAGGATACTAAAAGAACTGACAGCTGAAGAAGGGGTCTTTACCATGTGAAAGCACAGAATTTACTTGTGAGCCCAATGAATTAAAATATCCATTTTGTTTACCATCTCTTTATTAGTACCATATGCCAGTTTTTTTTAAGAAATTTTATTTGGAACTCATCACCAAAAATGTCAAGGATTATCCCTGGACTGACACAGTAGCCACTGTAATGATAGTGGTAGACTCACATTGCAAATGAGTAATGCAGGTTTACCAACAAAAAAAGGCTCGTTAAAAAAAGGAAATTGTCAAAATACTCATTGTAATTCAAATCCACTAAAGCAACTAAATAACCAATGAATTTGCTTTGAATAAATTGGTTTAAATAAACACTGATGGCGCTGCCAGAAACCAAATCTGACAGCCATTAAAAAAAAATTATTTTCTTTATTGAGTCATTTTATCTATGGGAAGCAAATTGCCTCAGTTCTTCAACTGAAAAAAAAAAAAATGATGGATCCTAGCAATGTCCCACCTTGAGAAACACATAGTCTGAAACACATGGTCTAAAACACAATGTAAAGGCAGTCTTTGCACACAGGGTAGGAGTTTTTGCTGTCATGGTTGGAGCCCTCTGAGAAGTATCTTGAGCACGGAGCAAAGAAGAGATGAAGATCTCGTATTTACATAATGTAAATTTACATAACATACATACATTTACGTAACGTAAATTACATCTCGTGACATTAGACACTGCAACTCACAGCTAAAGATCATCCTTAATTTTTGATGTGCTGAAGAAGCAAGTGAATTTAATGCAAAATAAACCAGATAAGACTAGTAATTATATTAAAATCAAGCCCATCCAAAGTTTCCGTAGAGGGTAACACCATTGCATGTTCGTACCTGTCATACACCATTGCATGTTCATAGCCATCAGTATAAGCCCATACTCATTCCACACAGAAAGCATCCATCTTGATGGTGAAATGGCTATGCTTTAGTCCTACAGAAAACTACTACTTTTTATTACACTAAACTTGTTTTTCTTTATTGCAAATTTTCTCCTCTGTAGCCAATACCATCTATCTAACGGAGGTAGTAGATTCAGAAAAGGATACATTAAAGTTCACTGTGTCAGAATCCACAGCAACATCTGTGAACTTAATCTGTCACCCAGCCAAGTCCTGACGGTACAAATTGGGTTTTTTGTCACTTCAGTCCCAGTTAAATTTTCTTAGATCAGTAAAATCTTTCAGTTGCCTCTCAATGAAATGTATAGTTACATGCTGTATGAGGGTACAGTGAGCCTTTAAATTAAGCCTTCAGTTTATGAACTGTCGAAGACAGAAGCATTTTTCCAAACTTTTTTTTTTTTTGAGAAAAAAAGGTTGTCTCTTCTTTTTCTCTGTCCCCCCACTCCTCATAGGCTGCTGGAGTAACACAGTCTCCAATGGCTCCATTCCAGTCTTTCTAGCCTGATTCTGGTAGCATTATGCCATTGGATTTGTTGTCCAATGGAGTGTTAATACCAGGCATGCTGGAAAAGACACACCTGCTCATATAAATCCTTATCTCCTTTGTCCTAGAGAAGACCGTCTTTCTGGGTGAGCCCTGAAAGGAGATCGTGAGTTGCTAAAAATATCTGAATAGATCTCATTCAATGGGGAGAGAGAAACTGCATGAAGAGGAGATTATTTATTTTGTTTGCTGGTCTTTTGGAGGGCTTTTTGAGTAAGGGAATGACTCTCTGGGCAGAGAAGCATAATTTATAGAAACTCCAATTATTTCCTTCAGCAGCCAGAGGAAAGCCATTGTAGCAGAGGGAATAGAGAACAAGGAACGTGGCAACCTGAGGATACAGCTGGTTTTAGTTTTCCTCATCTTTCACTTCTGTATACCAGCAGCAGCAGTACTGAGTTCTTAGGAGAGAAAACCAAGTAGGAAGATTATAAGACAAATTAATTTTGTTGCATTTCTGTGGCAAGACTGAAAAAAATATTTTGGACCCCCATACCTTGGAAACAGTGGCAGGCAGTTTAACTGGACAAGATCACCTCCGAAAATAAAGAGAAACCAAGAGAGTAGCTAGAATACAATGATACTTGGTTAGAGGAAACAGAACTAGAAGAGTTTGCCTCTTGGTGCCTCAGACATACTGACTAGAATAAACCTAAGTTTGAACATTCACTACTCAGATGCAAACAGATACGCAGATGCTTTTTCAAGATGTTTTTGTGGAAACTAATAAAAAATATCTTGCTAAGTAACCATTTTGGTCTAATTTTTTAGTTTTCCTCAGATCTTCCATTTTGTATCTATTCTATTTTCAGTTACTGTGTAACTGAGAACAATATTTTCGGTAGTTAAGGTGACATGACAAAAAAGTAATCACTGAATTGCATCTTGAATAATATAATGTATAACAGACAGCTTGTACTGACACTAATATATTCAAATATCATAGAATTGTGTTTTCCTCGTTCAGCTGCAAAAGCAAGACTTGCACGTGCCCCATCTTAGCTTAGACTGACTCCCTGGCGAGAAGAAGCTCTGCAAGGGTGCTCTGTTTCCCACCATCCACGGTCCAGCATCTCAGGGCTGGTGTCTCTTTCTGTTCAGTATGAGGGTACAGCAGAGCAGATGGGATCTGGAGATCACAAGTCTGGAGGAACAAATCAGGTATTGTGGGCGTGAGCTCTGGGGACAGGTCCTTTTCGTTCATCTTTCCAATCACAACGCACAGCTTGCATTTACCAACTCCTCAGGTGAGACCAAGGATGCTGTCTGACACCATCACAAGGGACACAGAGCTTTGTTTTCTATGTAATGCTATTTACCATTTCTATATCCAGATTCCGTAAATAATACTTCCGTAGCGTGTTTTACTTGCTACATAGGAGACAAGGCAATATATTTCTCCTCCCCTTCATAATACCCTAACGCTAAGAGAACATAGTGCTAAGATTTCCAAAGCTCTTAACGGCGTCTAGAGAGCTTTACAATAAATCAGTTCCTCTTCTTGCAGCTCCAGCAACTCACCCTGCACTGCGATGTGAAAAGATGTATAAAGACCGTCCCATTCATATTTTTAAATACAAGCTGACAGGTGGAGAGAATGCTGGCCGTGGAATAAATATTTAAAAATATATGCATTCTGCTTACCTCCTCAAAGAAAGAGAGTTTTATTCTCCAGTACTCTTACAGAGACAAAACTGCTGCTGGTAAAAAGGATTCATTTAACTAAAATGTAGACCAATTATATGTAGTACAAACATAAGTGCAGAACTGTTTCAGAAGAATGCAGTCACTTTGTGTAACGGCTTGTGGTGAAACCAATTAACTGTTTAAGGTCAGAAACTAAAATTACTGGATGAAAATTAATTGCAGGAGAGTTCGAGGTTCCTCCAATGCACTGGAAGGAACTGAGACTGGTGAGTGGAATAAATTCTCCAACTCTCATAAAATTTAATCAGGGAGAGGACTTAATAGCAGCAATGCAGGTTAGCTAATACAGTCAGATACCAATAGTTAACTGACACTTTTCACTAGGTATTTCATACACTGGGGTTCAGGTCACAAGGTGTGAATATCACATACATCAGCAAATATTGAATGTGAAGAGAACAGAGGGACGACATTTGCCCAGGAACCTCAGTCTTCATGCCTGAACAGAATTTGAAGTCAAATTGAGTTTGATGTGGATCAAATTATAGTAAACCAAACGTGCCTAATTTCCATTCAGAGAGTATAAGAGATTTGAGTATCAAGAGCTGGCATGACATCCGTTCCCTTCCCTTGTATCTACTGATGACTGACACTGCTAGAAATAGCATTATATGTAGGACGCTAATTGAGAGTGAAGTAAGAAGCAAAGAAGGAAATTTCCCACAGTCCACCTAGAAACCTTAGAAGAGAATGCCGCGATAAAGTGGAACTACTGTTTGTCCTACAGTAAGACCTTCTGATATTAATAATGATTTCTTTTGTAGGCCCCAGCAATTTAAGATTGAACAGCTGATAAGTGCAGTGTTGAAACTTACTTTTCTTGTTTGGGAGAGCAAGCCTTTTATTAATCACTTCTGTGGTATGCACATACCGCTGCAATTTTTATCCTACTCTTGTTTTATGCCTACTCACTTCAACACTGATTTTTAATGTTGAATTATACTTCATGCCCTGTAACTACATGTATGTAGTTGTCCTCCATCACTATAGTACCTTAGGTTTTCCACACAAGGAACTAATGTAGTTCAGAAAATACTGGTGGAAAGCACATTAAAAAATAGGTCCTTAATCAATCAGATGTTGAATGATTCACCCCAAACCTGCAATACCCACATGCATGGCTATTCATGGGGAGATCTGTTTCCTCTTTCCATGTAATGGGCTTCCCATGGCAATACTCTATGCAACAGCAATAGCTTCATGGATGTGCCTCCCCCAAACCCTTTTCTAAATTCCATGTCATCTTTGGGAAGAGGCACGCTGACTGCTGGAGGTAGCCCCAGATCTTCAGAAGTCTGCCTGCTGACAGCAGGAAAAAGCTCTTAATGCTCCTTTCACACTGTCTAAAATATGTCCAGTCTGACTCTGCCCATGTAGCATGGGTTTTGTTCCAAGCCGTAGAAGGGAGAACAAGAGTGGGCTGTCAATTCAGTAAACTGATTTGAGATGACCAGTCACCTTTCCTGTATTTAAATACAATAGGAAAGGAAGATGTGTGCACCATGTAGGTCACTACGATTAGGGATGCTGTATCATCCAGTCTGGTAGATGACAAATTTAAAAATTACAAAATTAAAATTTTTGGTCGTTTAGGGGCAGGGAGAGGTTATCCTCATTATAAATAAATATTTCTTACACTTGTCCAATCAATGCTAAAACCCAACTAAAAGGTGTGTTGACTTTGTCATGTCTCTACAATGTCTTCAAGAAAATCACTGAGACTCCCTTATTTTCCTTGTTTAGTATGTGTTCACCATGGGAAGATGTGCAACCTAAAAATAATGTGAATAATTTGATGCTACCCCTTTTTTGTTCAATTTTACATGCAATTCATTCTGATAGACTAGAAGTCTAACTTTTTCCTAGGATCATATATTTCACTGTCAGAATTTGTTTCTGTCATGTCTTCTGCTTCTGCACAGTTGAATATACTTCCTAAAAGAGTATTTCCCTATTTGAGGTCAGATAAAACTCCTATAGTCTTTACTGACATTAAATATAGGGCCAGTCACACTTTATTCTCAGAAGTTTTTGTTTAGACTCATATTAGAAAAAAGAAGGATGTCTACACGCTAGGCAAGTGTCAAACTTTTTTTTGGCCAGACTTCCCTGACTTCATTTGCACAACAGGTATGCAGTCATATTCCCAGCCCTGTTCATGTAACTGTATACACTTATCTTCGCATTTAATTACCTCTGTAAGTACAGGGATATAGTTGATTAGAAACTCAGACCCTGAGTCTTGCCATGATTTTGTGTAAAGCAACACTAACAGCTTCTCTCTTTTTATCCATTTCACAAATGGGTATAAAGCCAGCCGTGGTGATCTAGTACTACAGTCTTTACTTAACTCCATTTGAGTTTTGTATTCTAAGTTGCAATAGTGTACATTACAAAAGCAACATATAACTGTTGCTAATCCCCTATTATACTACTTTGTATTTGTTAAAAGGCTCCTAAACAGGAAAAAGTGAAAACAGGTCACGTACTCCACTCTTCCGTGTCTCAGAAGTGATCAAAAATCCACAAATGCACCTAAATTTATTACTAAGATATGTCTTATTTAGTGTGACATCAGTAAATTTGGTGTATTTTTAATCTAACACTGTAGTATTCTGCACTGCACAATTGCAGAAACATAATTTCTGTAAAAACCTTGAAATTAGACAAGTGTCTTCTTTCACGATAATTTCCAAAGTACAAGAAACTTTTAGAAACCCATTATCTCAGAATTCTGTATTTTTTCAGGTCCCAAAGGCTCATAGCTTGACTGTGGTTTAGCATGTTTGCATTACAGCAAATGTTGCAGATTAGATCCCACTATTTCAGTTTCTGTTTTCAGATTTCTGCAACTATGTTCAGGCTATAACCCTGAGAGGCCATGGTGGAAAATACTTACCAAGACTTCCAGGCAACAGCATGAAACCAAATGCTCAGGCAGTGAACTTGAAAATGTATCTTAGCCACTTCAGCTTTTGAATGCTTCCTGCTGCATTTTTACTTATTATTTCTTACACTACATGAAGTTCTACTCTATGATATGCCTATGGACTTCACTAGCTTCCGTGAGCCTGACAGTACAAATCCATCAGCGTAAGTGATTTAGGTACATTTCTATCCATTTTCTCCACATTGCTAAAACATACTCATCCTCCTGATATGCTGCTTTTTTAGGTATTTCATTTATTCTGTAAGGACACTTAAAGATCTCTTTTAAAATCTCTTAGTTCAAAGCATAAATTACTAATTTTCTGTGCTGTGTAAATGAAGGGATTTGCATTTCCACAGAAACCTCTGGCGCTCATAAATTTAAGATGGAGCTGACTTGGAAAAATGACATTGTCAGAAAAATTTGACAATATAAGGATTAGAGAAACAAATCCGGTGAACTTTAGCTTTAGGAGAAAAATATTCCAAGCTCTCCAGAGAAGTGGTGTGATACTTAATGACATCTCCTACTGTTCCTTTTCTAGGTTCCCTGTTACACCTGCAATAAAGAGAGAGTCCTAACTTTCAGAAACTCATGTAAATTATTTCTTGTGCAGCTGAATTCAGATTGCGTGTTGCTGCTGGGTTAGATGCAAAGTGTAGTATATGCTAAAGTGATTCATTTTTTTCTGGCAACTGTGACAACAATGTTGCATAGCCTAGGGACACAAAAATTGTTGTGGAAAAGCTTGACCACAGAGAAACAGGAAAATTAAATACTAACAGTCTTTAAAAAACATTGTGTCACCTTTTTCTTTGCTATTGGTATGCAAGAGCTTTGTCACAAGCTATTTTTTTTCAAGAAGAGGTACCATATGTCTAGAGAGCAACATGCGTACACACATACGCACATGTATACACTCAAGTATCCAATCAAAAGTAATCATATCAATGTCTAATGCAAGCCTATACCCATTAAAACAAAACAATATTGCATGTCAGTAACAACTGGCAATACTTATGAACATTTTTGTTGCATTGCATTGCTCGTATGTTCTTTTTTTTTCTGGAATTTTCACAGCACTGCATGTTACTATTACAGGGAAATGTTTCCAAGACCTGAAGAAGTAATGGAATCGGTTTGGATTTCAACAGAAAAACTTAAAAATATTTTAAAATAGTAATATTATTAATATTTAAAAATATTAATATTTAATATTAATAATATTTTAAAATGTTTAGCTGAATTACAGCCATGATTTTCTGTGCCTCACAAGGTGGAGATGCTAGTAAAGAAGGAAAATACAAAAAGAAATGCAGTCTAGCTAGAAAGCATGGGTGAACCGAAGGTCTTTCCTCAAGCTGATGATTTTTCACAGCATATACATTTGTGTACTGGCACAAATCAAAACCTGACCTCTCAAGTAGATGCTCATTAACTTTCATTTCAGTGCCATGAATACATTCATAGGTGCTTCTCAACTTGATGTTATAGTGGTTGGGAGAGGGAAAACTTCTGTACGCCTCCTCAGCCTGCTGGTCTCCTTTGCCAGGTATATTTGTGCTGGTTTGAGTTCCTCACTCCATGGAATATATTTGCCCAGTCAGGACAGTCCTACAGGCCCTGATATTATGGGGAAGGAAATGAAGTAAGAAAAAGGCACACAAACATGATAATGAGGCACTGGGTCTTATTTACTGAGAGCTTGGCATCACATTTTCTCACTCAGGTCTTACTGCAGTTCCCAAAAACCTGTGCCTTCAAAGACCACACCACGTCAGGACTTAATGGAATGAAATTTTACTCTCCTTTCTCTCTGCTTTGGGTGAGGTATTTTGGAAGTTCACCAGCTATTAAAGTTCAATGGTGAATCTTTTAAAAATTACAGGTTAAACTAATATATTAGTAATACAAACCAAATGGAATCCCCCCCCCAGCCACCTCTGTCTTCAATTGCCATATTGTAATCACAGCTCCTAAGATCATTTCTGTTACATGACATAATAAGATTAATAGGTAATTTCTTAGGTTCCTATAATTATTCAGCTCAAGACAGAGCAGCTGTTGTAACATAGTTTCACTCTGAGATTAATCTGCTTCTTACTATACACCCTTCACTGTATGGACAACAGAAGATGCTGATAGCTCAAATAACAGGCATAAAATCACTGGATTTCTTTTTGACTGATATTCATAGTATCATATAATCATAGAATGGTTTGGAAGGGACCTTAAAGACCATCTAGTTCCAACCCCCCTGCCACGGGCAGGGACACCAACCACTAGACCAGGTTGCTCAAACCCTCATCCAGCCTGGCCTTGAACACGTCCAGGGATGGAGCATCCACAGCTTCTCTGGGTAACCTGTTCCAGGGTCTCACCACCCTCATAGTGAATTTTTTTTTCCTGATATCTAATCTAAATCTACTGTCTTCCAGTTTGAAGCCATTACCCCTCATCCTATCACTACATGCCCTCATAAAAAGTCCCTCTCCAGTTTTCTTGTAGGCCCCCTTCAGATACTGGAAGGCCTCTATAGGGTCTACCAAGAGCCTTCTCTTCCCCAGGCTGAACAACCCCAACTCTTGCAGCCTGTCCTAATGGGAGAGGTGTTCCACCTCTCTGATCATTTTTTTATAGAATTTTTTTTATAGAATCTGTTGGGTTGGAAGGGACCTTTAAAGGTCACCTAGTCCAATCCCCCTGCAGTAAGCAGGGACATCTTTAACTAGATCAGGTTACTCAGAGCCTCATCACGCCTGGCCTTGAATGTCTCCAGGGATGGGGCCTCTACCACCTCTCTGGGCAACCTGTTCCAGTGTTTCACCACCCTCATTGTAAATTCATTCCTAATGTCTAATCTAAACCTACCCTGCTCTAGTTTAAAACCATTGCCCCTTGTCCTATCACTACACACCCTTGCAAACAGCCATCTTCATGGCCCTCTTTTGTCCTGCTCCAAGCATGACAGACTCTGGAGTCACCTTTTGTTATTATAAAGTCGCTCTATTCAAGTATCTTTTTTTCAAGATTCTGCATGTCACTATATGCAGGTTTTTTCTATATTCTAAAGCAGATCAACAAGCAGGGGGCTTTATCAGTTAGAGTCACAGAATCACAGGATGGTTTTGGTAGGAGGATCATGTAGTACAACCTCCCAGCCATGAGCAGGGACATCTTCAACTAGATCAGGATGTGAAACCTGACCTTGGACACTTCCAATGATGGGCATCTACAAGTTCTCTGGGCAACCTGTTCCAGTGTCACACCACCCTCATTGTAAAAAATTTCTTCCTTATGTCCAATCTAAATCTACCTCTTTCAGTTTAAAACCATTTAAAACCACAGTTTAAAAACGCCTTGTCCTGTCGCTACAGGCCTTGGTAAAATGTCTCTCTCCATTTTTCTTATAAGGCTCCTTTATATATTGAAAGACTACAATACAGTCTCGTGCAGCCTTCTCTTCTCCAGGTGGAACAACCCCAACTCTCTCAGTCTGTCCTCAGAGAAAAGGTGTTCCAGCCCTCTGGTCATTTTTGTGGCCCTCCTCTGGACCCACTCTAACAGGTCCATGTCCTTATGTTGGCGGTTCCAGAGCTGGACAAAGGACACCAGGTGGGTTCTCACCAGAGTGGAGTAGCGGGGAAGAATCACCTCCCTTTTGATGCAGCCCAGGATACAGTGGGCTTTCTGGGCTGCAAGCGCACATTGACAGTTCATGTCCGGCTTTTCTTCCACCAGTACTCCCAGGTCCTTCTCGGTGGGGCTGCTCTCAATCCTTTCATCCCTCAGCCTGTATTGATACTGAGGGTTGCCCTGGCCCAGGTGTAGACCTTGCACTTGGCCTTGTTGAACCTCATGGAGTTCACATGGGCCCACTCCTCAAGCCTGTGAAGCCTCCTCTGGGTGGCATCCCATCCCTCAAGCAGGGATGACTCAGATCCTTGACACCATGACTGCATGACTCAGATCCTTGACACCATTTTACCTTACATCACAGAAGGCCTGAATTTCACCCCAGACTGAGGTCTGTGGCCATTTTAGAGGGCCAGAATCGAAAAAAGTCACATCAAGAAGGAAGCACAAATGTCCAAGGGGTCAGCTACACATTTTCTGACTATTCTTGAGCAGGCCTCTGAAATTTACACGCCTCACATTCCCACAGGGAAATCACATTGTTATGGCTCAATTTATCTATCTGGTCTGTTGGCTCTTTAAGGCAGGAATACATCTTACTGCATGTCTAGCGTTTGAGTAGGGTCACTCTGTGAGGTGGTGAAGCTCTAATCCCAGGACTCACGCATGAGAAAATAGAGTTCACACAGTCTCTCCAAGCACTGGATGCAGAGTCCCACCAGAACCAAAACTGGGGCTTCATCAGCTCACAAATTAAGAAGGTGCTAAACCAAAGACCATAAGGCCCTAATCTGGCAAGCCTGTATGTGCTCCTGTAGTATAAATTTTTAAAAGATTAATGTAGGATGTAGACAGAAGCATGAACTGGGCTTTTTTCCTAAAGCTTATTTCAGTAGTTTACAAACAGTGTTCCTAAAACAGTGTTATGGGAAAAGAAGCACCATATGTCCCCTTCACCCCTTGCACTCCAACACTGCAGATAAACAATTAAAACCCTAATCTGAAAAATAAACCCATTATTAAATATAATCACATTGCTGTTAAGTGAGGGCTAACACTTGACAAATGCAATCATCCAAATGTTGAAACTGTTTTTTCAAAGGTACTCTCAACATTTTTTTCTGATCTGAAACACTTACTTTCCCCAAAAATCACAGTAAAAATGTCACAGACATCTTTGAAACTGCAGATCAGCATAAGGCAGGAAAAAATCAGAAATTGAAGAAGGTATGGGTTTTATTCTAACTTAAGAGTTCAGGGTCCATCTTTGAAAAGCAGAATTACCTGGAGTACTTTTTTTTTTTTTTCCCTGGCTCAGAGAAGTTAAATCAAAACACAGTGTTTGCTAATGTCTTGCTCTCACAGTTACATGGAATCTGTCTATGAAGAATACATGCCATTTTTATTTGTCACTGTGCAAAAGGGCAGGAAGTGTAAATACTGTTTATAGACAAAGAGACTTCAGCCATCATTCAGTGTTAGTGTGATGGTATTGCAAAATAGCATTGTAGTTGTCTCAGAAGTGGGTTTGCAGTGACCTCTGTAGGAGAGACCTGAGACAGGATCCATTCATGCTTCAGACTCACTTTTGGAAAGTCATATAATCATGCTGGACACAGCTACAGCCTCTCCAGCCTAATCACAGTGCAAATCTTCTGCCTACCCATACCAGGATAAGAAACTGCTGACCTTCAGTCCATGATAGCCCAAGTAGCTGACAACTCTGCTACGACGGTGTGCTAGAGACCTCCCTTGTGGTCCCAGGAGCCTTCAGACATGTAAGTACCAGTTGTGACTACACTAAGATTTCTGAAGAATAATTTCTGTGAAATGATCTGTTTGGCTAAGTTTCAAGGTTTACAGCATGGAAATATCCCCTGGTAACCAGGCTCTGGCTCAGCTGTCGCAGGGAGATACAACCACCAATCACATAACATTCACTTCAGTCTGCCTGTTGGGATTATTTCTTTAGTAACTGTGCTGCAAGACAGGAACAGTTTGTGCAGGATAAATAATATTTTGATCTCTTGAGTGCCTCTTGAGTGTTTTTAACAGAGCAACAGTGTCTGTTCCTTCACATAAAAGTCAATGGGGAGAAAACAAAAGTGAAAACATTGAGTTATGACTCCACAGACTTCCAATCCCAGTCGCAGTTTCTAAACCAAAGAGACAAAATCAATTCTCATGTGTGTTCTTAGTCAAAAGCTCTTCGACTAGTTCAGAATTTGTACTCCTCACTGATGCAGACAAAATACGGTAAATGGTTATTTTTCACAACTACCCTATGCAGCAGCACAGCCTTGTTTCCCATCACCTGGGAAACAGCACTGCAGGAAAGCCCAGCCACATCCTTGGCTGTACCGGCAAGGGCACAGACAGCAGATCCAAGGAGGTTATCCTGCTCTGCACTTGTGAGGCAGTTCTAGATTGCTGGGTCCAGTTTTGGATCCCCAACAACACAGGGAAGACATGGATACAGTGGAGCAAGTTCAGCAGAAGCCCCCAGCCCTCTGTCAGCCTCAAAAAGGGATGGGAGATTTGGGGAGATCTGTTGCTTCTTCAGCTTCATAGAATCATAGAATTGTTTGGGTTGGAAGGCACCTTTAAAGATCATCTAGTCCAATCCCCCCTGCAGCAAGCAGGGACATCTTCAGCTAGATCAGGTTGTGTAGAGCTACGTCCAGCCTGATGTTGAATGTTTCCAGGGATGGGGCACCTAAAACCTTTCTGGGCAACCTGTGCCAGTGTTTCACCACCGTCATTGTAAAAATGGCTTCCTTGTATCTAGTCTAAATCTACCCTCTTTCATTTTAAAATCATTACCCCTTGTCCTTTTGCAACAGGCCCTACTAAAAAGTTTGTCCCATCTTTCTTATAAACCCTCTTTAAGTATTGAAAGACTACAATAAAGTCTCCCTCAGCCTTCTCTTCTCCAGGTGGAACAACACCAACTCTCTCAGCCAGTACTCACAAGAGAGGTGTTCCATCCCTCTGATCATTTTTGTGGCCCTCCTCCAGTTCAGGACCTTGCACTTGGCCTTGTTGAACATCATGAGAGTCATATGGGCGCACTTCTCGAGCCTGTCGAGGTCCCTCTGGATGGCATCTGGTCCCTCTGGATGGCATCTGGTCCCTCTGGTGTGTAAACCCCACTGCTCAGCTTGCTATCGTCTGCAAACTTGCTGAGAGTGCACTCAATCCCACCATCTATATCACTGATGAAAATATTAAACAGTACTGGTCCCAGTACAGATCCCAGAAGGACACCACTTCTCACTGATCTCCATCTGGACATTGAGCCATTGAGCACTACCCTCTGGATGCGACCATCCAGACAATTCTTCATCCACCAAACAGTCCACCCATCAAGTCCATACCTCTCTGTTTAGAGAGAAGGAAAGCCCTTAGAGAAGTCCAGAAAGATGGCATCTGCAGCTCTTCCCTTGTCCACTGATGTAGTCACTCCATCATAGAAGGCCACTAGGTTGAACAGGCAAGACTTGGCCTTGGTGAAGCAATGCTGGCTGTCTCAAATCACCTCTCTGTCATCCATGTGCCTTAGCATGGCTTCTAGGAGGACCTGTTCCATGATCTTCCCAGACACAGAGGTGAGGCTGACAGGTCGGTAGTTCACAGGGCCCTCCTTTCTAACCTTTTTAAAAATGGGTGCGATGTTTTGCTTTTTCCAGTCACCGGTGACTTCACCAGACTGCTGTGACTTTTCAAATATCATGGCGAGTGGCTTGGCAACATCAGCCAATTCCCTCAGGACTCTGGGGTGCACCTTGTCAGTTGAACATGCAACTTATACATGTTCATTTTTCCTCAGGTGGTCTCAAATGTGATCTTCTCTTACAGTGGGAGGGACTTTGCTTCCCCAGTCTCTGTCTTGTGGTCCATCCACTTGAGGGGTACGGAAAGAGAGGTTGCCAGTGAAAACTGAGGCAAAAAAGCTGTTGAGTACCTCAGCCTTCTCCTCGTCTGTTGTTACCAGTTTGCCAGTCATGTTCATCAGGGGTATGCTTTCTTTGACCTTCAGCTTCCTCATGGAAGGATACAGAGAAGGCAGAACCAAACTCTTTTCAGAAGTGCACATCAATAGATGAAAAGCAAGAGACACAAGCTGGAGCATGTAAAGTTCAGACTAGAAAGAAGTAGAATATTTTTCACTATGAATGTGGTCAAATACTCTGGAACAGAGAGGTTGTGGAGTCTGTCTACCTGTACAAGGCTGTGAGTAACTTTCTATAGTTGACCATGGCGGGTGGATAGAGTGATCTCAAGACATGCTGACCAGTTTAAGCCACTTGTGGTTCTTTGAAATGGCTCACCCAGAGAGGTTGTGGAGTATCCCAACCAGATATATTCAAAAGCCATCTGGACACAGTCCTCGGCAACCAGTTCTAAGTGGCCCTACTGGAGCAGGGGCATTGGACCAGATGACCTGCAGAGCTCGCATCCAACCTCAGTAATTCTGTGTGATTCATAGGGCAAATCAGTTATATATCTTGATAACAGAAATGACAAATAAATGTCTTTTTCAAACTTAACCCTCACATGGTGATAAATTGCCTAATGCTCCTGATGAAAATGTCTCTAGGGTGGTGAAGTACCAGTAGTAACCAGGGTAAAGCTTTTTAACAAATTTAATGTGCTATGTGAGGGAGAAGAATTATGCCAGTGAGCAATCCTTATCAGATAATTTTGCGATTGCTTTCAAGAGGGCTAGTATTTTAGATAAGCATCTCTGAGAGCTTATGTTGTAATTTACTTCTGTTATCAGACCTGAATCAGGTTGTTCAAAACATGGGCAGTTCAGACATTTAGTACTCTGCGCACAAACTCTAAGACATGGAATCTCTGACTTTTCTAACAGTTTTTTCCTTGTGGTCATGGAAAAGGTTTTGTGCAAATGTGTATCTTAACCCTTCTGTAACTAAAAAAAAAAAGCATACTGAGACACTTAGCTGGGTCTTTTTCTTGCCAGTGACCTGAAGCAATTTCACTCTAGTTTAATTTTGTTAAAATATGCAGTATATCACCAGTGTGAAGTTACACACTACACTTTTATGATTTGCAGAACTCCATCACACAGCAATAAGCAAGTCTTTGTAGAGCAAGGACAGCAAAAGCAACAGGGGCTATTTACCATGAGTTAATTTACCACAAGATGTCACCAGTGTCAAATATAAGAAAGAATAAAAAAACTTTATAGGCTTATTATTCAGGAACTGTATTTGCCAAGCTGATCTACAAAATGCACATCCTGTCAAAATCATCACTGTTGCAAAAACTGGGCCTGCTAAAGCAAGAATTTTTATAATTCATGCAAGTGATTGGTGGTACACCAATGCATAATTTTCCTAAAATCTCATCTACCACTGTTACCTGTTTACTATGCCAAAATGATCATAAATGTGGTGTTTGTTGTTTATGCCTCCTGCTGGGTATGTGCACATTGCGTCGATACTGTTGCTGTGAATAACACTAGAATAACTAGAATAACACTTGAAATGGAAGTTCAGGCATGTGAGAGGTCTTTGTAAGCTAAGAGGAGAAAGAGATTCCCATCTGCCTCCAACTTTAAGTAGAAATGTTCTCTTAACTGCATTTTGTGTCTTTGAAAATTTACCTTCACAATGCTGTGAAGTGAAACAAGATTATTTTTTTCTAGAATTAATTTTGAAAGGGCAAGGCGTATTCCTAGAGCAATATTTAGGGATGAGGCGTGAAACATTTTTCGGTGGTGTGTTTTGGCACATCCCATTAAGGTAACCATTGACTATCCACAGCACTCACCCAAAACAAACTAAATGCTGTTCTCCTGAGGTGTTTGCTGGTAAATACTGCATTCAGTATCACTCAAATTTATTTGGAAAGCGCAGCATTGCAAGGAAGTGGAAAATCTGTCATAGTCCTGAGGTGCTTGGAATGGTCACTGTGTCTCAAGCCCCACATCTTTAGAGGGAGGCATCAGCAATCAAATACTGCCTATCAAATCGGCAGTCTTGGTCTTTTTGCAAACCAGCAAGGCAGGGCACACAAGTGTCATAAACAGGGAGAGTTGCAGAAGTGCCTCTTTTCTTCGACAGTTGTCTTTTCTGTCCCATGACCTGGTTTGGAGTCATCTTTAAAATTGCTTTTCCAGATGCCCCAGTTGCAGCTACATCGCACAGAGTGCAGTCAGGGTGTTTGCTGCTTCCCTGCAGCAACTCCATGAAAGTCTAATTCTCTTGCCCTTCCCTTACATCCTAATTAGTGCAACACCATTCTTTCCATAGTTTCTGTTAGATCTGTTTCCTCCCTTGTCATTTACTAAGGAGTTATTCAGACATCAGTTTTACTGGCTGCAATTATCACAGACAGCCATAATATACCATGAATATTAGCAATACTGGAACTAATTGCATTTAGATGAATGGTGGAGTGAAAGTACAAGCAATGTGAAAGCCCACTTGTAACTTCTAAGAGTAAGTATTCAGCTCTGCACTGTATAACTAGGCAGTAATGACAAAACACCTGAGCAGTGTAAAGTGGATGTACAATGGAGCAGTATGTGTTCTATTGTACTCAAACTGTCTTAGCCTCTCTTTTCCATCTGCTTCATCTTGTTGGTTGTGATACCACAAAGCACAAGCCTCTCACCAGTGCTGCCAGTTTCATTAGGAAGTAGTAATAATTTCATTTTGGAGAATGTAAAACAACAGTGTAAAGAGCACTTTTGCTGACATCAGTGCCAGACACAGCGAAAAATACAAAACTTGCAAAACTCTCAGATCCAATCTCCACAATCTGTTACCTAAATGATTCTTGGCTTTGGCTTAAGCAGTCGCCAATCTCTCTCTATGTCTTTTCTTCTTACCTAAGAGGGATTCTTTTTATAAAAACCTCATCTTCTTAAAACAAACTGCAAGTTGCTTGGATGGATATACACAGGCAGAATTATTCTCCCTTTTCTACAGATAAAACTTCAAAAAAACATATAGTGTTGGCACACAAGAGAAGTCTTTTCCTTCTTATTTGCATTATACTGGTTTCTGAATTTATTCTGTCAACAGGATTTACTAATGTGTTAAATAGCAATATTTAAAGTTCTGTATTGCTTATTTAGGATGAAGCTAAGTATCAGAATTCAGAGACTTGTTCCAGCATTCTTATTCACATGGTGGAGCTGCCAAATGGAGATTTGATAAGGTAAACACCTTCTCAATTGCATATACTTATCAGAAAGGAGGTACATCGGTCTCTGTGATGTACCTTTGTGATGTACATCAGACTGTGCCCAGTCTTTCTTCTAGCTTCTGACCTCAGAAGGTAAAATGTTAATGCTTTATCACCTGCAGTGAGACAAAGCACAGAGAAAAGGATACTGGAAGGAAATAACTGAAATATGAGGCCAGAGTACCAAGAAATTCAATAAGTGGATGCAACATTAACACATGCTTGTGAAAAAAGAAAAAGAAAATCCCATCCACACACTGTACAATGGATCTCAAAGAAGAAGGACCTGCAGATACTGTGCCAGTTCTTAACAGCTTTGACTAAAAGAAAGCCACCAGCCATTAATTTGTTGAAAGAGTAGCTTCTGCAGTGATATCTCTATTCTTCCTGAAGGAAGGAGAAAGAAGGCAGAGGACTGTGAAATCCAGCTAGTCAGAAGTTGAGCTTGTATAAAGGACAGAATGAGAAATTTAGCTCCTTCTTGCAGATGAAGAAGCAATTCAAATTTCCCGAGTCAGTGACAAGAATAACTGGATATTGTTTCTAAAAGTTCTAAGAGCTCACCAGAAACCATTGACAATTTGTAGACTTTTAAAGTTGATGGATTTCTCTAACTTACCTCATCTGTGTCATGGAAGAGAGGTATGCATGGTCTCATCAAACCTGTTGTTCTGCTTTTGTATGTCTAGATATCTGTAGCAGTTCATTTATGTCCAATATGCCAGGTAGACCCTCCTCACAGGGAAGTCTGCTGTCTTCCTGGAGCCCAGGTTAAGGACATTACTAGGAAACTCCCTAGTTTGATACAGTCCTCAGACTATTACCAGTTACAGATTTTCCATATAGGTGGAGACGAAGCTGTGACTCATAGACCCAGAGCAATCAAAGGGGACTTCAGGGCCTTGGGGAGGTTGGTAAGGGAATGTGGGGCATGGGTTATTTTCTCCTCACTCCTTCCAGTTGCAGGCAGTGACATTGGAAGGAACAGACGCATCCAGTCCATTAATACATGGCTCTGTGGCTGGTGTTGCCACCACAATTTTGTGGTTTTTGACAATGGGATGGCCTACACGGCACTGGGCTTATTGGCATCAGATGGGAAACACCTTTCTCAAAGGGGGAAGAGGGTCTTTGGCCAAGAGATTGCGGGGCTGATCAACAGGGCTTTAAACTAGATGTGGAGGGGGAGGGGGATGATAATATTGGGCTTGTCTGTGACAAGGTGTGGGATAACACATCAGGGTTAGAGGGACGGGGCACTAGTAAGGGCCTTTCACCTGTTGCCCTGAGGCATGCCGGGGGTGCTACATCACAGTCACAGTCTTACGGAGACGAGCCAGGGGGTCCTGAGGTAGTCCGAGTCAACAGGGAAACACCCGTGAAACACCCCAAGGAGTGCTCATCTAAGAAGGTGTCACAGCCAACAGCCCAGCTGAAGTGCCTCTACACGAATGCATGCAGTGCGGGCAACAAACAGGAGGAGCTGGAAGCTACCATGCAGCTGGAAACCTACAACATAGTGGTCATTACCGAAACCTGGTGGGACGAATCCTACGACTGGAACGTGGCTATCGATGGCTACACGCTGTTCAGAAGGGACAGGAGAGGAAGGAGGGGTGGAGGTGTTGCCCTCTATATTAAGGAATGGATAGAGTGTGAAGAGATGTCCCTAAAGAACAGCCAAGAGGAAGTCAAAAGCTTATGGGTAGGAATTAGAGACCGAGGCAACATGGGGAACCTTGTGGTTGGTGTCTACTACAGGCTGCCTGATCAAGGAGAACCTGCTGATGAAGCCTTCTTACTCCAGCTACAGGAGGCATCGTGGTTGAAGGCTCTCATCCTGCTGGGGATTTAAACCACCCCGACATCTGCTGAAAAAGTAACACGGCGAGCTTTAGACAATCCAGGAGGTTCCTGGAGTGCCTTGACGATAACTTCCTAAGACAGGAAACAGACAGCCCTATCTGAGGGGATGTGATACTGGACCTCATAGTCACCAATGCGAGTGAGTTCATTGGGGATGTCAAGATTGGAAGCAGCCTAGGCTGCAGTGACAACGCACTGGTGGAGTTCACGGTCCTGAGGGATGCGTGCCAGATGAGGAGCCCAATCAGGACTCTGAATTTTAGAAAGCAAACCTCCGGGTCTTCAAGGAGTTAGTCAATAGGACACGCTGGGAAATGGTCCTCAGGGACAAGGGGGCAGAACAGCTGTCAGATTTTCAAGGACGCTTGTGTAAGAAATCATGAGCTGGGACCTGCTGGTCAAACTAAAAGGCAAGAAGGAACTGCACAGGCAGTTCAAGCAGCATCTGGTGTCCTGGGAAGAGTATAGGGATGCTGCCTGGTTATGTAGGGAAGGCCAAGGCACAGCTGGAGCTGAACATGGCAAGGGACACTAAGAATAACAAGAAGGGCTTCTTACAGGTACATCAACCAGAAAAGGAAGGTTAAAGAAAACGTACCCTCCCTGGTGACCAAGAATGGCAAACTGGTAACAACAGATGAGGAGAAGTCTGAGGTACTCAACAGCTTTTTTGCCTCGGTCTTCACTGCCAGCCTCTCTCCTCACACCTCCCGAGTTGAAGGACCTCAAGACGGCAACCTGTGGGACAAAGTCTCTCCCACTGTAAGTGAAGACAAGGTTCGTGACCACCTGAGGAACCTGAACATACACAAGTCTATGGGACCTGATGAGATGCCTCCCAGAATCCTGAGGGAATTGGCTGATGCCGTTCCCAAGACACTCTCCATGATATCTCAAAAGTCATGGCAGTCTGGTGAAGTCACCGGTGACTGGAAAAAGGGAAATATCGCACCCATTTTTAAAAGGGTTAGAAAGGAGGGCCCTGTGAACTACCGACCTGTCAGCCTCACCTCTGTGTCTGGGAAGATCATGGAACAGATCCTCCTACAAGCCATGCTAAGGCACATGAATGACAGGGAGGTGATTTGAGACAGCCAGTATGGCTTCACCAAGGGCAAGTCCTGCCTGACCAACCTAGTGGCTTTCTACAGTGGAGTGACTGTATCAGTGGACAAGGGAAGGAAAATGGATATCATCTAGCTGGACTTCTGCAAGGCCCCTGACATGGTCCCCCACAACATCCTTCTCTCTAAGCTGGAGAGATATGGAGTTGATGGATGGACTGTTCGGCAGATAAGGAACTGGCTGGATGGTCACAACTGGAGGGTAGTGCTCAATGGCTTGATGTCCAGGTGGAGAGGGGTGACAAGTGGTGTCCCTCAGGGATCTGTACTGGGACCGGTGCTATTCAATATCTTCGTCAACGATTTAGACAGTGAGATCAAGTGCACTCTCAGTATGTTTGTCGATGACACCAAGCTTAATGGTGCGGTCAACAGGCCAGAGGGACAGGATGTCATCCAGAGGGACCTGGACGACGTAGAGAGGTGGGCCCAAGAAAACCTCATGACGTTCAACAAGGCCAAGTGCAAGGCCCTACACTTGGGTTGGGACAATCCTCATTATCAATACAGGCTGGGGGATGACGTGATAGAGAGCAACCCTACGGAAAAAGACTTGGGGGTACTGGTGGATGAAAAGCTGGACACGAGCCAACAATGTGCGCTTGCAGCCCGGAAGGCGAGTTGCATCTTGGGCTGCATCAAAAGAAGCGTGGCCAGCAAATCCAGAGAGGTGATTCTCCCCCTCTACTCTGCTCTCATGAGACCCCACCTGGAGTACTGTGTCCAGCTCTGGAGCCCTGTATCCAGCTCTGGAGCCCTCAGCACAAGAAGGACATGGAGCTGTTGGAGTGGGTCCAGTTTGTAGAGTGGGGTTGATGGTTGGACTCGATGATCCCAAGGGTCTTTTCCAACCTAAAGGATTCTATGATTCTATGACCAGAGGAAGCCTTGGCGCTCTGCAGGCACTGCCCAGCACCAGCTAAAACATTGCTGTGTTTGCAACACTGTCTGGTCACAAATGCAAAGCACGGCGGCCAAGTGGGCAGCAGGGTCTCTCTCCGTCCCCCCACCCCTCTTGCAGTTCTTCCTGTGACATCACAGCCACGACCTCAGACCGTGCGGGGCCAGGCTTTGTGAGGTCGTGCACCGTGGGCTATAAGATGTGGTCTCGCAGTGTGCTGCTGGCTGTGTGCCTGTGGCAGGCGTTCTCCTCCCGGCTATCTCCAGGAGGGATCTGCCCGCACAGACAACACTCCTGCGGCTGAAGGAGGCCACCTAAGCTTGCAGGAGAGCTTCATTGCTCACGAGGATGGGGAGAAGACGGGCCGGGGGCAGCCGGGCAAGGTCTCGGCAGGCTCAGGGCACCAGACGGCCCAGGCCCGCACGCCGCAGGGCTGCAGAAAAGAAGCGTAAGTTCAGTGCTGCCTTTCACCCCGTGTTTGCACCAAGCCTGCCTGGCTCGGCCGGGAGCCACGGCCCTGCACAACCAGCCTCATCCTGCCCCGAGGGAGGCCTGGGGCCACCTCGCCTCGTGGGGACCATGACGGCTACCATGCCCGTGTCTTTGTGGGATACTGCACTAACCACGGGCTAGCCCAGGACTCGTGCCAGCCCCCCTGCCCACGCACGCCAGCAGTGCCCTGCCTGCGAGGGGATCCTGCCCGGCCCTTGTACCCCACTCCCAGGCTGCGCCCAGCCGCCCCCTTCCCCAGGGCAGAACCATGGCCCTGCCCCCGCCCCCAGGGAGGGAGGACCAGCGCCCACCTCCCTGCAGGGATCCGGCATGCGTTGGACCAGTGTCCTCAGGAAGGGTCCTCAGGCTTTTCTGCGGTTTCTTTGCCCAGGGTTGGTCTTCGGTCTGCCAGCGGCTCTGGACACCATCCAGAGATGCCTCAGCACAGGCATCTCCACCCTGTGAGTACAGGATGTGTGCGGTGGGGACATGGAGACGAGGGGTGCCAGTGGGTCAGGGCGAGCAGGGGGAGGCTGGCGGTGCTCCCCACCAGCAGACCCTGGCTCCTCCAAAATTCCTGCTCCTCGGCTTGGAAGACAAAATTCCCCCGTCCAGGGCTCTGCCCTTGTGCACTGCTAAGCCCAGAACTCCCTCTTTTTCAGGAAAGAGCTCGTCTCCTCGAACGTGAAGAGGATCTTCACGATCCTTTTCTTGTTGAACCTAGCTGCTCTTGGTGAGTATTCCTCTGCTGCCAGCAGAGGCACGGAGGCAGGGAGTGCGAGCTTCAGCGTGAGGCAGAGGAGCTAGCGGGGCCTTTCCAACCTCCCACGTCTGCAGCTCAGGGAGCTCCCAAGATGCTCCCTATGCGCAGAGCGGGGAGGGGAAATGGGGCGTAGATATGGGGCGCCCAGCGTGCCTGGGAAGCGGGGCTGTGCAGAGCCCCGAGGCCCAGGGAGAGGCCCCCTGCTTGGAGCCGCAACCTCTCTCTGCACCCTTGCCCCGTGTCCCCAGCCAGCCTCTTGCCACCATGCTGGGGGAGGAGACCGCGGGACTCCAAGCATTGTCACAAACCCTCCTAAAACAGCTCTCTCTTGGTCATGTGAATTACAGTTGGTTCCTGCTGCGGGATCCTGCAGCTTATGTGGATGCATGGGGCAGAGGATGTGCCAAAGGTCAGTGACTGCTGCTGTGGGACAGGAAAGGCCCACGGAGGAGCCCTGCTGGCGGTGGGTGGGTAAATGGCCCAGCGCTCCGGTTCCAGGCAGTGACCCAGAGAACCAGCAGCAGCTTCTGCCGTGCCTTCCTAGAGCCACCGGCTCTGGAAAGCCCCGGCAGCTCTGGGACTCAAAGGGAGAGCCTTTCTCTTTCAGGTGCCGCTGGGGCAGGCACCAGCCAACCTGTGGTCCCTACGGTAAGAGCCCTCTCCTCTCTCCTCACCTGCAGCACCTTTGGCGGGGTAGCGGCAGATGAGCCCGTGCTATTTGCCCTCACTTGCACTGTGCCCAGGGCTCCTGCCTTTCGCTCCCACCTGGGCCTTTTGCTCAACCTGGAGGGGGAGGGAAGCACTTACAAACCAGGGAAAGAAAAGGGCGGCGAGCGCCTCTCTCTCTGCTCTTCCTGAGCTTGGAGGCTCTGGGAGGGGCTGGGCAGCGCTCTGACGAGATCTGCTTTCCTGGTGAACACAGGGAACAAAACCCCGAAATGGAACGCCTGAAGAAGATCATCTGCCTGGCTGCAGAGATTGATGCTTGGAATCAGGTGATGCTGCATTTTGGGGAAGAGGGCTGGGACGGGCAAGGCCCTTCCTGGGCCACTTGCTGGGCTTTTCCTGCTCACCCCACACAGCCATCCCCTGCCAGGGGCTGCTGGTCGAGCTCCTCCACTGCAAAGCCCCTTCCCCTTGCCAAGGCAGCTCTGCTCATTTCCCCTGCTCCCGTGTGTCTTTCCAGGAAGTTCGGCTAATGAGAGAGGCAATGTCTGCACGCACGCGGATGTCTGACTGGGCTCTGGAAGAGGCAGGTACGGTCGGACACAGGCAGGCAGGGCTCTCATCGCACTCAACTCCTGCTCAGTGCTCCCAAAAGGAGGCTGCGCTGCAGACTCTGCTCGCCAAAGCATAGGGAGATTGAACGAAACCACGGGGCCCAAGAGCATGACTGTGGCAGAGCTCGGCCCAGCCCTGCCGTCGGACCCCTCGCTGGTGCCCCTGGCAGCATTTCTGCCCTCTCCCTCTCCGCTGAGCTTTGCTGGGGCAGAAAAGCGAGCGGGCGGGTTGTCCACGCAGCGGGGCCTCGCCTTGGCTCTGCAGCCTTTCCCGAGGGGGCTTGCTGTCTCCAAGCACCCGCAGACCTTCTCTTAGTGCAGCCGGGAGGGGCATGGGGCACAGGGATCCCCTCCTGCTCCTGGGGCACCTCCAAGCGTGCGGTGCTGGGTGTGGGGCTGGCAGGCAGCCTTAGCAGTTGCCTGCAACCACCAGGTGCTCTGAGCCTGGGGCTTTTGCAGTCACCTGCGCTCTTCTCCCTTCAGAGGCTGCCATGGACCTGCAGAGATCGTCCAGCAGCTCTGCAGGACTCTGCAGGGTGTTTTGGTTCCTGTGTGCTCCAACCCCTCAGGATACCTTTGTGCAGGTACAGGAGCAGAAACCGTCATTGCTGCTTCTCTTGCCTCTTAGAAGGTGTGGGGCAAGTCCTGGGGCATCTCCCCTCAGGCCAGTGGCGTTGCCCAGGGCCCCGGCACTGGTGCGGTGCCAGGCACCTGAGGTCTCACACAGGGCTTGGCTCCCTAGAAAACAGCAGTTGCCCTCAGAAAGGGGCTGTGCTGAGCTCAGCTTCCTGCCCACTGCTGGGTGAAGAGGGTTCTCCTTCGGGACCCCATTTCCCTGCCACAGCTCTGATTGATTATCCCTCTCCCAGTGGGGCAGTGGGGCCTGGGGCGAGGCTGCAGGGCTGTTGGCTGCAGAGCTCCTGTCTGCTTCCCAACACGCCATTCCTTTCGAGCACAAGCACAGCCCACAGGGGCGCTGCCACCTGTGCTCCTGGCTCCACAGGAGCACAGGGGCCCCATCATGTCCTCCTGTTCCCATTACGCCCTCACGTTCCATCCTCTTGTCCTCTGCTTTCAGCCGGATGCTTTGCCAGGATACTATTGGCCTTTGGAATGGTCTCAGAGCAAGGGGCTGATCCGGTCCCCCACACAAATAACACCGCCAGCCATCACCATAGATCAGATCTCAAAGATGGCCTCTGTGCTGGGGACTGTCAGCAGTGCCCCCCGAGATTTCACTGTCTCTGTAAGTCTCTGCTGGGCACTGGGCGTTGGGACCTGGCCGCGGGGAAAAGCTGTAACGGGGACTTGCTGCTCTCTGCGCATCTGCCGAGATTCTGCCGTTCCCTGGGGGGACATTTCAAGGGACGTGCTGGGTGGTATCACCCCTCCTAAGACTCCCTCAGCACCTCTTGGCCCAGCACCTCCGGGCCCCTGAGCAACACACAAGGACGACACTCAGCCCCACCGCATCCTGCGCCAGACCGCGCTGGAGCCGCAGCAGTGGGGTGCAGACGACGGGCGCGGGTCTGGCATGAGTGTTTCCTCGTGCTCGGGTCACAACTGACCTCCTCCCCTGTGCTTTATTTCCAAGGGACTGGAAGAGGAAGGCAAGGACGAAACGCTGCTGGGGACGTTCACCCACACCCTGCAGAAAGAGCCAAATCAGACCTTCCCTCTGCAGGTACGGTGCGTGCGTGTGGGCAAGAGGCCAGGGCAGAAACGCCGGTTTGCCAGCAAGCCGCTTGCGGAAGAAGTGCAGACGGTCCGGGCTGGGACAGGGGCCTGAGCGTGGCCGAGAGAAACACTGGTGGGATCTGGAGGGAGAGCGGCATCCGTCAGGGAGGCAAAAGCAGAAGGAAGAGCAGATCAGCCCCATGGCTGTGTTGGACCCTGCAGCTCCCCAGCTGCAGCCGCCGGGCAGGCGGTGGCAGGGCGGACGCCCAGCACCTTGCCCCGGCAGCTGGACTTTCCCCGGGCCCCGCTTCCCCAGCACCAGCGAGCCTCAGGTTTCCACGGCCGCCCGCCACCTCCCGAGGCCGGCATTTGCTCCGCAGGGGCACAGGGGTCCTTTGCCGCCTGGGTGGGAGAAGGGAAGGGGGGAGGAGCTGCCTCTCCAGCCAGGGCGGGACCTGGTCCCGGAGCAGAGGCCGCGCTGTCAGAGGAAGGCGCACGGAGCCTGCTCTCACTCTTTACACCCCGGAGTAACGCTGCTTTTTGCCACGGTTTCTTTGCAGAATGGGATTCCCAGAGGCTTTCCGTTTCTGAAACTCGGCCTGCAGAGCAACTGGGGAAAACCAGGATGGACCCGCATGTATCGAGTGCGGGTGCGTGGGAAGATCGTGGGAAGAAAGGCCATCGGCCAGGCGCCTGTGTAGAGTTTCTTCCCTCAATAAAAATTGAAGTAGAAAACTGAGAAACTGAGCAGAGGGATGCGGCTCTTTGTCTGGTGCAGAGCAATGTCGTTTCAGAGGCCCTCTCAAAGCTGCCAACTTCTGCCTTTCGCAGGCTGAGGCCTTCCTCAGGCTTTCCGCTTTCTCTCCACCAAGGAGATGTTTCCTAAGCCAGCAAAAGGAGACGACGCTCCCGCAGCCTTTCCTTGCCTAAGGTCCTTGATGAAATCCTTTGGCACGAGGGCCGCCCCTGCATCTCACCCCAGGAAGGAGTCGTCGGAGCCTGGCAGCGTTGGGGGTCAGGATCCCCAAAGCTCATGAGCTCCCCCCCATTCCCTTTGGGGGACACCGTGGATCTGGGGACTGGGTCTAGTGGGGGCCCCCATGGGGTGCAGCCATGGCTGGGACCCTTGAGGGGTCTCAAGCTCCACCACAAAGGCTCCTGCCGCACTATCACAGCCCCTGCAGTTATTGCTCCAGTCCCAGGACACGTCGGGTCTAGTGTCTGGCCATACTGTCCACAGGCGTCTGTCACAAGCCCAAACCAACCTATCGATTCGGGGAATTTCTCCCCATCTAATGGACTTGGCTGTGAGCAACCTATTAACTCCTGCTCCTCATATAGAAAGAAAAGAAAGACAAACACATCTCTCCAGAGAGACAGCCCTCCTCTCTTCGCACACCTCTCCCCACAGCCTGCTCCACGCCACCCGTTTTCTTCCCCTCTCTCCTCCCGCCCTGCTTCCTGTGGCCAGCAGGTCGAGGGAGGTCATCCTCCCCCTCTACTCTGCCTTGGTGAGGCCGCACCTGGAGTACTGTCTCCAGTTCTGGGCTCCCCGGTTGAAGAAGGACAGGGAACTGCTGGAGAGGGTGCAGCAAAGGGCTACCAAGATGACTAGGGGACTGGAGCACCTCTCTTATGAGGAAAGGCTGAGGGATTTGGGTCTCTCCGGTCTGGAAAAAAAAAAGATGGCTGAGGGGGGACCTAATCAACACTTACAAATACTTAAAGCGTGGGTGTCAGGAGGATGGGGCCAGGCTCTTTTCAGTGGTGCCCAGCGGCAGGACAAGAAGTAACGGGCACAAACTTGAACATGGGAAGTTCCACCTAAACATGAGGAGGAACTTCTTTACCCTGAGGGTGGCAAAGCACAGGAACAGGCTGCCCAGGGAGGTGGTGGAGTCTGTGTCTCTGGAGACATTCAAAACCCGCCTGGACGTGATCCTGTGCAACCTGCTCTAAGACGACCCTGCTCTGGCAGGGCGGTGGGACTAGATGATCTCCAGAGGTCCCTTCCAACCCTATGATTCCATGATTCCTCTGGCTCAGCCCTTGGAAACTCCTCTGACTGGAACCCGCAAGTTCCTGCTGCTCTCCAGCACAAGCCGTTTGTGGGCCCCTGCTGCAACCGCGGTGCTGGGTTCTGAGCCGCCTCTGGCAGAGCCACGGGAGAGCCCAGACCTCGCCTCACTGGCACCCCCGGCCCCGTGCTGCTGCTGCTGCTGCTGCCGCGTCCTGGTGGGTCTTTGGTGAGGGAGAGAAGCCTCGGGGGCTGTTTCAGAGAGGGCTCCACGGCGGGGATGTCTCCTGGTAGGCTTCCCAAAGGCTGTCTCCTGGCCAGGGCCTCAGCTCTCGTGGCATGGAGGCAGTGCAAAACCGGGCTCGGCCTTTTTCCTCCCATAGGGGTAGCCCCTCTCCCGAGGAGCAGGGCACCAGCTGGAAAGGGCCAGCACGCTGCAGCTGCAGTGCTGGAGAAAAGGAGAGTGGCCACCAAGGCCAGCCCCATGGCTCTCTGAGTCGCTCTCTCCCACCTGGAAGGAGCTCACGCTGTCCTGGTGGCTCTTTGCTCATGGCAGGTGTTCCCTTGGCCACATTTTCATGGCTTTTGCCTGAGCGTTCACCCCTGGGCAGGCAGCATTCCTGCAGTGGAGTAAGTGGACATAGGCTTGGAGGAAAGCTTTGTTTCTCCCCAAGATGAAGAGGAGAAAGGCTCCTCCAAGAGCACAAGGGGCATTAAGAGCCCTCTGAGGGAGAGGAGCAGAGAGCAGACAGTCTCTCCTGGAGACATCAGCTGGTGGATAGGACACACAGAGCCTAATGCAGGGCTGGTTGCTCCCGACGGGGAAGCTGTCAGGAGCTGTAGGCATAGTAAAAGCCGCGAGGCTTGGAAACCTGCCTTGAGCGCAGGAGAGTCTTAGCTCTGCCCGAGTGCTGTTGAGTTCAGCCTGAGAAAAGGAAGCGATGTTCGGTGCTGCCTTCTACCTCATGATTGTACCAAGCCTGCTTGGCTTAGCCGTGACCCACGGCCCTCCAGAGCCAGCCTCATCCTGCCCTGAGGGAGACCTGGGGCCACCTGCCCTACGTGACCATGTCGGGGAAGGCAGGGGGCCATGCTCGGTACACACCATGTCCCCGTGCCACCACACGAGATCCCCAGTGCTAGGGTAGCAAATGTAGTGCCCATCTGCAAGAAAGGCAGAAAGGAGAATCCGGGAAACTATAGACCTGCCAGTCTGGCCTCGGTACCAGGGAAGGTCATGGAGCAGATCATCTTGAGTGCCACTACAAGTCTTATAATGGACAGCCAGGGGATCAGGCCTAGTCAGCATGGGTTTAGGAAAGGCAGGTCCTGCCTGACGATCTATGACAAGATGACCCGATTATTGGACGAGGGAAAGGCTGTGGATATTGTCTACCTCGACTTTCAAAAAGCATTTGACACTGTTCCCCATAGAATTCTCATGGAAAGACTGGCTGCTCATGGCCTGGATGAGCAAACGATCTGCCGGATCAAGCACTGGCTGGGTGGACGGTCCCAAAGAGTGGTGGTCAATGGAGTTAAATCCAGCTGGCAGCCGGTCACAAGTGGTGCTCCTCAGGGCTCAGTGTTGGCACCAGTTCTGTTTAATGCCTTTATTGATGATCTTGATAAGGACATAGAGTGTATCATCAGTAAGTTTGCAGATGACACCAAGTTAAGCAGGAGTGTTGATCTGCATGAGGATAGGGAGGCTCTACAGAGAGACTTGGACAGATTGGATTGATGGGCCAACGCTAATGGAAAGAGCTTCAACAAGGCCAAGTGCCAGGTCCTGCACTTGGGCCACAACAACAACCCCACGCATCGCTGCGGGCTTGGGGAAGTGTGGCTGGAGAGCTGCCTGGCAGAAGAGGACCTGGGGGTTCTCATTGACAAGCGGATGAATATGAGCCAGCACTGTGCTCAGGTGGCCAAGAAAGCCAACGGCATCCTGGCTTGTATTAGAAATAGTGTGACCAGCAGAAGGAGGGAGGTGATCGTCCCCCTGTACTCAGCACTGGTGAGGCCACACCTCGAGTATTGTGTCCAGTTTTGGGCACCTCAGTACGAGAGAGATATCGAGATGCTGGAGCGAGTGCAGAGGAGGGCAACGAAGCTGGTGA